>RHPI01001132.1:380133-393268 GCA_009103225.1 Chlorokybus atmophyticus | reverse complement strand
CCCCCCCCCCCCTGCTCTCCCTAGTTGGAGATTAGCGATGGGAGCGAAGGAAATTCCGCTGATGGGTCAGCAGGAGGAGATGCTGGATGCAAATAATGCCTCTCCAAAGGAAGTGGCCCGCTCCATGGGCCCCCCTTGCCCACGTGCCTCCGGGCACGCGAGTTCTCAGGACGCAAATTGTGAAGGGCAACGCTGCTCCCAAACTTGCTTCGGCCATGCTCACCGCCTCTCCCGGCTGTATTTTGGGGGCCCCGCAAGGGGCCCCCTGAATACATTTGAGTGCCTTTCCATATTTTCATGTGCTGCTTGACTTGTACACAATAGACTATCCGGACACTGTAGATGAGTTTGCTATTTCTGCGCACCCCCCGCACTATGATGATTGGACGCATGTTCTCGCATCCTGCGCTTTGGTGTTTCGATTTCCCTTCACTCCTGCCATGAATCCGGTCGCGAGCACACGCTTGGCATGGTTGCATATCGTGAAGGCTGATGGCATGGGCGGAACCTTGTTTCAGTCTATGTATACGCTGGTAGGGGAAGAGATTCGATGCGTTTTCTCTTCGATCTCCCGGGGCACACATGTGTGGACGAAAGCGCAACGTCGTGCTCTCCCCCTCTGCAGTGGACATTTGGTGCAAATCTACAATTTGTATGAAGATCGCTCCCCCCGTTCAGGGTGACGCTGCTGGGCTTCCGTCCCAAGATCCTCCCGTTCTTGCGCTCCACCGTGCAGCGCTTTGGACGCTTAAGCTTTGTCATTCCCTCCCCCAACAACTGGCATAAAAAGTCTGCGGCATTTTACACAGTTGTTTACATATTTAAACAAATGTCTATGCAAAGACATTTGTGTCTCTAACACAGTTAACCGTGTGGTTATTATGGATAGCCAATAATAGCTTATTGTTAAAACATTTGTATTCATAACACAATCAAATGTGTTTCCGATATAGGTAATTAATTCATAAACAATAGCAGCCCAAATATACAAGCTGATAATGTGATCCTAGACGCAATTGTCAAGGAATATTCACCTTTTTTCCAAACTGTGGCAACTGCTTTATAGATGTTTGCATATAGACTTCAGATGCCTTCGGTGCCCATTTAATGTGCATATAAAAAGCTACTTCAGACTCGAAAATACATAGTATAGATTGCAAACCAGCCATGCATAGCGCATGCCGTCCAGATTACCATAACATATGCAATCGGTGCAATAATATCTGTGTTGAGCACTCAGGCCTACCTACTGCTAGGCAAACGGTACATAACCGACATGTTTATATAGTGAACATACGTATGTCCACCCAACTAGCACAAGCACCACATGCAAATCTAGACAGTGTTATAAGACATGTCGATACTGAGCTTTGTATACGACTCCACCCCCACCGGCTCCTTGACGAAACCCGCCACGCACCTCTTCTGCCATTGGCATCCCGCTTTAGGCTGTGTGCTCAACAACTGCTGCATGGTAACAAGATATGTTTAGACCTATTACATGAGTAACGCTATCAAGCCTAATTCAATAACAAGTTACATGCGTGTTGTGCATGAAGTAGAAGTAGCATGCGCGCGTCTACTTGCAAGTGGTGCGTGTGTGTGCATATGCATGTTTATATAGTGCAGCTATGTGAGTGGTTTGCACGCCGGCATGCTTGTGCGAATACGAGGACAATTATTGTGCACATGATGTGTGCATGAGTGCACGCATGTGCCAGTGCGTGTGCATACTTGTGTGCAAGCTCCTCAATGTCTCCCGCCATGAACATTGTTGCTATGATTTTAAGCACATAGTGAGACTGTGCAAAGCACATGGTAGCATGACAAGCGTAGCGAAACAATATAGGTGCGGAGTCAAATGGCAGCAGAGCAACGATGGCTTACATCATTACATTGGTCGTCTCGCTGTCATGGGTGTCGGGTCGAGGGGAGTCGAGGGTCACGCTGTCTCGGACAGCTGCATGGACAGCCATGCTGTGCTGGACATGCTGCTGCGCCACCTGTGCAACGTGCAGCAAAAGCAAAAGATGACCCCAACCCTCATGGTGACAAGTGCTTTGTGCAGCTGGTCTGCTGCTGCTGGGTAGTACGGGCAGGTGGAGTCGGTGTTCTCCCTAGTGTACATGTTGTGCTGTAGCACACAAAGTCAACAAGCCACCCCCCCTTGGGCTCTGAGGGAGGTTCCAGCTCCAGACCTCAGCTGCTAGCGCAAGTGAGGAGGGCCGTTGGTACGGCAATCGTCGCACCAATACTCCTCCATAGGTATCGCGTCCAGAGGTGGCTCGGGGCAGTAGCAATGTAGGCCCTTGTTGCAGCCATCGCAGAGCATCATGAATGCGTCGTCGCCGGCGCTGCCGCAGCGTTCACAGCGTGTGCTGCGCGCGGGACGAGGGTGCTGGATACGCCCGAAGCCGGCTACGTAAGGAAGGTGACATGGCGCACAGTTCACCATGTTGTCCTTCAACCTCTCTCCGTTTTGACCAAGGAGGTCCAGCACCCCTGTGGGGTACACGTTGAGTACCTTGTAGACGGTGCGGCCTACGGAGGTGTCAAGCGCGTGTCAAGCGCGTGTCAAGCGCGCTCCTTTGGTGGCTGCCATGCGATAGGCAAAGTCCCCCGCTTGGAACCTCCGTTGGCGCTCCTTGTAGAAGCCGCTGCATACGCGCTCGTAGCGCAGCGTGTCGCGATGCTGCGCGATGCGCAGGTTGTTGAAGGCCATGGGGATGGTGCGCTCGAAAAGCGCGGCGCGCGTGGTGATGTCGTGGTGCATCCAGTCAGGGTCGTCGAGGTTGTTCACGACGCGATCCACCTCCTGCTGCGCGCGGAAGGGGAGCAATGGTGGTCGCCCGAACAGCAGGTAGTACGGGCTGTACTCCCGCAGAACCGCCTGCTTTGACAATCGATATCCGAGGGCCACCCACGGGAGGTGATCATCCCAAGTGTTCTTCTCGTACTCCAGCACGTACTTGCGGAGTGCCTTCTCGATGGTCTGTACTGTACGCTCGGCGAGGCCGTCTGCTTGAGGGTGATCACGCGAGGTACGGCGGTGGTCGATGTAACATTTGTCCAAGAGGGTGTCGAATTCCCCTCTGAACTCAGTACCTTGGTCAGTGATGACCTCGGCGCAGCTGCCAAATCGGCTGAGAACGTGAGAGAGGAAGGCTTGAGACACCCCCCTGCTGCTCTTGTCGGGTAATGGTACCAGCTCCACCCATTTGGAGAAGTGCTCAATCATGACCAGGATGTAACGGTTGCCACGCGCTGAGGGTGCCAAGTCCCCCAAGATGTCGAGTCCCCATCGGTAAAAGAGACCGGAGATGGGGAGTGGGTGCAAGGTGGCGCTACGCGTGTTGAGGCTGGCGCGCACCATGTCACACTGCTGGCAGTGGCTGACAAACCCCTGCACCTGTTTTGTTAACCCATACCACCAATATTGTGCCCTCACTAGGCTGACTGTACGCTTGACACCGAAGTGTCCAAGCTCAGTGTAGAGGGAAGTGATGATGCCCTCGCGCGTGACCGGTGTCGCCACTTCCTTATCTTCGTCCTGGAAGCGGCGATACAGCTTGTCGCCTGCCCATCAATAGTGACGGGTGCGTTTTGTTTTTTTTTTTCGGTTGACTCGGTCTTTTTCTCGAGCGCTCATGCCGGAGGGAAGCTGGCCACTTTGAAGAAAGGAGAGTGATGGCTTGTCCTGCCATATGTCCTGCCTGGTGTCAGTGGGCGCCAGCTCTGTGTTATCGACGTCAATGTCGGCTGCGTGGGCGTCTCCCAAGGGTGTGGTTGCCGCAGGGCCGATAGGCTCAAGGGCAAGAATTTCCTCTGCCACTACTGAGGCCGTGGTGTTGGTCTTGCGCCCTGAGCGCAACGCGGCAGCAGCAAACATGGCTGCCATGGTGGGGGCTGTTGCTGCAGGGACGAGCTCAGGCCGAGCTCCAGTTGCGTCGTTGGTGCTGAGGTGAGGATTGCGACTGAGGCCATCGGCGTCTTGGTTGGTGAGGCCAGCGCGGTGGTCGATCTCGAAGTCGTATTCCTGCAACAGCAGGGCCCATCGAGCAAGTTTCCCTGTCAGATGTTGGTTGGTCATTAGCCACTTGAGGGGGTGATGATCGGTGATCAGTTGGAACTGCCGACCAAAGAGGAAAGGTCGGAAGAAGGAGATGGCCCACACTGCAGCGAGGCACTCCCCTTCGTAGCTGCTGTAGTTGGCCTCGGCGACGTTGTTGCTTCGGCTGGCGTATGACACCACCGGCTCCTTCTTGTTCTCATCGTGCTGCACCAGCACCGCTCCCATCCCCAGCTTGCTCCAGTCGGTGTGAAGGATGAAAGGCTTGGCGTAGTCCGGACGTTGAAGGATGGGAGCGGTGGTGAGCCTGCTCTTCAGCTCCTCGAAGGCCTGCTGTTGCGGCTCCTTCCATGCGAACTCCACCTCCTTCTTCAGTAGCTCGTTGAGGGGCCTTGCGATCTTCGCGAAGTCCTTCACGAACCGGCGATAGTAGTTGGCAAGTCCCAAGAAAGCGCGCAGACGTGTGAGGTCTGTCGGGGCGGGGATAGCTGCCAGAGCCTCTACTTTTGCCTGCTGCACATACACACCATGGGGCACAATTATGTGCCCTAAGTACTACGGCACCTTGTGGGTGAAGAAGGTACGCTTGTCGGGGTGTACGGTCATCCCCACTCCCTTGAGTCGTTCCAGCACCGCTTCGATGTGCTGAAGATGCTCCTCGTTGCTGCGGCTGAAGATGAGGATGTCATCGATGTAGCACCGCGCGCAGTCCAGCCCCTTCAAGGCCTTGTCCATGACGCATTGAAACTTGGCGGGGGCATTCTTCAGCCCGAACGGCATTACCTTCCATTGGTACAACTGTCGGTTGCCCCAGAAGGAGGTCTTGTGCTTGTCCTCGTCCTGAATGGCGATTTGGTTGTACCCTTGACGCATGTCCAGGATGCTGAAGACTGTGCAGTCTCCCACATCATCAAAGATACCCTCTGCTGTGGGCATGGGGTACCGGTCTTGCTTGGTCTTGTTGTTGAGGGGGCGATAGTCGCCACACATGCGTCGCTCTGTCCAGTTGCCTGCTGAATCCTTCTTCAGTGGCATGACGGTTGTTGCCGCGAAGTCCGATGTGGACTCTTCGATAAGGCCTGCATCAAGCAGCGCCTTACATCTCTGTTCCACCAGGTCCTCTTCCAACTTGGAGAGCCTGTATTGCCGCCGGAACACCGGCTCCGTGTCCACCAGCTCGATGTCCATCTGGTACACTGAGCATGTACCCAATTCCTTCACATTGAAGCGAGATTGGCTCCTTTATTTGTTGAGGAGAGCCTCCAGCTTTTCTCGAGTGTCTTCTGTGGCCAACGGGCCAATGGCATGATCCCAGGAGGTTGCATTGGCAACCACGGGAATGTCCTCCACTGTCACTGCTGCTTGCTCCTCCATGTGGACCACCTCGAGGGCTGTGTGAGCTGCCTTGGTATCGGCTACGCGATTTGCCCACCCCCCAGCCAAGTGTTCAAGATCCTCGAAGGACACGTGGCGGTCCTGCAATGCGAAGCTCAGCTCCAGCAGCCATACCATGCTGTTCTGCTCCATGGCGCGGCCAAGCAGCTGGCATTGCTGACTATCTGTCAGCGATGAACCCGTGATGCTGTTGGGGAAGAATCCCATGGCGCGTTCACGTTCGCGTGCGTTGGGTTCCTCCAGCTTGTTGGTGGTCGCATCAAACATCATCCCGTCACCACCGTTCCGAAATGCGTAGGAGCCCGGGTAGGACATCAATGTGGGGAGTGCGCGACGGGGCTGACCGGGCTGATTGCACGGGTAGAAGTGGTGGTGATCATGACGCAGGACAGGTTGTGCTTTGCGGCCGGGGTCAAGGATGTCATCGACCAGCAAGTTGCGCGGCCGAGCGCTGCGCGTGTACTCTGCGGCCACGAGTTCCTCCACGGCGGCCAAGTTTGTCCATTTGGCACGTACACGATGTGCGCGCGAGCCATGTCGTGCAGCGTTCACCTTGAGTGGGTGCCCTAGAATGGAGCAAACTTGTCGGTAGCTGGAGGCCGCGTGCGGACGCTTGTCGTCCTTTGAACGTACATTTTCGATGACGTACCCCAGGGGTCTGGAGATCTGGTGGTGTTGAAGGAGGTGGATGATTCTCATCAGCTCCCAAAACAGCCCGGATCGAGGGTTTTCGAGGCCTTGTCCCTTGCTTGCCCTGGAGTGCCCTTGACATTCCCACCCAGCTATTAATAGGTCGACGTTGCCGAGGGACAGTAGGTGATCTTCGGTGATCAGCCGGATGTCTTGTGGCAATGCTTTGAGGCTGCCTTGCAACGCCGAGAGGGGTAGTTGACGTGAATACCTTTCGTGCAGTTGGCGTAAGTGGTGCTTGAGGACCGTTTGCGCGTGTGGGTCTGGGTCGCAGTAATAGTATGGAATCTGTTACCTGCGTCTGGTGTGGAACTCCACCACTCCAGTGGCCACCATATGGTGGTCCTGCACCTTGTTGTGGCTTCGGTAGTTGGGGAAGCGCGTGGTGATCAATGGATGGCTGAGCAAGACGTGTGCGTCCACCTGTGCGCGCCAGCGCCGTTCAGCTGGGTCTTGCAATGCTACTTCCATGGTGGCATCCTCCTGCTCCTCGTTGTACGGGGTGGGAGAGGAGTCGACGGTTCGACACGGGGCCGTGGCACCAGCAGCGACTTGCGTCCGAGCGCCGACCAAAGGAGGCAGCAGCGGGGCGATTACCCCCCTCAATTGTTGCGCCAACGCCCTTGCTTGGTCTGCAACAGTTGCTTGTCTTGGGTGTTCGATGGCGACTGCCGTGGAGTACCCTGTGGTCAGCGCCGTGGAGGCGCTGGCAACATTTGCCAGAGCTACGGTTGGTACGATAACGGCGTGTGCTGCTTCATACGCCTGTCGGCGCGCGTCCACTTGGGCAGCTTGGTCCACCTGATAACGATGTGCCTGGTCGAGGGCAGAGAAACGCTCTTGACGACTGCCTGGAGTGAGCCCCCGGAGAGCGGGATCAGCGCCCAGCGCGATGTCTGACATGGTGACCACGAGGTCTTGTATTTGTGGCGCTGGAGTCCAAGTGGGTCCAGTGGCGAGGGCTCGAAGTCGATCTGCTGAGCGGGCATGGGTTGCCGCGTTTGATTGGGTGCACCCTGCAATCGTGCGTGTAATGCGAAGAACAACTAAATGGCCAGTTCTAACACTGCAGGTCGCCGGTAGGTGACCCCGAAGAGATGATCCCTCATCTCTGGTGCAGTGCCGGCGAGGATTTCATCCTCCAGCTGCTGTTGTGTGGGTTCTGGCAGCGTGTGGTACTCTGGAGGTGGTAGGGGCAAGATGCGATCATTGCGTGCCACGCGCGTGGTGCGTTGCCCCCCTGGTCCGCACGCAATGGTGGTGGGCTCCACGTTGCGTAGAACCGACGCCCAGGCGCGTTCTGCTTGTGGTCCGCGTGGCACTTGCTGTGTGACGTCAAGTGCTGGTGGCGGTGCCGTTCAAATCTTAGGAAGTGGTGCAGTGGGTGTGGCAGCACTACTGGAGGCGATGGTGGTGGCACCGGCAGCAGCCATCGTTACTGAGGTGGCGGCTGTGAGGGTGGCAGCAGTTGCGGCCGATGTGGTCGCTTCAATGGAGGCAGGAGTGGTGGATTCACCACCCTCGAACCCGACGACCATGGTTGTTGCGGCGTGGGTGCTTTCCATCACCGGGGACAGCGTGGTGCCAAGAGTGCTGACACCTGCTGTCGTGGTCGGTGTGGACGCCGACGGTGTCGTCGACGGCGTCGTCCCAGCAGTGGTTGTGGCTGCCGAGGCAGCACCACTTGTGGCGTCCGACAATGCCGCTGTCGACGACGCGCCAGCTTCCCTGCGCGCACGTCTTGATGGTTGTACGCGTGACGGCGTGGGAGTGTCCCTATCCCGTTTTCGTGCCATTAGTGCCCACCTAGCAGCATAGCAGGCTTGATAGTCCTGCTCCTTGTTCCCCTCCAGCTGTGCCACGCGCCATCAGGGCTGCCACTTGGACAATAGCTGGTGGATTGGTTGGTGCCTTTATAGCAGCAGCTCCAGCGCGAGGACGTCCCTCAGGTCCTTTGTGCTGTGGAGGGCGGTTTATCCCTTTGTAGCCAGCTTCTTCCTTGCGGGCCCCAGCGTTGTTGTTGTTGTTGGGGTTGTGGCCACCAGCGTTGTTGCCATTGTTGCGACCACCAGCGTTGTTGCTGTTGTTGTAGCCGCCAGCGTGGTTGATGTTGTTGTAGCCCACGTTGTTGTTGTTGTTGTTGTTGCCGCGGTAGCCAACATCGTTGTTGCCGTTGTTGTAACCAATAGAGGGCCGCAGCTCAGGGAACTTGAGCCAGCATACTGTCTCCAAGTGTCCCGTCTTGTGGCAGTAGTCGCACACAAGGTTGCCGTAATCTTGGGTGCACTCCTTTTGGTAGTGGCCATGTCGACCACACCGGTGGCACAGCACTGGAGCCACAAGGGCAGCATGAGCTGGCCGTTTATCCTTGTTGTGGATACCTTGCGGCTCTCGGCTGCGGTCCCGCAGAAGAGGCTCTGCACTTGTGCCTGCCATAGGCCGCGAGGCACTGCGGTTGGTGTCCAGCACCGCTTTCTCATACACTGCGCGCTTGTGGATGGCTTGTGCAGTCTCGAAAGCTTCCTTGAGGGTGTAGCCGAGGGGCCTGCTGTAGTTCAGCGTCAGGCGCGTGGACTCGCTCAGGGTGGGATCCAACTCGGCCACATACACCACTGCTGCCGCCTCCTCACTGACGATCTTGTAGTCAGTGTTTTTAAGCAACCCTTCCAACCGTGAATACAGTCGGAGAGGGTCCTTGTTGGGCTTCCGTTGAAAACGCCTCAACTCCTCCACCTTGCTGTTGGTTTGAGGTGGGAAGGTGCGCCGGAGTGCGGCGTAGAGGTCCTTCAACGAGGAGTCCGACATGACCGCGCCCACCGTAAGCGCGGGTGCACGCAATGCCACTGAGCCGAGGGTGAAAACACCTGCCTCCAACTGGAGAACGCGAGTTCGGTGTTGGTAGCAGGGGCGTACCCATCTCCAACGCTGCAGCTTGCTGCTCCTCTTGTTGCTCCCTGATGATGGCAGCGGTGCGGTTGAGTATCCTGATCCGGCGCTCGGCCTTCTTGCTTTCGATCTCTGCAGGAGTCAATGAGGCCACTACCACCTCAACTTCTTCATTCTCTGCCTTCTCCATGGCTGCAGCTAGAGTGAGACCCGTGACTGAGGCTAGTGGGGCCGCTGCTACAGGGACAGTAACCGATGGGCTATGCAGTGACGTGGAGGATATTGTGCTGGCCAGTTCGCCATAGCCATCAATCTTGTGCAACTCAGCGACGGACTTCCACACATCATGTGCTTCGTGATCAAGGTATTGAGCGGACACATGAAACGATACCTCATCTGTCCAGTCCTTGCTCTTTAAGGCTTGCTGCCGCATCTTGGAGTGGAACTTGATGATGAACTCGTCAAATGAGGTGGTGCCAGGGCGTCCGGAGAAGCGTAGGGAGTTGGTTGAGCTGGAAGGCTCCATCTCCTCGTCGTCACTGTCCGACGGTGGTGGAGATGCTCGTTGTCAAGGAGTGAGAGGAGGTGAAGCCGGAGACGGGGCGTGAGCCTCTGCTGCTACGGTAATCGCTCCCTTCACTTGCGCGCTCGTAGGTAAGGTTGGAGGTTGGGCTCCAGCTGTTGGAGTTCCCTTCTTCTATTGGCGAGAAAGGGGTGGGCCTGCTCATACAGCTGATGCGATGGTGAAAGTGGATGAAAGGTAGAGTGTTTGTGCTCTACAATGGGATCTCCAATGCTGCTATCACCCAACACACTAGCGCTTGTGCGCGCTATGCGATGACGGTGACAACAATGCACTGCGATGTGTACAACTACAGATTGCGATGCTGATGTACAGCCTGCAACTACACTCACTTGAGCAAAGAGGGTGACACTATAAGTCAACAAGCCACTACTATAGGTAGTGCTGTTTACACAGGTTTTTGCATGAGTGGAAGAGAATTTACACTGTTAAGTGAGGTGAATGAGCAAGCAACACGTGGATGCTATGCCTTGACTGATGCCAACAAGCACACCACGACCAAGTACACAAAGCTCACAGCAAAGATAAGCACAGTGCACAAGAACATGCACAGGCTCTCACACGGTGAGGGGATTCTTGGGAACCGGGACGGTGTGTTTTGTAGTTCAAGTCGCTTCACAAGCTCTTAGCTTTCTCACTTACAGTGTCACCAGCTGATCCGGTGAACACTGTGCCTACTTATACAAGTCAACTCATGACTGTCCAGAACATAAGCTAACGGTCATATCGAGGCTATTTCCACAAGAAATCCCCACTCGATATAGAACCCAACTTATAACTGAACTCACAACTGTACAGCTACGCGCGGTGCCTGTGTAGGCTATGGTCATGAGCTACTCTAGAGACATGACCTAGCTACTGGTCAGTGACGCGCGCGGGTCGCCATGCTGGTAAGCCGGGCGAGGGTCTCGCTGTAGGCATGCCCGATGACGACTGGCATGCTTGGGCGATAGGCATGACATGGGCGTGATTGAATAACTTTACTGACCATGTGCACCTGTGGCCCATTGTACGCGTCATAATATTGCGGTGCTCGGCGCTTAGACCTTCAACTCTTCCGGCTGCACATACACCCTGCAGGGGACACATGGTAAGTGCACAGCAGCATTGTACACCGTGCACACAAGGAACACAATAGAAGATGTGCAATGGCACCGCTGCAACAGAAGTCCTGCCGCTGAACGTCGCTGCTGGGCGGCGTAAAAGGGGAGGGGGCTTGACTGGGCTCCGCCCAAACTAGCCGCTTGCCCACCAGCTGAGCGACGGCGGGTTTAGGTTTGTATTCTGGCGACGGCGGTGCAGCGGCTATATCTGACCGTTGCAGCAGCGGCGACGCTGCTCCTAGGGCAAAGGCGGCGGCGTGGTGAGGGATAATGCGTGCTATGCGAAGGCTATGCACAGGAGCTGAGCGCGGCCGTCTTGGCCAAGCGCTGTGAAGCTGCGATTGTGCGTGTACTGACCCTGGCCAGAGTTGCTTTCCCCCGCGCTTAAGCAATTTGCTCCCAACTTGGCATTTAAGAGCATTTTCTAATGATGCTCGCTGGCTAGGCCAGCGCTGCGTCGATGGAGTGTATAGAAGATAGGCCCCCGACCTTAGTAAGCAACTCCGCTGTTTACTCATCCATAGAGGAGGAATCGCCATCATCTCGATGCAGGACGAATTCCCTCTTCTTCTACAATCGTACCCACAGCTGCAAGCTGGCCCTTCTGCAAGATATTTGCTCCCCCCTCAAGGAACTACTCTGCATCGTCGGTAAGAAATGAGCATCATCCAGATAACAAGCCTTCCCCGGGTGTAACAGCCTGGGGCATTTTTTGTATTTTATTGTACATAAAGTACTTATTTTGCCTTTTTTGCTGGCTTGATGAGGGCTTTTATGAGCTTTATTAAGCCCATGTGGCGCCTGCCCCTGCTGCCGCGCGCGACGCGCCTGCGGCCTGCTCGACAGCAGCTAATTTTGCGACGTGACCCACCTGCCACGCGGTTGTGACACAGCCGCTGACTGAACACGCGCTGTGCAGTGCCAGGTGACGCGGACTGCACAGTCACACAGCCGCCGAAGGCCCAACGCGCGTGGCGGGGAGCCTGCACTTGGACCTGCCTTTAGATTTGGTAGTGAATAATGAAATGCCTGGTAATTAGGCTATTTCTTTCTAAGTGCTTGTATAAATAGAAAAACCCTGTGTAATGCAACCAACTTTGTTTTCTACTCTCTGCTGTGAGTATGCTGGTGCATGCTTGAGGGAGTTGTGGTCCAAGGCACACTGCTGCGTTCTTGCTTGGCGTGAGAAGTAGTAGTGTTCGTGTGCGTGTGCGCGCTCGACGCGTGCGTGCATGCGCGAGTGAAGGCAAGGTTTCGGTGTGAAGATTGTGCTCAGCTGCACACATGTGTTGTATGACTTGTGTGCTGTGTATGTGAGCACGAGCATCGTTACACCGGGCATCTCCCCAACCACTGGAGGGGCCTCCAACGGAGGCCCAAAGACCCCAGCTGAGTACTCAACTTTACTTGAGACGCGCTCTAATCTGATAGACGTTTCACCTGTAGATGCTGATCATTATCTTGCTGTTACCATCTCGCCTAATCCATATGTTGATTGGCGTGAGGCTCTGCGTTCGTGCACCTTAATATTCACATTCGTATTCACCCCCGACCTAGATTCAGCTATTAGTGCGAGAATTGCGTGGCTGCAGTCGGTGTGTGCGGATGGAGTTAGTGGTTCATTGCTCTCATCCATCTTTCCTATGCAAGCCGGAGAATTACATTGTGTTTTCACATCTGCTGCAGGGGCAGCACAAATCAATGCTTGTGCACAGAAAAAGTCCCTTCTTTTATTCAATGGCAAAGCTGTTAATGTTCTCCCGTGGCAAGACTCCAACTCCTCCAGATTTTAGGTCTCTTTCTTGGGTTTACGTCCGGACTTATTACCCTTCCTTCATGCCACTATGGTTTGGTTACCTTGGCTCTCCTCTCCCTCAACCGTCAGGGCTGGCTTTTCCCTTTGAAACATCTAGCACCAGATATTGCTTTACCCTTCTGCTTAGAGTCACACCGCTAAAGAGGGTCACATTCCGCGTTCAAGTTGACAACCATTGGATGAGCTAAACAATAGATGTAATTACCCCCTCCACCCCCCCAAGATGCTTCAATTGTGGCAAAGACGGCCATACAAGATCTCGCTGCCAGCTTCCCCGCAAGCAAGTCACAGAAAAAGCCAATCCCCCTCCTGGTGCGTCTCTTCCTTGAGCAGTGCAACAGAAGGTCCAGCGCCAAATGTATGTCCCCCGCGAAGTGCAGGTCTCTCTTGCGCCTGGTATAGCACCACACCTCCCTCCTCTTAACACAACAGCTGTAAACAGAGCAAGTTCACAGCATGCCCTCCCTCCAGCTCTGCTGGCAGCTGCATCACCAATCACTACAATATTCACACCTCCACCACAACCTCGTCACCCCCTGCACCCAACCACAACGACGCCCCTTGACTCAGCCCCACTCTCTTCCAGTCTTGCA
>RHPI01001132.1:359930-379993 GCA_009103225.1 Chlorokybus atmophyticus | reverse complement strand
AACTGCACTAGCTAAAGGAAGAAGGCCTTTGGAAGAAGATCCTGAAGGTTGGAGCCTGGTGACCAACGGAAAGAGACAAACAGAACATTATCTCCCCGCAATCACCCCACCCCTCACCTCCGGACCCCGCGCATGCTCCGCCCCCTACGGTGAGTAGCATGTTCTCTCCTACCTCGCACCAAAGCTGGGCGGATGAAGTAGAGGCAACAAAGCTGGAGCAGGAGCAACTTCGGTCTCACTCTGAATCTGCACACCAGCTCCTACCCCTACTCGAAGAAGCAGGCTTGACAATGGACGGCAACCCTATAGCTGCTGCCTACATTGTGCCATGTATCACCAGCCAGATATTGTCAGCAGCTGGTCTCCCCAAAGTTCTTCTCACGGACATCGGCTAAACTTCGGGCATGCACATCTCTCGCATAACACCGACGACTGCTGCTGATGCCTCTGCGGAGGAGTGGCTGAGACAATGCATCAGAGCATCTCTAGAACAGGTTGGCTTTCCGGTCAACACTGCTACAAAAGAGATGGACACTTGACTACGGCCTTAACAACATACAGCTGGTGCGGGGACGGAAAACGCTCCTCCATCGTGTATCTTCTAGCCTTTATGCCCTCTCTTGACAATACACATGTTGGTGCGGATGGACAACGGCTTTGCAAGTGAGCAGACTGGGAACAACTTCTTCTCAGCTCCACTGCTACAGGCCACACCAACTCTACGTACTACTCTTTTCCCTGCTTTCAAGCAATGGCAAGAAGCACACATGCAGCTCTCTCCAATACTAGAGACTATATTACCTGCAATCACGGACACAACAATGGCAACTATTGGCCGACCAGTAGCGAAGCGTATTCTAGACTTGTCACAGATGACAGGGCCAAAGGCAACAATATCAACTTGGCTGCCGGATCACCCCCTACAGTCAGAACCCGTTTCCTTTCCCCATCGAAATCTCCCTTGTCCACAACCACAAACCCCCAACTTCTAGTGCTCTCATTGAGATGTTCGGCAGCGGCTTGGTGGCTAGGAGTTAAGCGCACTTCTCAACACTCACCTTACCCCTTTGACCTGCCAACTACTCCGCTGTTGGCTGAGGATGACGTTGACGTGCAGTCCTCCGCTTTTTCTTCTCTGGACCTTGATTACCCGAAAAATATGAGACAAAACATTGGCCTACAGCATCTTTCTGTCCTGTGTGACGCCATAAAGCAAGAAGGCCTCCCGCACTCGACAAAACTTTAGGTTGGCGCCTGGATGTCAGCGCAAGACTCCTCCTGCCCGAACAGATCAGAGAGAGCGGACTCTCTTTAGCTTCATCTTCCCAAGCTGTTCGCAGTGCAAGGAGACTTTGAGACACTTCTCAACCCTACCTCCGCCTTTTTGGTAAGAGCCTTGCGCACACATGCTCTTTAGTTTGGGACCCCTCCAAAACTTACAGATTCTTCGCTGGTTGAAGAGCTTCAGCTCCCTCTGCCAGACAGGCATGACACCACGTTGCAAGAGGTCTTGGGCCTCGTTGACTGTTGACCACAACAATGAGAAACTTGCCCCTCTCATTTTACTTATGGAATTTACGAGGGCTTATCTACAACAGGTCACTGTCTGGAGTCAGCAAACAGCCTGTGTCAATATTAAGACTGCGTTCATAGGGCAACCCATGTAATATGTGTTTACTGCTGTAGGGAACTAAACTTGACTCTACCTCAGAAGCAGCCTGGCTATGCAAATTCCAAGAAGGCGCCTCTATTTCGTCTCATGCTACAGGTAGCAAGGGTGGAGTCTCCATTCGATTCCCGCACGAATGGTCATCAGTGGAATCGCATACCTTGCCAGACATTGTTGGCTCAAGCTGCGTTGGAGTGGTGGCACTATCCTTATAATTTCAGTCTATGCCCCAAACACTCATCATAAACTAGAGGAATTCTTCACCACAACATAAAAAGCCTTGCCTCAAGCAGATTGGTATCTTATAGGCGGCGATTGGAACATAGTCTGTGACTAATTATTGGATCGCTCTCACCGCGGTGATCACGACTCTTCCTCACCTTCGCTACTTGACTTTGTCACGGAGAAGGATATAGAAGACACCTTTTGAGCTCTGTCTCCTATGGAGAGAGTGTATTCATGGGACAACCACCGCGAGGGCACGAAGTGGAGAGGGGCTCGCTTAGATCGTGTGTATTTTTCTTCTTCCCTACACACCTTGGTATCTACTACTAGGGTTCTAGTAGAAGAATCTCCCCTTTCTGATTACAAGCCAGTGCTCCTCACTATCACACCAACCTCATCTACACTTAGGGGACCTAGCTCCTGGAAGATTGACCCGGCACTTCGTAATGATCCCATCTGTTGCTCTCTGACTTGGAGGAACTCTGGCAGCTAATTAGCAGCTTATAAGACAACCCTTGGCTCCAACTGGCAGGGCCTACATCACGCGGTTCAAAAAAAAGCTTGAAATTGATTGCAGTTTTGGCAAAGCAACATCAGACACGTCGCAAGGCTGCAGCTTCGCAACAGCATCTTATGCTGCGGCAATTGCTTATGGACGTGGCCCACTCCGGGAGCAAGCTCTAATAAGATCACCTGACCACCTGCGTCTTCATCATGACCGCAAAGACCTTCTACTGCGTATACGCGGGCTAAAGGAGAAGTCACTAGAAGGTGCTGCCATACGCTTCAACAGTCGCTGGAGGTTAGAAGGTGAGCGTATGACAAAATTCTTTTTCTCTTTGGAAAAGAACATGAAATTCTCTTGTACATTGCGGGCTCTCAGTCATTCTGTTGTGGTCCACTCCCCACCCTTAGTGAATTCTTCAGACATCTTGGTTGCTATTGAAGCGTTTTACCAACACCTGTTCACAAGCGCGAACACCCCCGCAGCAAACAGGTCTAGAGCGTTACGGAGGTGTAGAGGCTGTCTCTCCTGTTGTATCTCAAGCCAAGGCAGATTTGTTGAGTGTACCTATCTCTACATCAGAGTCACACTCTGCTCTTTTATCTATGTCTCCGGAGAAAAGCCTTGGCAAGGATGGCCTGATAGCTCGCTTGGCCTATCATCGGGGAAGCCTACAGTGTCTTTTGTGAGGAAATTCTTAAACAAGAAACTTTGGGTGTTACACAACGAGTGGGAGTCATCACGCTTTCCCACAAACAGGGTGACACATGGGATTTGCGCAACTTGAGACCAATCACTCTTCTCCCGCTACACTACACTAATCTAAAAAAAGCACTTGCAGCACGCCTCTCCCCTCTCCTACCAAAAGTTTTGGCAATGGAGTAAAAACGTTTTGTCAAAAATAGGTACATCCTAGACAATGTCCTCACTGCCCTTGACTTTATGCAGTATGCGTTTGACTCTCAGCAACGAGTTGCCCTTTTTTCGGTTGGATTTTGAAAAAGCCTTGAATCGCTTGGACTGGAACTTCATTGACAGCATTCTACAAGCACAAGGCTTCCCCGCCACATTCAGGAGTTGGGTCCGTGTCTTGAATGGTGGAGGCAGTAGCTTAGTGCTTATCAACGGCTTCCTTTCCTCAGAGTTTTCACTATAATGGAGTGTAAGGCAAGGCTGTCCTTTGGCTCCTGCTCTCTTTGCATTAGCTACAAAAGCATTGGGTGCTCTCCTCAAGGCTAGCCCTTGCAAAGGCCTGGAGCTTCCTATTAATGACGATCCTTCCTTAGTGGAAGTCCAGGGAGAGCTGAAGATAAGGTACTTCTCCTTTGCAGACGACATGGCAGTGCTGATTTGTACAGATGATGACTCAAATCCTGCATTCACCCTTCTGATGGATGACTATTGCCTAGCCTCCGACTCCGTCCTCAGTTTGCATATATGCAGACTGCCTACAGACTTACAAGTCAGTAGGCATACTTCTTGGTCTCGCAGAGCTGCTCTGAAGCACCTCCTCCTGCTTGGGGTATTCGCTGCATTCCCCAAGGAGAAGCCACGACACTGCTAGGGGTGCCCTTGGGGCTGTCTCTTCAATAGAATCAGTTCTTTCAAGATTTAAGCTGTCCTAAAGAAGGTCCAACTTAGATTGAACTTGTGGTCCAAGCATTATCTCTCCCTGCTAGGTAGAGCGATAATAGCAAACCAATCCATCCTTTCCAGCTTGTTGTATATAGCAGCGGTCTCAGTGCCTTCAGCTGCTGACTTGAAAACTCTCAAACGATCCCACACACAAATGCTCTGGTCCTCTTCTTCAGATGCTCCACCTGCATCTAGTGGCCGTGTCAGGTGGGATGTTGTGTGCCTCCCCAAATAAGACGGGGGCCTTGGCATCCTAGACCCGATACTTTAAACCAAAGCATTTATGGCGAAATGGGCATCACGTTTGTTAGATGCAACTTGGGCGCCATGGAAAGAGCTTGGCTTCCACCATCTCAAGACATGGGTGATAGACCCAAAGTTCCCGCAAATCCAATGGCTGCCCCCTGCAGCAGCTCTTCACTCTTCGGGTCTTCAAGATCACACTAGAGTCCCCCTGCCCATGGGCGCTTCATTCTTAAATCTTGGCAGGACGTGTGCCCTTAAGAACGTCACCATACGACCAACTACGACAAAATTTTCCGCCAACCTCTCTTCTTCAATCCACACATTCAAAATGCCAGAGGCAAGGTGCTGGGTTCCGGCCCTTCCAAACAGCGGTTTCGGGCCCGGGCCTGCGTAGGCTTCTTAAGAGTTGCTGACTTGTGGGATGACATTCTCCGTAAGCCTTACACCCTAGCGCAACTCTGTTACCGGGTTCCCCTACAACACATCTGCAGGGTTGCTCTCCCTGTGGTCACCTATGCCGGCTTCATGGCCGTCCATGTTGTCAGCAGGTTCCGGGCTTTCTAAACCTGCAGAATGGTAGGGGAGTTTTAATCAGACAGGAACGCTTCGCCAAGTCTTTCTAGTAGAAGCATCCTCCCGCGCACAAAGCGTAGGCATCCTCTTCTCACTAGGCGGTGCGGAGTCCTGCCAGCGGTGTTTGGAGAACTCGCCACTCTCTCATCTACCTCTCACACCCTATGCAAAGTGAGAGTTATTCCCGCGCCCCTCCGGTGGAGAGTTCGACCAGCAATTAACTCGCCTAACTGGCTGGCTCTCCCGCCAAAGCAGAGGTATTTACTCTGCCAGGTAGTCGGATGCTCTCCACTTGCAGATCTTCACTGCGACCCTGCTAAGGTGAACTGGCCATCCCGCAGCCCAATTATCTTTCCGCTCACCTCGTGCGAGTATGCTTTAAAATCGGGCTATAGATCACTGAGTGCACGCTCTCTCCCTCTGGTTCCTGCCTTCCCAAAATGGCTGCTTCTTGCACCTTCCTTGCCGTAGCTGCAGATCTGGAGGTCCATCCATAAATTTGCAGCTACCGGCAAGCAACGCTCTCTTATGTGGCGGATTGCCCAAGGAGCACTGTATACAGGAGACAAATTGCAGCATTTAAGGCTCGATCCCAGATGTATGACTTGTCTCACTCCGGGCATGAAGACTACATTACACCTCTTCGTTCACTGCCCTCTCTCTTACAGCCACTAGTCATGGATAGCTGATCTTCTCCGCTGCATGGGCTTCACCTTGGACTTCTCTCATGTTTCTATTATCTTTGGCATAGGATCTCGCACTTCATCCTCGGCATTCCACTTACTTTGGCAGGCTGTTCACTCCCTTACACTATGGTCAATCCGGTGCTTTAGGTGCGCATGCCGTTATGACTCATTGGAACCGTACGCAGCCCTTCAGACTAGATGCCATGCAGAGCAGACTCAAAAGATGACCGGCTAGTTGTCTGCACGACTCCGGAGAAAGATGGAAAGAGAGCAGCAGCACTTCAATGTTTTCAAGACTTCAGGGCCTCGTGCAATGTTCTCTGCACCGTTCAACGGGGATAATGGTTATCCCCTCCAAACGTAGGCATTAACTTCTTCTTCACTCCTTAAATTCAACTTTGTTCTTGCATTGCTTCATATCCTGTGTGATTTTACTGCCTGACACTCTGTATCTTATAATAATAAACATGTTTGCGGTTTAAAGAAAAAAAACAAGTCCTGCCGCTAGCACCAAGTGATAAGCAATGTGAACTAGGCACATGCAAGCTGGGCAATATTATTTTGTTTAAATAAACTCCAACAAGTCAATGTTGTTGTACGGTACGCACTCGCTAACAGTGACATGATGCCAAAAGCACACGGTTACAATAAACAAACGCACTGCGTAGCCACCATGCCCACTTTCAACAATGCAACTAAGATGTTTCAGCTGAAGTCAGGCCAGAAGAACGGGACACACAGCAGACGGCATGCACACTGCTCAGCTGACAGCTGAACAAAAGCAGCGCACGAGATGGCTTCGGCCATGCAGGATAGGTTAGCGTTAGCAAAGGATTGTCTGCTCGCAGTGTAGATCAGACAAAAAGCCCAAGCTGATGAGCCCAAGCTGATGATCGTAGAGAGGCCAACCACGATGCGGGCTGTTCGGTGCTCAAAAAATGAAAAAACATATCCATCAAGGGAGTGGGAACCTGCAAGTTTTTCCCTCGCTGGATAGGCCCTTATAGAGTTACTGATCGGGTCGGCACTCACGCTTATCGCTTAGACTTGCTAAAGCCGATATGCATTCACAATGTGTTTGATGTGGGTGTATTGAAATCGTACCGTTCTGACGGTCGGGTTCAACCTCCTCCACCCCCTGTTGCAGTGGATGGCGACGATGTTTTTAAGTATGAGGTGGAAGCAATTCCAAGTTACCGTAAGCCACGACACAAACGGGCGCCGTCTTACTTGGTGAAATGGAAAGGGTATGATGTTGAGCACAAGACATGGGAGCCCGAAAGGAATCTTACCAATTGCCAAGAAATTTTGTGGGGGTACTGAAGTGCTATGTCCACACGCGGACGGTGAAAGGGTGCAAGCAGACATCTTTACCGCTTCGGCCATGATTCTCTCACTGCTTGGGTCTTCAGTGCTCGTAATGGGGATTTGCTGGCCCTTCAATGGGGACACTAAAACCTAAATGGGGGGTAATGTA
This sequence comes from Chlorokybus atmophyticus, assembly GCA_009103225.1. Lineage (NCBI taxonomy): Eukaryota > Viridiplantae > Streptophyta > Chlorokybophyceae > Chlorokybales > Chlorokybaceae > Chlorokybus > Chlorokybus atmophyticus. The sequence goes on along the minus strand of RHPI01001132.1, from coordinate 372,977 downwards.
ATGGAGTGCTACCTCTATAGAGGTTCCCCGCTCTTATTTATAATTAAATAAGGGGCCCAACGGGTAAATACAACCAATTAAGTCGTATTAGGGCTGTTAACCTAATGTTAAGGCCATAATATCGTGTTATTTATCTGTAACACTAATATCGACATGAGACATGAGTGTTATGTGGATATCAGCCGTATGGCGGCACTGCTAACACAGCCGCCGCCATAGTCAAAGGATCTTTTGTTCCGACAGCAGCCCTGACGGCGGCGGTGTTGGGGTAGGGGACTAAGGGAGGAGGTAGCACCCCCTCTCCTTATATCGGTGACCTTTTTGCTAGTCGTGCGCATACACACGCATAACAGCCCCACGACGCTGCAGACTTCACTTGCACCATCCTTTCCGTTGCTGTGCACACACACGCACAAGCTCCTCGGCCTCGACGCTGACCATACGCATCTGCGCGCACCCTTCAAGCCATAACAAGCACACACACTTGTACCGGCCTCGCTGACGTGAGCAACCACGCCGACATGCGCAACCACGCCCACCAGCTCTTCAACGCCGCAGGCACAAACACCTGCGCAAGCCTCCTCGCTGCCGCATCCACACGCGCAGCTCTGCCCTCGCTGCAGGCGCACACCTGCAATGGCATACTTAATACCGTGCGCATCCGCGCGCATCAGCTCCTCAGCACTTCAGGTACACACCCCTGCACCGACTTTGCCACTGCGCATCCACGCGCACCAGCTTCTTCAGCGCTGCAGACTCGACATTTGCATTGCCCTCTCCGTCTTCCGCGTCGCCGCTGGAAGCCATCACACTAACAACAACTGTCTGAGGGGTGACGTCATCGCCTTCGCTGCTCCGCGCGTTCCCTTTGCTCCCGCGCATACACATGTGTTGAGCATGTGCCAGGGGACCTAGCTGCTGCTCATGGGGGTTGACTTGCTGCCTACATGGCTTCCTCTGCACTTAGCTATGCTATGTGGGAGCTCTTTTCACCTAAGTTCAGCTGTCTACAACATCCTCAAGCTTCGCTACACCGACAACATTGCCATTGCGTCCACCATCTGCAGCCGACAACCACAACCTCGAGGAGGTTCAGCCCTCATGGACGCCCGGCTCAACATGACGTTCTTGCCGTTGAGGCCTCAGGGACAGCTCGAATACTTCGCCTTCGCGGATCATACCATGGTCTTGCTTGAGGCCATCGCAGCCAGCTTCAAGACTTTTTTGGAGGCCATGAGCACGTACTGTGTGACTTTAGACTCATCTCTTAGCATTTTGAAGTCGACGGGCATTTGTTTTAGGGACGGCTGCTTCCTCCCCCCTTCCGCCTTGAGGTGTTAAATGGCCGTCCAGCACGGAGTCTGCCTCCCTTGGGGTGCCCATAAACATATTGGTTCAGCAGCTGTAGCAGCTCTTGCAAGCGGTGATGGAGAGAGTGCAGTGCAGTGCGCATGAACATGTGGTCCCGCCACTATCTCTCTCTGATCGGGCGTGCGCTTGTAGCAAAAAAGTCGGTGTTAGCTTGCCTCTGGTACATCGCCGCAGTGGCGCGCCCCTCTGGGTCAGATCTTCACCGCCTTCGCCTTTGTTGCACCTCCTTGCTGTGGAGCTTAATGTCAGATGGGGCCGTTGCCTCTTGTAGGAAGGTTAGCTGCCAATGGTGTGTCTCCCAAAAGAAGACGGGGGGCTGGGTATTTTGGTTCCCAGCCCTTCAAACTTAGTGCATGTTGGCGAAGTGGGCAGCTAGGCTTTTGAACCTCACCTGGGCCCCGTGAAAAGCTCTCGGTCATTAACAACTTCAACATTGGTCCATAGAAAGGTGCCATGGCTGCCGACAGGTGCAGCCCTGCATGCGGACGGTCTCCCTATTCGCTCTGGAGTTGCCCCCCACTGGTGCTACATTCTCAAGGCTTGGGGTGCAGTTCGCCCCCGGAGTGCGTTGCACCCCTTCACGTACGATGATGTGCTTCGCCTGCCGCTCTTTCTCAACTCCTTGCTACTCTCACTTGCGAGCAAGGTGCTGAGGAAGGGCTCCCATCGGATGCTCTTCCTCCCGTGGGCTGCCCAGCAGTTTCACAGAGTTAACTTGCAACGTTGCGGACTTGTGAGATGAGCTTGAGCGGCGCCCATACACAGCCGCGTAGTTGAGCCATTGGGTTCCGGACCACACCGTGTGGGAGACTCAGGCTAGGCTGATAAAGCTTGGGAGGCGATTCCGCAAGCCTCGTAGAGCTGCTTCGGGATGGTCCAGCTGCACTCCGCCCTTCCGAGTGATGGGCCACGCTGAACTCGTCGGGCGGTGTCCGGAAGGTTGTTTATTTTACAGCGTCTCTTCCGGACTACTATGGTATTGTCTTTTCTCTCGTGGGTGCGCAGGAGACTACACTTGCTCCTCTGCAGCAAAGACTACACAGCCGAGTCTCAAACTCTCAAGCGCGTTCGCGTGCTCCCCCCTCCCCTGCGCTGGTGGCCAGCGGTTGACACACCAGAGTGAAATAATCTTCCACCGGCGAGCATGTTTGCTGGCTGAATGGTTGTCTGTGGGGCCCCTCTCACAAACTTGCACTTCGATCCATCCTCACATTTGTGTGGAGACGCCCTCCCCTAAAACTTTCGCATACACTCTACATGAGATTACTCTGCTAGGCTTGGCTACCGCTTGCTCTCTGGGGTGCATTGTAGCAAGGCACCTGCTCTCTTTCGGTGAAGCCTCCTCTTTCCTCCGCACCCGTGGCCTTGGATTTTAAAGCAGCTTCACCGCCTTCAAGTCCTAGGCAAAGAACGCTCCATCCTTTGGCTGATTTTTCATCGCGCCCTACACAAGGGCAATAAGCTAGTACACATGGGCCTCGATCCCGCCTGCTTGACATGCGAGGATTTCCCCGTTGAGACACACCTTCACCTCTTCTTCTCTTACCCTATTGCTTTTTTTGGTCTGGAGCTGGCTTCGTTGTCTCTTTTCACTCACGGGTGGCTCGCTGAGCCTTCCTCCGTCCATGGTTCTGTTCAGGGTGGAAGGCGTGGTATCTCCACCTGCCTTCCTCCGTCTGGTAGCTTGTCCGGCCTCTCATTCTTTGGCAACTCCAGCGTCGCTGCACCCACCGGTATGGTGCTGCATCCCCTCCCTCATCCATCCTTCTCTCCAAGGTGTCTTGCTCCATCATCTCTCGGGCGAAAGAGGAATGACTTCGGGCCTGCCAAACCCCTTCAAAGACGATGCTAGGGAGTTTGCTGTCCAAGCCTTCTCCTCCAGCTGGGGCGGCAGGTGCATCCTTTGTTCAGACTTTACTGCTACTAGTGGTGCCTCTTGAATAGATTGGCAAGACATTTCGTGTGTACAGGTTGGTGTATCTAGGCTGTATGCTTTGTGTGCACGCTTGTGCCTGGTGATAAAATGAATCGTGATCAAAAGAAGTTATCAATGTATCAAGGTGACAAAATCTGTGGTATAATAAAGGCGGGACGCAACAACAGGTACGGCAAGTTGCGGACTGCAATGCAAAAAAGGTTATGTTAAATGTATGTTAATCATAAGTTTGCAATGTTATAAACATGGATGCCTGTAGAGTCTACATGTGCCTAATGTTGCACAAGCCATCTGTATAATGAAGCGGGCATAGACATGCAATGGCATACATGCGCACAAAAAACTTGCCTACTTAATATATCGGATGGTCGACAGGGTGATGCAACAACACCCGCATTATACGCATCGCACAAGTGAATCCGCACATCACATCGATCGACTCAACGCCAAGCAAAATAATTGATATTTATCTACAAACACTCGTAGTTTGGGCCCGTGACAGAGTCCAAAGTCTTGTCGCATAATACACATTATGTTTTTATTATGCTTTCAATGCAATGATCATACAATGATTATGCTTTCAATGAAATTTATTGAAGGCTGCTAATCATTATACATCCAAAGCAAAATCATCAGGACTCGTTGAAGTGTGAGACCATTGCGGTGATCTCTGTACACTCACCTCCATACACAATTGTTGCGCTTAAGCGGTTGCGAGGTTGCGTTGTACAAACACATTGTTAATGAAGTGAGCCATGCCATCTGGTGCACCACGTGATCATGAGGAGGGTATAATAACGCCGCTACATTTCTTGATGGCATCTAGACATTGATGCCGCAGCAATAGCAACGATAAACACATCAACGCCGCTGCCGTAGCACCTGTTGATCGTGTTTCACTGCCCTCACTGTGTTCAATTATGTTAAGCAAATGGAGCTTAATGTTATCGTTCGCCACAACATTTTAGCGTTGAAGTCGAGCAGCTGGGAGTGTATTCTTGTTGGCCCAAGCTGGTAAAAAAACAACAATAACAACAATTAAGGCCCTTAATTGCCCGAGGTCACCCTTTAGCAAATCATTTCGTCTATGATAATTAAAGTAGTTCAATTATGTGCTTTTGAGCATGGTTACTGTCTCATGTTTTAATTAGGGATATACTATACGACTACGAACTGTGCTTTTGTAAAATTGATAATTACGCAGTTAAGTCGAATGAGTTTTCTCAATATTTGGGGCAAAAATTGCCTACCATGCAATGCATGGACGAGACTTTGTTGCTGTTACCGCACACCGACGAAATACAAAATAAATGCTCAACGTGGGGCGCTCGTGAAGAGTTCGTGTCTTTACAATGTATACAACAAGAGGCTCCACTTGGGGTAGCAAGTTTTACTACCGTAACGTAGTTCAGGCGGCTGTAAATATGTCAATTGATAATGATCAGCAAAGTTAAGATCAATTGTATGCCACACCAACCCATGACTCATTGGGTTTTACTTCACGTACCACGTTTTTGGTGGTCGCGCATACGAGCAACAACTTCATCGTGATTTATGCACATTTTGGAGAATAAAAGGGAGGCCATAGCTATGATCCTCTTCCTCTTTACATACAAAGTGTTATTGTGCAATAATCGCCTCGTTTTTGTTTCTTCATATTGTGCGTATATATTCTTTAAACAAGTTTGATATAAAAGTAATGGTATCATTATTGTGCTAAACTTGTTTCATCGTTATCATGAGAAAGTGTACAATTCTGTCATTAATCTGACCGTCGCAATCGCTTTTACCATCAACATTGCCGATAATATTTAAATCGTTGTTGCTATTGTTGGCGCTGTCGGCGCAATCATGTTATCATATATATCTTGACACGATGTGTACTTGCAAAGCGCAAAATTGCCGCACACGCAATGCGCAGCAAGTTTTAAAGGCTAAATGTTAACAATCACTCCGCATGTGTATCAACCAACATATTTAACGTCACAGCAAGGCGAATGTTAAATATAATAGGTTAAACATGCCAATGCAATGGTTTGCATGTTAAACCATCGCATTTGAGTTAAGGTTGAAACATGCAAACTATTGCATCAACAGCATGATCACTAAAGCAAATTTACTAATAATAATGCTGCAGTGACGACAAAGTTTGCTTATATGTACACGAGTCATACAATACAGACTTACAATTATATATGGAACGTAAAGAAGCCCATTTATTACATGATAACCATTCAAGGCCGAAAGAAATTGCAACGACCTAACGTCAATATTGTATTGTTGATATTCACTGGGTTGAAGTTCCACCTATGCAGCATAACGCACAGTTTATCATGCACATCTAAATTGGTTACCACAAAGATGAGTCATAGTATTGTTAATATGGGCATCAACACTTCATAATAACTTGAACTTCATTACACTTTGCATAAAAGCCTTGCTGCCCAACATGGGCATGTAATGCAATGTTGGGCAATACTGCAACTATTCAAATTGTATGGACAGCGATGCTTTGTCATAAAGTGCGTAGCTCACCTGTTAACGCGACTTGCAGGTGATTAACTATGTCAACATGCATCACCACTTGACCCCCAACACGTTGCACCACATGTCCACGCTGCGTGTTGACGCCGACGACCTTGGAGTTCTTCTCTCGTGAGAGCATGGAGCGTGCTCAGCGTTGCTAACGCTGCAGATGCGGTTTCTGCTCAGCAGCAACTTGGGTGGGTGTCCACTCCGCCCGGCCAAACCATTGCTGAGGAATATGAATTGGACCTGATTCACCACTTGTTGAGAGTGAGAGATGGCAGTGCTTATGGGCGCATTTCTGTAGCTCCAAATATGCTGAAAGAACTTGTCTAGTCTGTATGAGAGCAGGTGGCTGCTGCTACCTGCCACACCAATCGTTGCATTGCACATCACAGTTTAATGCTACAAAGGGCTGCTGAAGACAGCAGAACGGAGAGGAGGAGCGAGGGTGATGCTGGCGAGAGGAGGGAGGGGGAGTCCGTCGGCTGTTGCTGCCGACTGCCTGGCGCTGTTGACCAAGACTAACTGCCTAGCTGCTGGTTGGGCAGGTCATTGGCAGATGCTATGCATGCTTGCATGTCTAACGGGGTGGTGATGTTAGTAGCGGTAGTTGTGAAGGTAGAATAGGTCAGCCCGGTGGTAAACTATTAGACAACTATGACTGCCTGCATGTTGTATGTTGCCTACACTTACATGTTTCTGTGCATGAGCATGCATACGCCACATTGTATGCACACAGGAGCATTTAGTGTAGTGTGAGGTGGCCCCAAGCATAGTTGTAAATATGTCGCTACTTGCTTTGCCTACCTTGCCTTGCCTGTGGTGTATGTATTTGCTTTGAGCATAGCCTGTGCTTGCATGGTTGGACTACAACTTATACCCTATAACGCTGCATGGGGTTGGTAGGTATGTGTAGTTGGCTTGGTTGAGTCATGGGTATGTCAGTAACTGTGAGCCGGTGGTCTGCGTAACTGATTGTGACTGCGACTGTGCAGGCAACATGCATGTTGCCTGCATTGTGCCATTCTGCAAGCCATGTGCATGCTATCCATAGCCCCCAAGTCCTGATGCATATTGCTGTCGCGGCGCCAAAGACAACATATACCAAGAATGCTTGATGACATAGTATTGAGCACATAGCGGTGCACAACCACTCCAACTCTCTACCCCTATGCACTTTGCCAACTGAAAGACACACTCCTTGCTGTTTCAGGGCATCTGTACAACGACCATGCTCGCAAGCATTCGCAAAATGAGCCCGAAGTTGTTGTAAAAGAGTTTTCTTGGCCTCATTGAGACGCTTCGCAACAAGCGCTTTGTCGCTTTCGAGCACGTATTGAAGCGCTTCATGTATCAACCTTCGGCATTGGATATCCGCATTGTGCATTGCACTTGCAGCGTTGGCAGCACGCCCAGTGTCAATCTGCCAACACAACATGATAGTCATGATGTGTTCAACGCATGCAATCTGTCACATATCTACCTTCTTTTGCCGCTCGGCTTCGGTCTCACAGGGCTTGCATGGTGGTCCCCACATGGCACTGATGCGCTGCCAAAGGCGCTGCCTGACACAGCACCAACACAGGTAAAAACGAAGTGCATCTATCGCAGTACAACTTACTGCGCACGCGTCATGGATATATCCTCACCCAACCACAGCAGGCGATTCTGCCGCGTTCATTTCATTTAGCCAGTCTACTGTAGGTTTCTCCCGCTCAAACCGCATTGGGCCAGGTGGCTCAAAAGCCCTCGCGAGCTTCACAATCACCTCTTCAGGCACTCGACAGCTGAACACATGGACATGTGTTTCTCGTGGCTTAACATGGAAAGCTTTTGTAACAGCGGTGCAATGTGTGGCAGCCTATCAGCAAAAAACTTTAGTACTGACATGCACTATGCGGGCGTACGTGCGTGCGTGCGTGCGTGCACACCCGCACATGCATACACGCACACAGTTTTACATAAACTAATTATGCAGAATTATGGCTCAGTAAAATCTGATAGCGCCACAACACTGACATTGATAGACAGCAGCAGAAACTTGCCTTTGATGTCGCATGCGGTTTCGAGCAAGCACTTCAGTCAATGGACTTTTCACCCACAGCTGCATGTAAGCCGCATTATCTGCATAGATGTGGAGAGACTTATGCGACATGCCATACCAAGCAGTCAAAGATATATGCAGAAACAAAAGAAAGGACCAACAAACGCACTTTGGATTGCAATGCCGCGGATGTCTCGTCGCATGCTGCGGAGATGGTTGACGTCATCCGCAACCACAAGCACCCTCTCATCATCACCTGCTATGGTAAGGTAATCATAAGAGCATGTAATACAGATTGCTGATCCTCTTTCGCTTATTATTATCAAGCATACACCCTTGGCTTTGAAGGCTAGCTTACCTTTGCACACTGATGCCTGCTCCACTGCATTGAGTGCAGCCTGCCTGCCCTCCTGCAAACAAAACAGATGCAACGACAACTGCTTGCATACGTACAGTCAAGCGCAATGCCATCAATGCAACTTAGTCTCTTCGACCTGTAACCAACGTGATGCTACCTTCCATGCGGTGGGGCTGAACCTTTGGCCCTGGCTAAGTGCGGCGTTGCCAGTATAGTACTTGTCAAACTCCACAGGCACCAGCCTGACCCCTGCTGAATCCCAAGGATGTCATCTCATATTCAGCAGTTATCGTTCGCATGCAACTGCATGCTAGACCAGGCTAGTCCAGGCCAAAGCAACTGAACCAGGAAAGCAAACCCTACCCTAGCGTCACCTGAAGGCTCAGCATCCAAATACTCCTGCAAGCTCCGCACCAGAGTGCTCTTGCCTACGCCAGGCAGCCCCACCACGGCCACCACAACTACGCTCGCTCTATCCTCCTCCTCCCCTTCCTCCTGCGCCGCCGCCACGTCAGCTTGCATTAGGGATTTCAACGCCTCACCACGGTGCGCCACGTGGCGAAAAGGACTGTGACAGAAGTCATTGTAGTCCGCGCCGCCACAAGTTTCATACGCACTGCCTGTACATCGCGGCGGAGCACTAATTTGAGACAGAGGCGAGGTCACGTGATGCTGCTAATTCCGAATCGCGGTGTCGCGCGCTGCGTGGTCAGAGGGGGAGTCGCGGGCGGGCAACGCGCCCCAGCACGGCGCTCTGTGAGAGAGTGTTGAGTGAGTGAGGAGAGTGTCGCTGTGAGGGACGTCAAGGACGACCTGGACGACCTGGACGACAGCGGCGGCGGCGGCGGCGGTGGCGGTGGCGGTGGCGGCGTAGTGGTTGAGGGAAGCTTACATCCAGTACGACACTACCCCACGCCAATCTCAGAGAGTAGGAGGCACCTGGAATAGAAGAGGGGACGAGTGCTGTAAAAGGACTGATAGCACGTGTTGGAGTGGAGGGTGTGAAGTGGTGAGGGTGTGTGGGTGAGGTGTAAGCGTGGGTGTTGGTGAGGGTGCGCGTGAGTGTGGGTGTGGTGGGGATTATAGGCGCAGGTGGCTGGAGATGGGGGGAATGCGGCTATGAGGGAGGGGAGAGGAGAGTGGGGCCTGTTCCACACATGGCCAGGGGCTGCGGGAGGAGGAGGCGAGAGGGGGCGAGCCTGAGCTCATTGTTGCTATTGTGGGTGTTGTTGTGGGTGTGTCCCTCCTCCTCCTCCTTGTTGGTATCAGCAGCGGCGCCAGCGTGGGCGCCGCAGCAGAGATGGGTGGCGGCGTCCCCCTCCCCCTCATTGTCATCATCAACCAGGATAGGAGACTGTGCCCCAGACAGGGGATTGTTGTATGAGAAGAGGTGTTACTGCAAGAGTGGATTCTACTCGTTGAGCTGTAATGAGAGAGAGTCCAACAACAATAACAACATCCCCACCCTCCTGGCGGATGACACACCAGTTGCTGCCCACATATCCGGCAATGCGTGGCGCTACTTTGCCTTCCACGCACCCGCGCATGCCGTTGGTGTGGACTTTCACCTCCGTCTTGACGCGGCTGGCGACCCACTCTCACCAGCAGACTCCACCCACCTAGGTGAGAACAACCAACTTGTGCACACAAGTCCGTTTTCAGTAGCAGTGCACAACCACCCGTGTGTTGTTGTTGCGTGTTGGAGCGAGCGCACAACAACCACGCACGTGCCACTGTGAACGTATGTACAACAGTGTCTGCCAGTATGAATGTACATCGCAGGGTATCTATGTAAAACGTGTGCAAGTGTTGTGTCTGTTGTTGTGTGTATGTTGTCTTGTGTACGCGCGAGTGAGTGTTCACGTTTGTATACACACACCAGGTTCTGTGCGGTTGTTGGTGAGGAGGTCGTTGAGGCCGGACGAGCTGAGGTGGGAGGCAGAGGGTGAGAGCGTGCACAGCAACAGCAGCAGCAGCAGCAGCAGCACCACAAACAACAACAACAACAACAACAACGAGCTCTTAGCGACGCTCACACAGCCGGGTGTCAGCGAACACACCGACAGCGAAGACAACAACAACGGCGGGTACACATACTGGGCAGGCGTGCGCGCGACAAGCGAATCCCCGTTGGCCGTGAGGGTGTGGGCGACCTTGAGGGCGGCGGCGTGTGCGGGGAGGTGTTCGGGTGCAGGGAAGTGTGTGGCGGGGAGATGTTATTGCCACGCGGGTTTCAGTGGGGACACGTGTGCAACACGTGCGGCTTCCACACCCTTTCAAGGTCTCCCTCACGCCGGCGGGGATGCGCGCGGCTACGTCGCACCCGAGGCGTGGAGATACTACTATGTCAACGCCGACCGCGCCGCCACAGCGCTCACCGTCGAACTCCACCCCGTGTCCAACAACAACAACAACAACAATGGTGGGGGAGGTGAACTCACCCTCTTTGCCCAGCGTTCGGACCCGCCAACAGATAGAAAACACTCTCACCGTGGGAAGCCGATATCAACCTCATCGTCGATATCAGCCTCATCATCCTCGTCGTTGACGGTGTGGGCGCCAGGGGCGTACTCGTGGTGGTTTGGTGTGAAGGGTGGAGGTGGGAGTGGCGGGGGCGGGAGTTACATCCTGCGTGTTGTGCCGAGGAGGGAGTGTCCGAGGGCGTGTAAGAACAACGGCGTGTGCATGTTGGGGAGGTGTTTCTGCCAACAGGGTTATCTTGGCGGGGAGTGTGCGGATTTCGCTACCTTCGTGCCCGCCCTGTCAATATCGGGGCCCGTGAGAGGGATATCACCACCATCAGCAGAGTGGCGCTACCACGCCATTGAAGCTCCCGCTGATATCGCCGCCAGCAGCGTGGAGATGCGTGTCACGTACACGCTCGTGGAAGACCGAGCCCACAACAACACAAGCGAAGAAGCAACAACGACAACGTCCAACAACATCACACCAACTATGTTGTATCTTCAGCGCGGCTCTCAGCCCACAGAGGACTCCTTCGATATCGCTGCCAGGGACTTCGCCTCCATACAGATATCGCCCGGAGACGCCACCTGGTGGTTGGGTTTGCGCGGAGGAGATATTAACACCGCCGCTCTCAGTGGATATGTCCTCAAAGCCAACATTGTGGAAGCGCAACCCAACAGCTGCAACGCCTGTGGAGACTTTCGCCAAGGCGTGTGCAAGTGCTTCAAGGGCTTCAACGGCGAGGCGTGCCAACATGACGACGTCGACATCGCCTCACACACGCTGCGGCCACACCTGCCAGCCACAGGTACGCACTCGCACGCACGAGTGATAACACTGTTGTCCCTCATACATGTCCTGATATGTGGGTTTGTGTGTCTCTCTGTGCAGGGTGGCTGTTGGAAGGCCAGCAGGTGACTTACACAGTCCCTGGCGCTCTGCTGCAAGGCGCAGCGACACTCACAATCCAACTGACAGACTTGTCTGGAGGCAGCGGCTGCCAGGCCGCCTCACTCTATCTCAGAAAAGGCCAGGTGAGAGAGCCAACATGATGGCCACGCACACACATGCACACACCTGTCAACTCACATGTACACACATGCACGCCTTCACACGCACAGCAGTGCGTGCACGTACCCACATAATGCGTACGCACGCACACATAGACACAAGTGCATGTGCCTGCACCCACACACAAGTGGTGTGACAACAACTGATATCTGTTTACTCCTGTCAGGTGCCAACATTGTCTGAGTATGATGCTGTGAGCGACAAGTCCCCGCACGTGCTGAGTGTTGGTGTGGAGAGTGGCGTGGACACGTGGCACGTTGGTGTGCGGGCGTTGGCATGCGGGAGCAGCAGCGAGGGAGCAGAAAGGGAGCCTGTGAGCTTTACACTATTGGCGAGCGTGTTGAGGGCGTGTCCCAACGCGTGTTCAGGGGCGGGAGAATGCCGCAACGGGACGTGTGTGTGTGACAACGATCGTGCAGGCCAAGATTGTTCCCGCCGTTTGCGAGCCGTGGCACCCATAACATCACTAAAACAAGAACAAGAAGCGGGTGCACACGTCCACACGTCCACATCAATGTTGGCAGCGGGTGCGAGCGGGTCCAGCACGTGGGTGGCGGCGCTGTCGATAGCGGGCAAGTTGGCCCACGTTGTGGCGATGTCGTTGTCCGTGTCGGTGTTGGCGTTGTTAGCGGCGTTGCTACGTGCGGCAAGGAGAGGGAGTAGAAGAAAAGGTGGGGCGTGTCCCGTCATCCCCGAGGAGTTACTCGACCTCACCCTCCTGCGCCAACACCTCGTCAACGGGGACGACGGGGACATCATGGAGAGCGGGAGCGCGCGTGCCAACAACAACCACAACAAGTTGGCCAAAGTGTGGTCAAGTTGTGGCAGCAACTCTAGCCTCAACTCGATGGACATGCCTCAGTGCGAGTCATCGAGCGAGTTGCACGCGTTGAGAGGGTGTGACTCCAACAGAAGTTCCATGGAGGAGTATGACCTGTCCTCCACCAACTCGATGACACGCGTGTTCCACAACCCAACATTCGCTGAGCAAGAACAGCAGCTCATCAATCCACTCAGCAGCGTGACCACGGCGTACAACGCCACAGCTGTGGCTGGAGCCGCCTCGCGCAGCTCAATACACTATCACGAGTACGAGGAGGTCCTGCGGGCCTCTTCACCACCCCAACATCCACCCCAACAGGTAATAACACAAGAATGACTCCACGGTGCGCTCACCAATGCAAAAGTCTGTTCATCACACACATGCACGCACGCGCGCACACATACAGGCACACATGTGCGCATGCACGCACACATGCACACTCACGCATG
>RHPI01001132.1:337984-359333 GCA_009103225.1 Chlorokybus atmophyticus | reverse complement strand
CCCCCCCCCCCCCCCCCATTTTTTACCTCCCCAACATTCTTCACCCCGTTGTCTATACCGTACCTACTTATTGTCATATAGGGCAACAGAGTACTCTTTATAAGATAGTGTGGATGTGTGTGTTTGTGTACACACACGCACGTATTTGTGTGGCAGCGTGTGGACTTCGCCCCACCCGATGATTGCGGGTGCGGGGAGCTGCCTGTTCTATTTTTATCGCATGGCAGATGCCATGACCTGTTCAATAAAGCAATGTGCACACAAAGTGTTGGTCACACACACAGAAACTTGGATTCAACAAAAGCAACCAATGTTGAGCGGGTGTGTGTGCATGTGCGCGTGTGTGTAACTTTCCAAATCCAGCCACATCTCCTAAAACATACTCGCTGGCGCTACGTGTACTTCAACTTGCGACTCATCATGGGTTTCCGAAACAAAGCGGCCACTTCAGATGTGCCCTGCATTGAGTAAGAGCAACTCATGAGGATTGATGACAACCCAACATGTGTATGTAGGTTTTCAGTCCAACATAACCCAAGATGAGACTCTACCTTGGAGAGTATGTGTAGAATCCCATACAACACCGCAAGGTAAGCGCCGATCGCAGCTGCCAGAAAGACATCAAATCCTACGCTAGCAACCTGCACACATCTGTGAATTATATACAATGCCAAAAGAGAGCTCTGCAACAAACAACAAATGCTTGCGTGTATGTGTGCGTGTGCGCGTGCGCGCGTGCGAGCACGTGCGTGTGCACATATGCACTGTGTCACAGCCTATTACCTGGAAAACCTGCATTTGAGACGATTGCGTGCCATAAAACTCAAAAAGCTTGGGATCAAGTGTAAACTTGACCACTTGCGTGACCGCCGTATATCGCTGCAGTGCCTGAAACAGAGCAGACACAACAACGACAACACATCTTGATGGCTGATGCTGCAACACGCCACACATATTACCGTGTGACACAACAACTCACTGCTTGAAGGCTGAGCGTGAGGGGGAAACTCTTCGGGATGAATGGTGCAAAGCGTGGGGTTTTGGCCAACATCAGGAGCCATTGGTCAAGGAAAGGCCTGCTGATAGAAAGGACTCCAGATTGATGTTGTTGATCGTTGTTTGCAAACATGACGCTCGTGGCGTTGCTGTTGGGACTGCTGTAAGCGTACACGGCCAAGGCTTCCGCTGCCAGCTGGACTGCAAGCTCAACAGCTGTCGCGTTGACCCTGTGACATTGCAAAACGTTCAAGAATGTACCCCAACATTACACAAGTGGGCAAGATACATAAGACTGGTAACGATGCACGCACATGCGCGCGCGTGCACGATTAGTGCAAGTATGTAGTCAACAATTAGTTAGAAACACCATCAAGCAGTACCCGCATATAGACTATGTGCTTACCATGTGTATGTGTACAACTACAGGTATGTGGTGACATAGGTGTTCATGTACTCATATGTGCACACACAAGTGTTAACACATGCTTTGACATGAGCTAAGCGGTATGCACGCATGCACGCACAGAAGCACACACCCAGGCACTCACACACGCACGCATTTTCACCTGTGATCCAGCAGGGAAGGAGCGAACAGCGTGCTCGGTTGTTGCCTGCTCGTGAGTGTGGCCGCGAGTATGCGTTGCTTGGCAAAGTGCTCGTGCTCCCACGCCACGTGAGACTCGTTGATCTTCTTCGCTACTGTCTCGATCGACACGCCGAGTGCGGCGCCGGCCTTGCCGAACGCCTCCGACAGCCGCTGGATGGCTGGGTCGCGCATGGGACGAGACACGTGAAGGTACAAACCGGTGTCGAGTGTCCACGAGCCTAATGAGTCCAAGCAGAGCACCTGCGTAAAGTATAATCAAGGCCGTGTGACATACATGTGTGCGTGCGTGCGTGCGCGTGCGCACAGGTCACATGGTATGTGTGCGCATGCATATGTAGTCATATATGCATGAATTCGTGTTTATATGTGTGTATGTGACGCACACATACACATGCATGTATGCATGTACACCCACACGCACCCACACGCACGCGCGCGTACATACATAAACGTACAGTTTGCATGCATGCTTGTAAAACCACATACCAGGTCCAATGTCTCGAGGAGGCGCACATCCGTCTTGGCCAGCCACTGCTTGGCTCCCTCGTAGTTCATTTGGCCGGCAGAAGTGAGCAGAAACCAGAAGTTGTAGCTGCAGTGTTCGTTGCAAGTCAAGGACAACAGAATCAGGACTGGAGCTGCAGGGCAGCACACAAATGACACTTTCACGCTTGCATGCGTGCGTGCGTGCGTGCCTGCGAGCACCCGCGTTCACATGAACACTTCCCATGTACACCACAGGCACACTCACACGCATGCACGCATTGACACCAGCATATGGGGAAACGGATACATCCCTCTTGTGTGCGGGTCCGCGTACAGCGCAGAGAACAGCCGGCAAAGCGCAAGCAAGCCCGCGACGCCACTCCCGTTGTCATCAGCGCCAACCGCAAGCCCCTACAGATATGTTCAATATGAATCCCAACATGCCTACGCCACAATACCTGTTATAGGATGAGCATGCATGCCACTGTAGTGTACCACCACCACCACCAACAACAACAACAATAACGCTAACTCTTACTGGTGCAGCAGCAAATGTGTCATAATGTGCGACAACTGCAATCGTCCTGTCTTGCGTCTTATCTCCCGGCAGAAAACCCTGCATTGTCACACACATGACATAGGCGAGACATACAGGGCGTGTATGATGCGTCACATACAAAGCAAATGCAAGCACATATTAGAGACCTGATAGTTTTCCAGTGTGGGGCTGAGCTTTGTTGGCTCGGGCCCAACAATTTGCAGCTTGTACCTACATGGTAGAAATGACGACATGAGCACAGGAATGAAAGCAGGACACACAACCAAACAGATGACATGCGTGTCTTCTTACCCTCCCGAGCTCGGCGTCGCAGCAACTCCAGCTGCATCGTTCGCAGTGAGGTCCTTCAACATGCTTGCGAGGTTATCATTCTCCAAAGCAAAGTACACGGGAATCTGCGAGAGAGACACACGCACACGCACATGCACACGCACACGGTGAGACAACAGAATAGCTAGTTGATGCAAGCAAGGAAAGGAACAAAAGCACAACTGACCGAAAGGTTGTTGTCAATGAGCAGCTGCTCCAACTCTGTGATAGCCTTCACATCATCCATCTCCACACTCACATCATTGCTATGAAAGTCTTTAGGTAGTACGAGCAGCAGTGCCCCAACAGCCGCGCGCTTATTGTTGCTGTTTGTTTGGTTGGGACTGATTAGAAGCTCTCGCAGTTGCGTTGGGTTATATGTGAACAGCGCGAGTGGCAACGGCAACACGAGAGCGACGCGTTGGAGATCGGCCGCGGCGGTGTAGGCGGTGAGACTTAATGTGGCGTGGTGGGCCAATGCGGCTCGCCTTGAACCAAGCGGGACCCCCTCTAAGTCATATTGCAGCAAGCGGTACACCTGCACACAGACACACACACACACACACGCCATCAATTAGCGCTTCAACCACACATAGCGCGTGTGTGCGCACACTCACACGCTCAAAGGGTTGCACGCAAGTGCAAGCGTGTACACGCTTGCACGCGCACACGCGCGCGTGCACAGATATACACACAGCGCATGCACATGTGCACGCGCGCACGCGCAAGTGTACACGGGCACGCACACGCACACACACACGCGCACGCGCACGCGCGCGCGCACACACACACACATGTAAGACTGACATTACTTCGAGGACACAAGGCAGCCAGCAAATCTTACTCTTAAGAGTCAATTGTGTGATTTTCAGTGAAGTTAAAGATTATAATTTGCTGTCACCCTTTCTCCATGATAAGCTGTGAGCCATTGTGTGTGCATGCACTTGTTTGCAACAGGAAACAGCATTGTTCGTTCTGGTGCTTGACAATCTGTGCTTAAAAGCTTGCATGTAAGGCGATAAGAACCACTGCAAGCATGCTGAAAAACAGTGCTTCTAAACCTCCCACCAGGCCAGCCCAGCCCAGGCCAGGCCAGGCCAGGCCAATGCGCACCTCAGCGACATGAGCGCCGGCGCAGGCTTCAGCGAGGAGGAGGAGCACCAGGACAGAGACGCATAGGGATGCCAGCCACCTACCATTGGAGAGCAGCTGCGGCCGCCGCCGCCGCAACAACCACATTGCACACATGTCCACCAGTACCAACACGCTGCAACTTACAACAGCCGCTTTAGGGTTGCAATCTTCGAAGCTGTGGAAGTGACACGGTGTTGCAGCCTGCCGTGGTGCTGGCGGAGGTCGCCGCCGTCGTTGTGGTGGTGGTGGTGGTGGTGGTGGTGCTGGTCGTTGTCGTCGTCGTTGTCGTCATGGCGGAGGTTGCCGCCGGCACGCTTGCGTCGGAGTCAGCCCACGACAAGGTGGGAGTCATGGTTGATGATGGTGGTGGTGATGGTGGTGTTGGTGTTGGTGGTGATTTGTATGTGCGAATGCTGTGTCATGGTGTTTGATATGCAAGCATGTGTGGGGTCCAGGCTGTTGGACAGATTGCGTTGTGTGTGTCAGTATGTGCATGTGAGTGTAGTACCTACGTGTGTCCGTGCTGCCATCCGCCCCGCTATTGGTTGTATGCGCTTTGCCGCTTAGACAAAGACAGTTGCAGCAAAACATGTGCTCTCGCGTTTAATTCACGTCTTGCTGGAAGGACTGTAGACAATCGTGGTTTTGTGTGGGTCAAGCTTGTTGTTTCACGCTTGCTGAGCGAAAGAGAGAGAGAGAGACACAGTCAGTGTTTTAGTCCAACTTGGCTACAATTGTCACCTCGAACTCTTGTCTGCTCTGCGCAGATTGGTTTTTATGATTGATCTGGCATTTGACACAAGGCATGCAGTCGCTGAACATTACACCCATGACTGTGTACACGCATATGCATACACACATGCATGCACACATTTGCGTGCGCCCGCATTGAGGCGTACACGTGTGCGCGAGCACACATGTATGCACGAAGCACTGCATGTACGCAAGCACATACTGACTTGCAACCTCACATATCACATAGAGCTGCAAGCCCACTTCATCTATCATCTCTCAGGTGCGCGTGGAGCTGCCGCTTGTAAAGGTCCCATATGAGAGTCTAAAGAAAGCCGTGCGTGCGAGCAGCAAGCTTGTTGAGAAGGAGGCTGCCGCGGCTGCGCAGGTGTTGGCCGAAGTTGCGCACGCGCACACGTCCACATCATCAAGTTCTCACCCTCTCAGTGCCGCTGAAGCCACCCGCCAGCTGGAAGCACTTGTAAGCCGATTGCAAGGCCTCAAGCGCAAGCTCGATGAAGCCGGACACGAGGAAGAACGCCACATACACCACTGCAGAGCAAGAATTGAGCATTTGGCCTCTGCTCACTCAACACAACAACAACAACAACAACAACATACACAACATACCCAACCACAATCGGCGCGTGAGCGTGAGGTGGCGTGGAACCGCGCGCGTGTGAGCCGCATTGTCATCGATTACATGCTTCGTGCGGGTTACTACCGCGCTGCAACGGGTTTGGCGGAAGCGGCGGGCGTGGAGGAGCTTGTTGAGTTGGATGTGTTTGCCCACGCACGGCGTGTGATCGAGTCGTTGAGACAACGTGACTGCGGGGAGGCTCTTGCGTGGTGCAATGACAACCGATCCCGTCTTCGCAAGCTCAAGAGTGGGCTTGAGTTTGAGCTGCGTGTCCAGGAGTTTATTGAACTCGTGCGGGCCGAGTGTGGCAAAGAGGCTGTCACGTACGCGCGTAAACACCTCTCGGCGTGGGCGGGTACACATATGAGTGAGCTCCAACACGCCATGGCTGCATTGGCTTTTGGCGGCAACACCGAGTGCGCGCGCTACAAGTGTTTGTTTGATGTCTTGCGTTGGGACGTGCTCGTGGACTCCTTTCAGCGTGAACACAACCGTCTGCATTGTCTCACGCCAAGGCCGCTGTTGGACATTTTTCTTCAGGCGGGGCTGTCGGCATTGAAGACACCCTTTTGTGAAGATGAGAGAGAGAACGATGAGAGTGCGTGTAGCAAAGAGGACCCGCTGCGCTCGACTCTGTACAGACAGCTTGCGCGTGGGTTACCGTACGCAAAGCACGCGCGCTCCACGTTGGTGTGCCGCATCACCAACGAGATCATGAATGACAACAACCCGCCGATGGTCCTACCTAACGGCTACGTGTACAGCCGCAATGCCCTTGAAGCCATGGCGCGTGACAACAACGGACGCATCACTTGCCCACGCACGGGCTTCACGTGCAACTACGCGCAACTACAGAAGGCTTTCATCTCATAGACAAACACTCTTGTCATTACTTGTACAGATTATGCAGGCAACTTGTTGATAATCTATACGTGTTAATGTAGTTTTGCATCAAGTTTGTGCTATTGGCATGTTGTGCCTTCAGCTGTGTGTGAGTGCACTAGTGTTTGCAGTGTACACCATCCGAGTGTGCATCCGAGTGTGCATCCAAGTTTGTGTGCATTGCGTTGGTGCAAGTCTGTCACGTTCTTCCAAGTCAGGGCCAGCCATTGCAATGGTTGTTGCCAACTTCTGCATGACCTGTCTTCCTCCAATGCCCTCAGATTATGCTCATACCACATCATCATGCACTAACTAAACATTCACGCATTTGTGCATTGACTGCGTGCAGCAAATAGCGCTCATTTCTCAAACTACCACAATTAGATTGACTTGAATGCAATTGCAACAGGAAGCAGACTTGCTGCGGGTTAATAGCATCGCACAAACCTCGCAAAATGCAGGGTGCGGAAGAGCATACAAGCCTTCTATTTCATCAAGCGCTGTGCAGCAAGGGGCTGCCAGAGAGATGTCAAGCAGTGGTGACCTGATGCAAAGATGTGGCTAGATATGCTGCATATGGGGAAGGGGGGGCATAATAGAGCTAATAACTCCAGTTCAGTGCTAGGGCATACGTGCTTGAACGGGTGTGATAAAAGGGGAAAGGGTAGGTGAGCGTGCGCGGTGGGTGGTTTCAGGAACCCCTATGGCAGCCGTCGAGCTTGCGGCTGAAACTGTAATGATGATATGCTACAATTGTGCTGTGGCTTCTCTCCTGCCGAAGAGAAGAACTTGTCTCTTTTGGATTTCTCTTTCTTTCACTTGGCTTTGATTGGGGCAGAGCCACCGCCTATGCCTCCAGCGGCCGAAGCCGCCTTCTTGGCAGCCTTCTCCTGCAGGGCCTTGGCGTCCCTGCGCACAAACATTTGCAGCAGAAATCAGTATAACCCAAACCTTCTTGCAAGCAGCTGAGTGACAGCTGTCAAACAAAAACTAGAGTCTCAAAGGCACAAACAGCAATGTCAACAAGTAAAACCCTGCAGAAATACAAACCCTAATGCTGCGCGGATCAGCAGGAAGAAGCACAACGGCGGCAGAACGAAATAATAGGCATACACGATCGACCAACAAAGTAGTTATCAACAAAAAGGCTAGGAGGAGCAAGTTCGCTTGGTCACTTACCGCTCCCGCCGCTCAAGGGGCGTCAGGCCATCAGCGTTGCCCTTGGCCGCATCGGCCTTGCGTGCCTGCGCCCGGGCACGATCAACCTCGCGCTTATTGCCCCGAGACATCGCTGCTGCTGCCCCTGCTCCTGCTGCAACCCCCGGCGCCAACGACGACGACGACGACGATGGCGGCGACAACCTCACACACCAATGCCAGGTGGCGATTCCACCACAAATACCTTATGCTTGTAACAAAGCCGCGGCCGATTCTATAAACGGGTTTGTCAAGACAACGCGGATATCAGTGCCTGTGCTGCGCTGCGGGCCCCAACTTGCAGCGCAGCTGGGAGCGATATCTGTGACAGTTGGTGGCAGCGAGGTCTGAGTCAGACCGCGTCACATTGCACTAACGTGAGCGGGAGTTTCCCCCTTATACGGAAGGTTTACACCGGAAGTGCCCATCTGAGAATGATGCACAGACTCAATGGAAGGGCGATGCGAGTCACATGTGACAGGATGCAGCTTACCCTTCATCATGGCAATCACTGTTGTTTACTCTAAATCTACCGTTCAGTACGACGAAGTTGTACAATTGTGAAATGAACACAAATCATTATCGTCATGCATGCTCTGGCTCTTTAGTCCGATGGTGCTGTATTGACCGTTAACACTTTGGTAATTGTTGCACACTGCCGAATGGCCTGTGCTTCGACTGTAGGCGTGTTATTAGCCTGCGCGCCGTGTAGTTGACATGTCTTACAATGTTGAAGAGAAAAACCCGCAACACCAACTCATACGGCCGCCACACATGCTGCGGTCACATAACCTATTCGGGAGGAAGTGTGGGCGTAGGAGTGGAGACACAACACACACATCCACACCACCTCATTGCATTGCACTGCTCTGCACCGTCCTTACCACCACCACCCTTCCTACAGCAAACAACTGCCTCCCTATGCCTATACTCTATGGTAAACAGGTCGGTCATACAACACTTTTTCAACCCCACCCACCACCCACTACCCTCAGCTCACTGCACTGCACATAGCAGCACTTAGCTTATGTATATAGCTTAGGGCCCCGGGTGTGAGTGTGTAAGTTTATGTGTGGCGCCCGCTTGCATTGCCTTGTGTTTGTTGCATGTACAGACTGCTGACTGCTGATTGCTGCACAGTGTCGACACAAAGCACTGCACGATTGTACATGAATGCCGATTGACTCACACCCTATGCATTTAGCCCTAAATCTAGATGTAGGTGGGCGAGACGGCGCAAGCCCGATGGCGTAAATCTCATTGCTGGGTGCCAGTTTTTTATACATGTATCAGGGACTACAAAGTCTGTTCTGCTGTTGGTGTTGAGCACGTTGTGTGCATAGCATTGCCTGCATTACTTGCATGTATTATTGTCCTTGCGGGAAAAGTGAACGCCCTGGGTAGGTCACATACTAGCTGCGCACGCCTGCCTTGTGCTTGCGAGATGAGGCTGCGTGTGTGTGACTGTAAATCCTAAAGCATCGTTGCTCCTGCATTGGGCTGATGCGTGCTTGTGCCTGTAATTTCTGCTCGGTTGCACTACACACATTTAGCCATGATGCTAGAGCTCTGTGTGCGAATTGACGTATTACTGATGCCTGTCACAGCGTGACGCTTGCTTATAGTACTCAGGGGCCTTGCGTTAAGCGCACTCAATCGCACGCACGTAGCATATGCCCATCATTCAACTGGACATGTCGCAAGATTGAGACGTGTCTTAGCGGAGCATATGCCGCACCCACTACAAGTTGAACCTAATCGTCATACAAAAGCTTGAAATCAAGAGCCAAGCATCTGCATGCTGATGATATGCTCAGCCCCATTGTTAATAAGCGTGTGAGATATGTGATGTATCAACTGAATGGCAGCACACCCATGTCTGTTGGCTTGACTTGTCACATTGCATTGAACACTTCAAATAGCACGTGCCGCAAGGAACAATTGCTGATGCCACTCCTCTAGAAACATCCATGCATAACACAGGTGTGCACATGTGGGGCATCTCGCCCGTTGAGCATGTCCCGTTGCTGGAAGGCATGGACGAAACAGATTGGGCACGAGAGACACAAGTCCTTGAGCGGCATTGATTGGGCTGCTGCAGACTTAAGCCCCACATGGCCACAAACAAGAAATTAAACAAACCAAGTTACGCACACCGTTTACTAGAGCACGCGTGGCAGTGAAGCATCGTGCCATTGTGGTCAAACATGCTGCTGTTGCTGCACGTGAACTGCCAGAGTCCAGTAACAGTAGCAGAAAGTGCATACAAAGACCATGCACGGAGGTTGCGTTATCTGCAAATGTGTATGTGCAAAAATCGTTTGAATGGAGCACTTGCTGAAGTATAGGTTGAGCATGCGTTACAGGCGGAACCTGCAACGCATGCTCAACCTGCTTAAGCGCCGAGCACCAGCGGACTTTGGGCTGGATGAGTCGAAAGCGCACTCCATCATGAGCGTTCTCAACAAAGCAGTTGCTACGCTATGCTCGCTCCCAACAGCAACACAAACAAAGTACTCATCGTATGCAAGTTTTCGGGCATGGCAGCTAATGCTCCAAACATGCAGGCAACAATGGCCTCACAAGTAGCACAACTGGCCGTGCCACCACACTTGCAGCAACACTGAGTCAACCCTCTAGTGATGTGGAAGTACAACCGCACTTCAAGTAAGGCTCGGTGCAATCGCTCCTCTATGGTCACACGCAATAATGCTGCAGAGCAAGCACAGTTGATGCAGCATTGCGGATGCCACACAACGTTGCTGGCTGGCTTGACAAATTTTGATCTTTGACATGTTGGTGACTTTTCTATGGTTTGCTTACCGGTCGTTACTGCACTATTGCAATGTGGTATCAAGTTCAGGATGCTAGCTCTGGCAACAACCGAAGCATGCCTGCGAGCCACCACCACAGCGCTCTACAGATGCGCTGAATCCTAGGAAGCGCGCCACCATCAACCTGGATTGCTGCGTGCATGGGTGCATGCGGTCATTAATTATTTGCAAGTACATACAGCTGCAGCACCACCACCTATACCATCTGCAACACAACACTTGCATATGTTGATGATGGATCATAACATCATATATTACATGCATCATATCATATGATGCATATAGTTTGCACTGCCACACTGTGGCACAGTGTTTATGGTGACACAGGTGCACATA
Source organism: Chlorokybus atmophyticus (assembly GCA_009103225.1). Taxonomy (NCBI): domain Eukaryota; kingdom Viridiplantae; phylum Streptophyta; class Chlorokybophyceae; order Chlorokybales; family Chlorokybaceae; genus Chlorokybus; species Chlorokybus atmophyticus. The sequence continues at coordinate 348,618 of RHPI01001132.1, read as the reverse complement.
TTTGCTTCTATGTTCGCCATTATGTGCAAACACAATTACTTACAATGTCTAACCGCAGAGCTAAACACACCCACATATCAACTCTGGCCACGGCCGTTAGCAGCGGTGCTGGAAGCCCATGCACAGTTCTGCATCGACAATGACTTTCGTCAGCATAAGCATCACTCCACCCCGCTAATGCCCCACCTCTACTTAACTGCCGGTTAAAGCAGTGCCAAGCCAACCACCTAAGCTGCGCTTTCTCGCAGCAGCATATGATACGACCTTGTCAGATGTGTTTGTATGGTTGACACGTGTTTACAAGATCTGTGCACTGGCCGTAAATGACATGGGCTGAAACCGTGCAGGATCCAAGTGCTTATGTTGTTGCTTGGACTTAAAAAACTCAGCAGGTTTTGAGCGTCTTTATACTAATCTCAATACCACCCGTATTAAAAAAAAAAATTTGAGTTTTTGCAATGTGAAACTTATGACTTTACCACCCTCTATGCTAAGTTGGCACACGATGACTTGGTGTCCAGCAGTGGTATGGTCATGCATGAAGTGTTTACCTACATGCATAGACACCGCAGGGCCACCACCTTGCACGTCACCATTGTTGCAGGAGTTGTAAAACATGATGTTTTGTTGGTACAGTCACAGCTACGGAGGGTACTACTACGGCCTTTACGGAGCTGCATGCCCTGTTGCTCTTTGTATGCTCTAACTTAATTTTGCAGACATCCAATGATTGTCTGCATGTACAATGCATTAGTATCCCCATGGAAAACCCGGCTGGCGTGTATCTAGCAAACTATGATCTTTTCGCCTATGAGCTCAGGTGGTAGTGACGCCTATACCCGCTGGTAGATAGGCCGCTCTTCGTAAAGCCGGCAAGAAGTAGCCTAAGATTATGGGTGACTTGCTGGTTGTTGTCGTTCTAGAGTTTCAGCACTTCATGTATATGTCTGATGCTGCATTACAGGGGGCATCTACCCTCAGCACATGCTGATATCATCACACACAGCTTCAAGTGCTGCCATTCCATATCTAGACATGTTAATCTTTGAAACAGTAGAGCACGGCATTTGCATACGGGTGTACAATAAATGGAGGGAACCAGCATTTGCCACCGTATCCGTGATGCGTGCACCACATTGGCATTCTGCCATTGCCACGTCTACCAAGCTCAATGTGGTCGTAGCGCAGTATGTTTGATATATAAGACTGTGCACGTTCATGGCTCACTTTTTGCAGGAAACAAGGCAGCTCATTGACACCATAATAACTTACAGCTACAATACGCGCCACCTGCTTGGTAGGCTCTGTGCGAAAATGATAGGCAGCAGGCCTATATATAGGATGTAACACCGTTGCACTTGTACATGCAGGTGGTTAGAGCATGCACGCCCACAACAAACGCTGCCACCAACAGAGTTCAACATCCGGGCGTGACCTCTGCTTCTTTGCTTTGCCTCTGCGCTTGCAAGTTGACCTTGCAACATGCTAGCAGCCTGCCTACTCCCTACCCTTCTGCCGCTCAAGGGTCCGAGCCTTGCCTTGGCCCCCATGCGATTCATGTTTTCCTCGTGGTTTGCTTGTGCCTTTGGTCAAGATTGTGATCACACTTCTGGAGTTTGTTTGGTAAGCAATTCTGCCTTAATTATGTATCGTGTGTAATTGTGGTTGGTAGCCATAGACTCTCCCTCTATAATAATGGCGCACAACGGTTCAACTGTGCAATGTGCAATACATGGAGACTAGTTTGCTGATGTTGAGTTCCTATTGCCTCGCACATGATGCGCTTTGCTTCATATGACAATGTTGTCCGAAGTAGCTATAATGACACGCACGTCAGATTGTGATACTAAGGGCGCCGTATGCACATAGTTGGCTTGTCAAACAGGTGACCTTGTTACCTCTCCACCTCTTCCATGGAAGTGCTGTATGCAAGTCACTTACAAATTGCGTGTACAAACAACGCAAAGCAGAATTGTACAGGATATGATCGAAGCAGTTTTGTACATGCTTTATGCATAAGCACATACTCAAACAGCATGCAAGCATGATCATACGCCACCACCGTTCTAATGTCTTGCTTGTTGCTAACTAACACACTGTAGTGTCAATTACCTGCCCACACGGGCTCGCTGTGCGCATTGGTTGACTGACAATAATTATGAGCATGTCACCATCATCTTTGTCATCAACACCTTTCTGTGGCCAGCACCTCACAAGAAGAACCCCCATAGCTAAAAGCGTCTGAAGTTTCAATACCTGGAATGAGATGCTGCAGGCTCAATCACAGCGGAGGAAATGCGCGCACAGCAGCCAGTGATATCCCCTGTTCACCAAACCTCCGCAGTAACGAGTGCGGCACTGTACAACTGCGGCTATAGTTACAACTAGAAGCTGCTAGAGTTCAGCCTTCTCCTTGCGCCCGTTTTCTACCCAATACATAGCACTATCGGGCACGCTCTTCCACGTCTCTACGATGAACTCTGTTATGTCGACCAGATAGTCTCCTTGCACGTCAATCTGGTCCTTGCCAGTGGCATCTTTCACCACAGATGCCCCGCACGCAAACTTCTTCCCAAACTTCTTCGCCGCATCACTCTGCAATTTGTGTGCACCCAGTGCGATAAGTGCGACTAGCTAACAACAATGACTACAGCAACATAAGCAACAAAACCCATACTCACGTGATGTGCTGCCAACACACGCATCATAACTTGCACATGTTGGAAGCGCGCATCAAACACCTGCTTTCTACCACACTTGCATACTAACACGCTTGTTCAGCACTTGCGTGTTAGTATGCAAGTGTTGAAGGCAATCAACTCGCACGCACCAGCTTTACGCCAAACCCGTCCAGCCCTTTCACAACAGTGACATGCTTGCGCTTGTTGCGCGTGACGATTTCGATGACCACTTCAGGCGCCTCTTTCTTTTTAACTTTGCCTCCCGGCAATCGTATAACATCTGAGTCTGCATCCTTGCCGCTACTGGATGGCTTGCCATCAGCAACCTGCACAGCATTGCACACCACTCAGCCACCAACCATGCACCACACAGAACTGCAGTACTCAGAGCTAGGTTGGCAGGCTGACAGATGTAGCTGACAAAATATCTCTCCCGCATGTAAGCATTTTGCTACAGACCTCATTACTGCATTGCAGCAGCAAAGCGGCAGGCTTCCAAGGCTTTGCTGCTGCAATGCAGGCTTTTACTGCGAGAAACAATGCTCATGCACTGCTCATATAATGCACTTGCTGTAGCTTGACCTATTAACTGTTGCAGCAAGTCAGCTTTCAAAAACGAGAGAACCATTCTACACCTGCATGCATGCACATTCTGATCGGCAGACGTAGAGTGCAAGCATTCTTCAAGTATATAATTGAGCACGCGGCACAGACGCCTGCCGGTCCAAACACGGACTGCAACAAAAGCAATGACATGCGCACGAAGGGGAGCACACTACTGCTGCCACTCACCGACAGAGCCCGCAGGTTTTCTTCTAAAGACGTGGCAGGGAGTGCACCGCCGTCCCTGGCCACACCGCCATCGTTACTGGCACCATCGCCTCCTCCCCCTCCTCCGCTAGTGCTCAGCTCCGGGTAGAGCTCAGGCACATGCTTCCTTAGCCAAGGCTTGCACTTCTCAAAGTCCGGGCCGAACTCGCAGAATTCCGGTGGCAACCCGCACACCCCGCAGTACAGCACCTTCTTCGCTACCAACGGCATGACCAGGACGACGACCACAACCACGACTACGACCACACCCGCAAACACCTACTCCCCCTGCTCCTCCTTCTCCTGCGCCGCCGCCGCCGCCGCCTGCCAAGCTAACCCGCAATCAAACCCTAACGCCAGGCATGCTTTTTGGCGCCAAAGAGGCAACGATGGCGGCGACGGCGGGGGTGGCGAGTTTGGTGGTGGGAGGGGAGACGTTGCGCCTTGCTGCCAGCACCGCTGCAGATCCAGGTAGGCGCAGCTTGCAGGAGCATCCAGCGCTGCCGCTAGCGTTCTCACCACGCCAGCGGAGGAGGCGTCCTCGCGGGCCTGGTTTGGCGTGCTACGCTGCGTCGTCGGAGGATGGTGCTCATGACGTAAGTTGTATACACATTATCAGGACTAGTCCGCATGTGTATGCGTAAAGCCTCGTGTGGGATTAATTCACTCGTTCAATTCTGACTGTTGTCGATCAGTTTCAATATCGATGATATTCAATGCAACGAAACGTAGGCTTGACTTACTGACGTAAAGCAGTGTGCAGTACTGCATGCAGGTGGTTTGTACACAGTCTCCTGTATGTTCGTGACTTGTGCATACGTTCACACCTGCATACACAGTTGAACTATGTGCTGAGAGGTACTGGTTGGTTTCCAACTTGTGTGATCAACCGAAGCAACTTGTCGCCCAAGATCATGTTGGTCTATCATTGGGAAAGATTATGTTTTCCTGCGTTCCTTTCCGTAGTGTCTGTTGAGGCTATATTGCGAAGTGAGAAGCACTCTGTTCCTTAATCAATAGCCAGTGCGTTAGCGCCCGCACCTTAAACTGTGCTCCGTTCGTTGAAACAGCTTGTGGCAAGCAGGCTGCTGCTGCCAGGTTTATGGGTCTTGCCGAAATGCGTATTGATGATTACTGTATAGAGCATGTTGAGCTGTGACAGTTATGTTTGCCAATTCCAGAGGTCGTGAAAAGAGGTAAGCCCTCAGGTTGTTTTGCAAAAATAGTTTGGCAACAATATTCCCGATAACCAATTTCAACATGATGATATGGTCTCAAGTCAGCTGTCTCTATGGTCTATGGTCTCAAGTCAGATGTCACCTAGACAGTGTCTGTGTTGTCGCCAGTTGTGCACATCTGTGGGCTCTACCTGATTGGCAAATCAATAATCTGATTACATGTTACTCATTGTGTGCAGGCTGCGGGACGCAACGATCTGCCTCGTGATGAAAGAAACGGTGGTGCTAACACCTTAGCTCCAAGTTTGTCCGATCATGCAGACAACCATCAGGCAAGTACATGTTTATTACACAAAAGTGTGTACATGGAAGTGATGTGTTCCTGTAAGTTGTCAACCTTACCCCTGGGGTTTGTGATTGCAGGTAACCGAAGGAGTTGACTCTCGCCCAAACGGTGCCAGCATGTCACATTTGAACGGCGTGCATGAGCACAGCAGCAGGCATAGGGATAGTTTTGCTTCAGTAGCAGATCAACTACAGGCAGGAAACGGCGCGCAAGATCTTGGCAGAAGTAGAGTTAGCGATGGTACAGCAGACGCTCAGCAGGCAAGTCTGTGCACCACAGAACCAATCATATGCTTACACAAGGGAGGGTTGACAATGCTGTTCTATGCTTTGGTTAAGTATCACTTGGTCTTGGTATTACTCAGGTTCTGTGTTGTGCTTGCAGGCATTAGACAATCTGAGCCCAGACAGGACTTCTGATGGAGCCAGCACGTCGCACAGATCTGCGCCCAGGTTTGCTTTTGTGTGGCTGCCAAACTCTCAAATGCACGGGACTTGACAGTGGACGCCTTTGCACAGGAATTCCACACGCAGAACCAGGACCGTCATGGGTCATTACTGGTCAGTTGTGCGTCAAGTCAATGCGTGGGAAGAACATATGAAGTCACTCTCAGACACCGAGGTAGTTTGCATGATTAAGCATGCCATGCACAGAGATGTACTTCATGTCATTGCTATCCAACTTGTTCTCACAAACGATGACTGTCTCAATTGCAGCTGCGGGGGAAAACAGATGAGTTTCGTTCGAGGGTGCAAGCAGGAGAGACTTTAGACAGTGTGTTGCCAGGTAGGCAGAAAGCGTGACAGCGTGGAAGGCTGCGTAGTGCAGTGGCTGACGTGCTTTTGTGTTGGGCAGAGGCTTTTGCTGCAGTCAGGGAAGCATCGTGGCGAGTGCGACGCATGCGACACTTTGACGTGCAGGTATGTATCTCTACACCTTGTCTACAGTGCAGAAACTTCAGGCATTGCTTCTTCCTCGTAAGTTATACAATCTTGCTGGCTTCTACCCTCATCCAGATTATGGGTGGAGCCGTTTTACATGATGGACGTGTTGCTGAGATGTGCACTGGAGAAGGCAAAACTCTTGTCGCCACTCTGCCAGCTTATTTGAACTCTTTGATGGGACTTGGCGTGCACGTCCTGACCGTGAATGAGTATCTTGCCGAGCGGGATTCGGACTGGATGGGTGCAATTTTTGAGTTTCTAGGTGTATCGGTTGGCTTACTGAAGGTATCAAGCCCAGCCAATATGTTCATATGAGAGCTGCATGACTTCACGCACATGGATGCTTACTCTGTGGTTGCTTGGCACAGAGTACACTTACGGCAGAAGAGCGACAAGCGGCCTATGCGAAGGATGTCACTTATGGGACAGCCATGGTATGTTCGTTCACACTGTTTGTAGTACAATATGTTGAGTTGACAGTCAAAGCCTCAAGTTTAGGACTCAAGCTAGCTTTGAGTGCAGGAACTGGGGTTCGACTTCCTGCGCGATAACTTGGGAAGGTTTCCAACCGAGCTTGTGCTACGTAGGTGAGATGTCCCGCACTTTCAAGCATTTAAGAAACCAACAAAGTTCAATGCTCTGCAGTCACATTGCCTTGTCCATGCCTTATCCTTGTTTTACTCAGTGTAGCCATGCAGTTGGTTGACTTTTTAAGCTGCTGCTCTGTTGCTATAGGAACTGCAAGTTCCATTATGCGTTAGTCGATGAGGTGGACTCCATCTTGATTGATGACAGCAAAGACCCCATGCTAATTAGCGTTCAGGTACACTTGCCTTTTGCTTGAGTTGGCTTTATTCGCACACCGATGACACGCGTCTGTGCACAGGGCACTGACGTGCAAACCAAAGTTGAGCAGGCGTGCAATCTTGTAAATCAATTCAAAGGGAGACCGCAACACCCGGAGGGTGCAATGGATGAAATGGATCTCGATACAATCGACGTAAGCATTGCTGTGAAGAGTGTAGGCCAGCCAGTGTTGTGTGTTGGCTTAGCAGGATTTCAGACTCACTTGCCGTTGTGACAAGCAGGAAGTTGATTATACTTATGACCTATCGAAGAAACATGTGGAATTGCTAGACAGGGGCATGCACACAGCGGAGCGGTTGCTGTGCTTGCCTCAAGGCGAAGATCTCTGGTCGCAGTCAGACTCATGGGCAAAGTATGCTTTCGTGCGTCTGCACAACAATGCTCAGATGGCTTTGGCTGGTGTCGCATTAGAATGCGGATTCAAACACATGCATATGGTGTGCTAAAGAAAGCAATTTCATATGTTACACAGGTACATTATAGCAGCATTGAGAGCTCAGAGTTGCTACCGTAAGGACATTGATTACATTGTGCAAGACGGCCAAGTTCAGATCATCAATGCGGTACGCAATTGGCTATGTTGCCAGCCCTGATGCGGCATTCTGTTGTAGTCACCAGCTCCAAAGCAGAGCTCTGTGTGCATGTATGCATGCGTGTGCGTGCGTGTACACATCAGTCGTGCAAGTTGCCTTCCTGGCTGCATTATCCCGCGCTTGTGACGAGTCTGTGGCATGTTGTTGCATAGTTATCTGAAGCACATGTGGACAAGTTCGTGGACATGTTGTTGGCTAACGCCGAACTAGTGTGTCTCTGCAGAATACCGGACGTGCTGAACCCGGTCGGCGCTATAATGAGGGCCTTCATGCTGCAATAGAAGCAAAGGAGGGCTTGAAGATTCGGGTAGGTTAACAGCGAAGCTTAGCAGGTCTGCTTGCTTGTAATCTTGGTGCTTTATCTCTCAACAAGCGTTCTGCGCTCTGTAGAACACCTCAAAGACTTCGGCAGCCATAACACATCAAGTTCTGTTCCGCGAGTACACAAAACTGTGTGGGATGACAGGCACTGCTAGCACTGAGGTGGGAATCTGGTTGTACTGTTGAACTGTTTGCCATGGCACTATCGGTCTTGCTTACGACTGACTGATGGTTATACTCAGGAACAAGAGCTACGCACTGTGTATGGGTTGGAAGTTGTCCAAATTCCAACCAACAAGCCTAACCGTCGCATAGACTTGCCCACACATGTCTTTGCGGTATGCTTGCTGTTTTGGCACTGTTACCTTACTGGACTGTCCGGTGCACTCGTGTCCGGACATATAACATGAAGTGCACATGACAGTTGCGCGAAGGAAAGTGGCGGGGTGTTATAAAGGAAGTAACGGACATTCATGACGAAGGCCGTCCGGTGCTGGTTGGCACTGCCAGGTAAGGGCCGCTTTTGAACACATGTGCTGCAGTCACACTTGCAGGTTACTGAAATGAGCATTTGACATTCATGAGTGCTGCGTGCTTTATTACGCCATTACAAATATAACTTGCATACTCTTGTATATTAGTTCCTGTTGATGACATCTCTCGTTGTTGTTGGCTCCAGTGTTGCAGACTCAATGCTGCTGTCAAAGAAACTTCGATGGGCGGGTATTCCTCACAAGGTGCTCAATGCCCTGCCAGAGGTGAGCTCGCCAGTGACAAGTCTTAATCTCCTTTGGACAGGGCTGGCCTCATCATCATTGCACCATCACAGTTAGCAGCACTCGTGCCCGTGGACTTGACATATAGTGTTTGCATCCTGGCAATCTGTTTTCAACGGTGTGGTGACTGGTGATGCATTCGGCAGAATATGGCAAGGGAGGCGGAGATTATTGCTCAGGCTGGCCGCCCTGGTGCGGTCACGATTGCCACCAACATGGCCGGCAGGGGAACGGACATTATCCTTGGCGGCAATCCAGAGGTATGGCCTGCAACAGACAATCAATGCTTGCTATGATTGCTCGCCTGTAACTCGTGTTCCTTGTCAATGACAGGGTCTGGCTCGGAAGCTGCTCTACTGGGAGCTGCGCAATGTCATTTTTGGCGCGCAGCTTGGTGTGGACGAGCAGATTGATGCGGATGATGCGCGCATGTTGTATGCATGCTCGGCGCTGCTCGAGCGAGCTAAGAAAACAGGTATTACGACTCAATGACGAGCACAGCGCTTTTTGGTCATCAAGTTGGTGTGCACAACTCTGACTCAACGTGCACGACAGTCATCATAGACTTCAGATTGAGTGATGAGGCCAATCGGGCCTGGGTGGATGTGAAGAAAAGAACACTGGATCTGCAGTATCTGTTGGAAACCACTCCTGACGTGGTGGCTGCATACCGAATGCTGCTACAGGTGCCCTTTGGTGTCTTGTCTTGGTGCTTTCTGCAAAGCATTGCATGCTGATTATCTTCTGGAATCCTTATGTTTGTGCTTGCATCTGTGATTGAAGCTTGTGTATTGACTTTGCAGAAGTACCGCGCCCGCTGCCAACGGGATCAGCAGTCTGTTTTAGACATGGGTGGCCTGCATGTGCTTGGCACTGAGTTGCAACACTCGCGTCGCATTGACAACCAGGTGTGTGAGATGCAAAGGGTCTGCGTGCCAATTGCGTGAATTGTATCTCATTAAACGAACCATGAACTCAATCCTGGGCTTCATGTAGCTGCGGGGAAGAGCAGGACGTCAGGGTGATCCTGGATCTACACACTTTCTGATCAGGTACTAGTCCTCCACCGTGTGTATGTGCGTGCGTATGTGCATGTGTTGCTGCCATGAGGCTGTGAGTCAGCTGCGGGTTAACATGTGGTTTTTGATATCCAATCTGAGCAGCATGGAAGATGAGGTAGTCATCAATGCATTGCCCAAGGCGATGCCAACCATGGTGGGTGGCTTAATCAAGGACGATGCTGTCAGTCTCCCGATCCTGGAAGCTCAGGTTGCATACCCGACTGCTTGCTACTCCGTACGACACCTCTCATGTGAGCTGTAGCTGACCTTGCATTGTGTGCGTGCTGCAGCTGACAAATGTCCAGTCCAAATGGGAAGCTTGGTACCGGCAAGATCGGCAGCGCAATTATGAGCATGACCTTGTGTTGGATGTAAGTTGCCATCCCTTACAACCGTTGCAATTGAGATGTGTACCTGATGTTTGTCATTCGTATTTTGTGTGTTGACCATTGCTTGTGACAGGTTCATCGGCGCCAGATCTATCAGTTACGTGAAGCCAATCTGCTCGATGATGAAGTGTCGCGGCGCGCACGGCTGTACAGGTTCATGCAGCAGGGTGTTGATGAGATTGTTGTCCAGCACGCATCTGCGCGCACACACCCGAGCCAATGGGACCTCGCAAGGGTTCTTGTATCTGTGGCGGATATCGGCAGCACGAACTCTATCCTTCGCAATGGCACAATCTTCTGCGTGGCGGATATCAGCAACGAGGACAACAAACGTGCGCAAACTGTTGCACACGAATCGAACACAGCGTGCGTGTGTTGGGATGGCTAAGCGTATGGTGTGTGTGTGCGCACAGGGAATCGCACGTGGATACCAATAATCAGCGTGGAAGAGTTGCAGCAGCGGTTGGAGCTTGGGTCTCGGGCACGGACGTGGTTTGACTGGTCTTACGAGAGCAAGCGGCGAGTTGCTTGTGGGGAGTTCACAACGCTGCCGAAGGATGCAACCGAAGTGGAAAGGGAGCTCTTGCAACACCGCACATCGTACAGAGAGCAGCATTCCTTAGGGTGGGTCGTATGTTATTATGAGAAGAGGGGGGCGGGGGACCTGG
>RHPI01001132.1:314209-327608 GCA_009103225.1 Chlorokybus atmophyticus | reverse complement strand
GGGGCGCGCGCACGCACACGCATTGTTGTGTGCGCACAATGCATGTGCGTGTGCATGTGTACATGCGGGTGCTTGATTAAAATTGCAACGCTACGCACATGAAGCGTGCTCACCTGTTTGGAAAGCACTACGAGACGATTCAAGAGTGTTCGAAGCCGCTCCTCAACTGCCTGAGCATGTAATCAACCCAGCGCAGTGTCATTGACCACATAGCTGGCAGACAAACAACGCATACATGCAATCTAACCCCATCAACACTGCTTTGTCAACATACCAGCGAGAGAACTTTGGCAGCATCCGCTGTGGTGCGCTTGACACCATACCTCCTGGCTGCAGTGAATCCACTGATCACTTACTGGTGACTCATAGTTAACGGTGTCAGCAACTCGCCCATGTGCACACATATACACACGATCGCGCGCGCATGTCATCACTCTGCCATACAGTTGGGTATAAAACACTCACATACAGTTGTGCATGCTTTTGCACACATAAACGCACGCACGCACAGCACGAGCCAGCATGTAGTCTAGTTTACCAATTGCGGCTATGCGGTTCTGCAGCGTGTCCGCTGTGCTGCTTCGAGAAGGATCTGGAAAGAGGAACCCCTCTTCTATGCGGACGGCGTGCGCGGCTGCCGAGGACTTGGCGGAGTCTGCAGGCCGCCCGCTTGCATCCGCTCCCGCCAGCAGCAGCGCTTGCTCGCCCTGTGAAGCCAACGCGTGTGCATGCTTGCAACGTCGTACAACCAACTACACGCTGCTACTATGAAAGGCCGAAAACAACATGCAACCTGCGGAGTGTTGCTCGCGCACACATATGCGCACGTAAGTGCAGATACATGAATGAATGAGGTAGTAAGAAATACGAACTGCAGATGTTGCAGCACGCTACAATGTGTAGCTGTCACTTTCACCAACTGATGATCTGACATGCGATTACGCTTGCGCGTGTGCATGCCAGCATGCGTCATTGCTGGGAGAGACAATAAGCATTCCATGAAGCTGTGAGTGTCAACAGATTGCATGTCAAGCGCAGACCAACGTCACAACTGTTGTATTGCCTTGACGTCAAGCTAATTCCTGAACAACAACAAACGCACACTTGCACACACTCAACTTTCAACTGACCTTACCTTCAGATCAACGCCTGAAACCCTAGTGACATCCGCGAGTTCCTTGACGTCGGTACCGACGGCGCCTGCCGCCGCAGTGTCCTCCCCGCCATCGTCGCCGTCGTCGTCCTCCGCCGCCGGGGTGGGAGGGGTAGGGTGGGCAGGCGGCTGAGGGTGGCCCACCATCCCCGCCGCCACCACCGGCGTCAGAAAGGGCAGAGGCGCCGCCCCGGTTAAAGGCAGCCCAGGCGGCGGCGGTGTGGGTGCCCCCGCCATCACCGCCCACGCCCTCGCACACAACGCCAACGCTGCCCCACAACTGGTTCAATGCTCCAGGCCCAGGCACTGAGTTGTGTCTGACCGACCTTACATGATGCGTGGCTGGTGGTGAAGACACTTGCGTTGGACTGCGCCTGTGTGATAGACCATTTACGTATAGTAGCTATCGGTATTGTCAGTGATTTCATTCGAATGAAATCACTGACAATACCGATAGCTACTATACGTAAATGGTTTATCAATAATTATTGCATGACAAACTGATACTACATGTTAAAATGTTACGCAACAATGGGTGGGTTCTTCAACATAAACTTTGTCAAACTCTGTCCACAATTCATAACATCATTAAGGCCGATTATGAGCTTTTATTCACTTAACATGATGTTTCTCTAGACATTGTGCGTTTGCAGTTACTTTAAACCCGGTTAAGTGTTTTTAAACAATAGTTATTGTTTTTCCTTAAGATATTACCAACAGTAAGCTCATAATTTCTTCGACAAATCGCTGCCTTTGTGTCCTTATGCGTGACAGTGTTGTTGCGACCGAACACTAATTATCCAAATAAAGCATTAGGCAAAGTCAAGTTGTATATAATTTCATAATATGATAATGATATTATAGTTACAGTGTTGCATCTCATGCACGCCTGCCTGCAAGTAATCTAAATCGTACACTACACATAGCCCCCNCCCCCCCCCCCCCCCCCCCCTCATAAGTCATCCATGAGGTTTGGTTGTGGTAAGTGTATTACTTAATTGGATGAGTTTTTAAGTGCGCATGCGCGTGTCACGTGTGCGCGGGTGCGCACATGTACTACATGATATGTTGCACAGAATATGCGCGGCGCAGTTTTAAGCATGCATGATGCAAAATGCAGCACAAGTCTGCAAGCATGATAGTGTACACCACCACTACGCGTTTCTCGTTTACACCTTATACACTATCTTAGACTTCCCCATTTGGCATGCATGCGCATGAGTTACTATTTACATGCCCACATGGACAGAGTTCATGCGTATGTTTTGCACAACACAGTATACAAAAGATAGTGTGCTACATATCCCGCATGCATACTATATAGTATCATTCACAACAATGCAGTGGATGCCATTCACAATCAGCACATGCACAACTTGCAACACCACATTTTACACAACCCACCATCGGGCTACACTATCTAAACTACTATTCTGTCTTCTCACCATCCCCATTAACCATACAAGCATGCAAGTGTTAAAGTCGTCACCTGCACCACCTCTGAAAAACCTCTATTCCACATTGTATGCTTTGCATGTTGAGGTATATCGGCTGACAGAAAACCCCTTAGCGTGAACAAACAACTGCCAGCGATTGCCAAAAGTAACAGTAGATATACAAAGTTTCTGTACAGGTATGACTGTTAACGTGATCTTTTCTACAGTCACATGGACAATATGCCCACATGAATGACTTACACTGCACAAAAGAGCTGGAAATTCAGAGCAACTACATTCGTGCTAATGCACAACATGTCCAGATCGATGCAACTTACTCACCATACCATCAGATCTGCACTATCAAGCGCATATGGTACAACAGGCCTGCCTTCTACTACTGAACCAGGTGCGACAGGCTTGCCTTGTGTGGCAACCGCACTGTGCAACACTTGCATCAAAAAAACTGCTGGCATATGTGCCCATGGCAACAACATCAACAGTTGGTCAAACCAACATCACGTGCTCACCATCACTAGGCACATAGATACGCCAACACCGACGACAATGTCGACAAGCAGGGCAGCAGAAACTGACTCAACTTACCCGACTATTTACAACACCAGAGGAGTGTTATTGGCTAATAACTGCCAACCACTTGTGCTTGTGCACTTGCACACTTGCAACCGCAGAGTATCAACTAACCAGGGAAAGGAGCGAAAAAATTTCCAACCTCCACTGACAACTACGTACTACTGAGAGAGAAACAGGCAGAACAACCTTGCGTGTAGCGATAAGGGTTTCTCCTTCTGTCGCCTTGTCTTCAGCAGCGTTGGCTTGGTTGGTTGTTACCCACAGCCAGTTGTTTACTTGTTGAAGCGTGACTTGGTGTCGTCCCATGCTCCCTCTGCGCGGTGCTGTGTGTCCTTGGCGGCGTCGCGGGTGTCGCGGCCAGCGTCGCGCACGTTGTCGCGCACGTCGCGGTACGCGTCCTTGGCGTTTGCCTTGGCACGCTTTACGTTGTTGGTCGCCTCATCTGGCTTCAGGAAGACGTAAAGCCCAAGGGCCACAGCACCAGCAATGGCTGCGCCCATCACAAACTGCACACACATAACAAGATAGTCACACCAACTTGTTTCGTCTACACAACAGGACGTGCGCAGCTTGGCTTAGTCGCACTGTCATGCAAATAACATCCGACTTGCCCAAGTCCACCATGCTGCCACACGCAAAGCCCAACTCACCTTCTTGCCGGAGTCATCGTTGCCCGACATGGTGGCTGTCTTAACCGGTTGCTCGGAAGTAGTAGCCCTAGAACAAGCGCCGCTTTCCTGTGCACTTAGCTTAAGCTGCCGCCCACAAGAACCACCGCAACACTCCCACTAAGCTTAACTTGCAAGTAGCGATGATAATCGCCGTGGACGTGTGAATCTGTAAGTATGTCCTAGGGCTGACGTCGTGGAAGCGACGCGAGATCTTACCCATTGCACATGTAAGATGTGAATCTTATCAAAAATGCTCGGTAGAGGATCTCGCAGCTCATGTGCAGTAGATACACTGTACATGAGCTGTGGATCCATCCATTCCATGCTTGGAAGAGCACTTGAATTGTAGGCTGTGCAAGACAACTGAGCAGCCAGATGCAAGCACAATTTAACAAGTTACTTTCAGCACGTGCACAAAGCTAGAAGATGAGACATTATTGCGCATGTGTGCACACATGTATGTAATAGGCTATGCCACGTGGTATAGCCTATTACATAAATGCAATGTGCATTGCAAATAAAGATAATACTTCTTAAAGTCGTCGCACATGTTTGTTATGCTTTTTGTATTAATTGTTGATATGGTAGAGACAAGTTGTTGCTCATTGCTAATGCAAAGACACATGTGCTGAAGTGTGCTAGAGCTGGAGCATAGTGCTGGAGCATAGCTTGAATATGTGATACGTAGCTTGCATTCATTCGTATTTTTACGCAATGAGTAATTGGGGCAAAACCATGATTAAGATCTCAAGCCAAATTCAAATCATAGTAATATTTATCATGATGTGAAGCTACACTCAAGTTTATCTATGACTCAGCGAAGCATGTAGCAGAGATCTTCGTTGCATACTTATGCAACAATGTTGCTGGTTATATTCGTTATTATTGCTTGCACGTGGACCCAATTGCTTGCTGAGCTTGCAGCCCTTATGTAAGTTAACCTATAAAATGAAGAGTTGTTCTAACTCTTCAAGTGCAACATACAATGCACATTGATGCAAATCACTTTTGTTAATAATAATGACAATTGGTGCATCATTTACCTTGTATTGTGACATGCACTTACACATAGTGTTATCGCAGTTGCATGTGGTCAAGGTCCAAAGAATGCAAGTAAATCATGACGTTGGGTGGTTCAATAAACCACTTTGATACCGTTGGTGCCAATTGCCAGCTTATTCTCGAGAGTGTTTGGCAACGTTTTACATTTGCCAGCGGGTAACATATGCTGCTCGTGTGTTGCACAGGTAATCAACCAACAATACGCATGTATGCATGCCTAACGGGGAGGTCTAGAGTAGGGTAGTGTGGTAGGTAAACAGGCAGTCAATATAGCCCGGTGGTGGTGTATGTGACTGTGTTTGCATGCTGGTTGGTATGCTATGCTGTTGTGACGTCATGCATGTCGCCAATTGTCTCGCGCATATCCTGTATATACTCGCTTGCCCCATATCATCCACAGTATATCGTACAACCGGTTCATGTTCATAAACATATACACTCATATTATACATACCCACACCAACTAAGCAACATATCTTAAGTTTTCCCGAGGCAAGCTTGCTGCCATGTGTGCACTATGAGGGCATAGAGGTTGTGCATTGGACGTGTCCACGCGCGTGCACGCGGTGTTCATGCTGGTCGCATATCTGAAGGTGATGCACAATTCAAAATTGATGGCAATAGCAGCGCTCGCATATTCAATACTAGAGGGGCTGCAAAGCAAGGGTACTACAAAAAGATTGCTGATGCACATCACAACGCTAGAATTGTGTCCGCCGCGCAATCTTTTTGTAGCAGAATGCACATCACAACACTATCATCCGCGCAGCAACTTGTTTCTTACATTTTCGGGTCTTGTTAGGTGCGTCCACATGTGAATGCAGGGTAAGAGTGGACACTGCTAACGCTGCTACTTGCCCTGCTTACTTGACGCCAATCACGCCAACTGTGACTGGCGTGCCCCAATGCAGGTGCCCCAAAGACAACATCAGGGTGTTACTTCAGACTACCTTAGCTGCTGCAGCACTGCTGGTCACCAAAGCTGCAACAAGAGGTACACTTCTAGCAAAACCTAGCGTACCAAACCCTTGCTGGAATCATGTGCACGGGGTGTCATGGACAATGGGCCTTATGCGTTAGCCAGACCATCATAACTTGTAGGAAACTTGGGAAACTTTGGCATGTCGTCACTAACAGCGTACCAGTCCTCAGCTTCGGACAGGAAGACTTGGAACGAAGGCTGCATACAGCACAACAGCATAAGCATTTATCAGAACCACTAGCATGCAGCAAATTGAGCTGTAACCAACCTTGAGAGCTGCGAGGCGCTCGCTGTCCCCTCCACTGAGAACGCCTCTCGGCACCGACGCCCAGTCAAAGGATGCAACATAGGTTACCACGTTTGTTCCGCAATTTGAGCAAAAGCAGCGCTTGGTTTTGGGCGTGTGGTTGTACGCACGCAGGAGGTCCTCGCCTTTCACCACGCTAATTTGCTTCATGGGGAGCCCCACAAAGGCATGGAAGGGCTCCCCACTTGATGCCCTGCAGTCCTTGCAGTGGCAGAAACCCACATACGCACCCTTGGCATCCACCTCCACCTGCACATAAAACGCATTAGTCATATTGGTCATTGTCATCTCCATTGGCACACCTGTGTGCTCCCCCCAACCTCACTAGTTACTTGCAAGCTAGAAGCTGCCTGCTTGCCCCCTCCTCCGCTTTCCCCTCTGCTTTCCCCTCATTGTTTCCGGCTGTTAGCATAAGTCTCTACTTCCGTCCTCAAGTCAATAACCCATGTGTCTCCCTCAAGCCCCTTCCTGCCCGTTCACCCATGTGTCACTACACAGTTACTTCACTGGCTTGCCTTCTGCATGCACTTGTCAAGGAAACACAATGCACATGTACCTGGACCTGTCGACACATGCATCCGCCTGTAACCACTCCAGGCTTGACCTCACTGGCCTCCATGACTAAGACCGCTGCCGCTCAGAACTGATCAACACCACCTGCATATGACAGCTCATGTGCAACATGAGGCAGTTGGTGCACAGAGAAATAGCCATAAAGGCAAACTGTCACACAACTGCTTTCATTTGTCTTTGATCAAAGCTTACTGCCATGCCCATGCCGCAAGCGGCGCAACATCACTCTCAAACTGCTGAACCGGTGGTACACAGCCATGACGATACCATACACGCTTGTGCTAACGTCTCAGCATGCACCGTTTCTCCTCACCTGAAGTATTACAGGCTGCTCAGAGCGAGTGTGGCCGGCTAGTTGTCGTCGCCACCGCCGTCGCCACCGCCGCCGCTGTCCAACCACCGCTGGCTATTCCTACAAGACGAACCAGTGCAGTGCAGGCCCGTATGAAACGCTGACAAGGGACCTTTGTTAATGCCTGTGTTGTCATTCGCGTACTTGTCGTACAAGAGTGACGCAGTGCACAGGGTTCATTGATGGCGTCGCTGGTTGGCACTCTATACATTATAGAGTGCATGACACGAGCAGTTCAGCACCCACATTGGACCCCAAGCACGCACAACCCCTGCCGTACTGCGTTTGTGCCCACAAGCTTAACGTTTGTAACGATTCGAGCCGAGAATGACAGATCAAATTCCCTGCAGGCCAAAACTCAGCGAAGGAGAACAACATTTGTAATGTGTGACAAGACAAATCTAAGTGTTAGCATATATGAGTTATGATTTTTCCAAGAGCTGACGTCAAGCGCCCACGTAGCTCAGTTGGTTAGAGCACCCGTTTAGTAAGCGGGAGGTCGACGGTTCGACTCCGTCCGGGGGCAGCTACCCGATTCAACAGCAATGTTGCGAACGTTTTGGCAGCGCTGCATGTGTGACTCAAGTCCACAGCAGATGGTACGTTGTACACCAACACATGCTCAGGTACTCACCAGCTGCCAATGGGCTGCCTTTTTACGGCTGCAATATGGGTTTTAGTATTAACTTCTATTATCACTTTCAGCAACAGCAAGGCTAAATGCGATAAACTACAATGACACTATATCTGCTCATGCCACAACCAGGTAGATGATTTGAACTGTCGCAAGATTATTTTAATCATTTTATTCTATTTTAGCCACAGTCAAGTTAATTACGATGCGAGACTTCAACAGTACACCTGCTCGTTATGTAATATTGCAATGTACAATCTGCATACAGTTGCCAACCGCACACAATATATTTCCAACAATGTGTTGCAATACCTTGCAATGTGTCGTGCAAGTAAGCCTCAGCTGCGAGAAATGTCTCCCAGGGAGATACATACAACGAGATGTATGTGTGCGCTTTGCAAGTAGGATGTGGTACGGCTTGAGAGGCGATAAGTGAAGGAGCCTGAGGGCTGCATTACCCATGATGATGGGGTTATGGGTGCATGGAGGGAGAGTAGTAAGGGAGAAACGAACTACGTGGTCCCCTAAGCTTGGTATGAGGCTGTGATCACTTGACAAGCTCCTTGATCAACGATGAATGTCGACGAGAACACAGCAGGCATGCAAGTATGTTCGTATGTAACTCAAATTTGGTAAGTGAAGCGTGTTTACGTGCTGCAAGCACTCACCTAACAGCAAGCTAATGGATGCTTGCAACCGTGGTTGTTGTTATGAAAGGCATGCAAAGTACCGTGTTAGGCAGGGGAGGATGCAGTTTGCAAGCAACAGGGCGGTGGCCACGCAAAGAGGTTAAATACATTTCAAAGTACAATCATGTAAGAGAAAAGACAAAGCACCAAGGGCATCAGAGAAAAAGGTATACAATAAAGGAATCTGGGCAACAGCTCTTATAAGTTCAACTCTTACACAAGGCAGCGTGCATGCACGCGAATCACTAAATTTGATGGTAACTTTTGAAAGTCTTGGTAGGAATGCCGCCGCTTCTGCGCAAGTCCACTTACTTGCAACTTATTGTCGACCAATTCCCTAGATTTTGCTCAAGGAAGCTGTCGATGTCGACAGCCACTACCCGCGCTCTTCATTGGCTGACACAAAAAAACGGTGTCGATGAGTCTTGTCACGCTGTCCGACACGTGGTGATATGGTTTGACCAATCCTGCTGGCGTGAGCGCACAAGAGGTGCGAGGGAGAAGTGCGTGCCGAGGGTCATTACCGTGACAAATATATTGACAATAAACCTGCTCATGCCGCGATTACATGGATGATTATAAAGGTTGCAAATCGGTTTTTAATATCAATGTTCATTTTCAATCTGCATTGGCAACAGTCAAGCCGATTTGCAATGCGAGACAACATCACACTTAATCGTCAAGTCTCATTGCAAGTCACGATCTACATACAGTTGCGAACCGCATTGCATATAGTTCAATCTCAACAATTATGCCATTGAAAAATACTGCAGATAAGTATGGTCAATTATCAGCGTGAATGATGTATGCTATAAGTCACTGATATTCACAATTTACATGGGTTAGCACAACACCAGAGTTTTACTCTATATGTAACATATGCGTATAACTTAAAACCATATTATGCATTGCGAATCCTATAACATAGCCAGCCGATGTTTATAGCAAGTTAATAACATTTGCATCATGCTGGTCGGGGTGTGATCACACCGCAAAGAATACCGTAATATCTGGTACGAATACGATCAACAAATGTTGAATGTGATAATGCAAAATTTACTTACACGTCACTGTTCTTCTCACGTCCATGGCAAAATCATATCATAATTTACGCTTGCTGCAACACGCAATGCGACAGTATTGGTCTGATGTGTTCATTCGTTGAATACTGTGATACATTTTAATCAATCCAAAAAAGAATTTCATTGCGTATGTCAAATGTGTTTTAAAAGTTGCGCAAGTCTTTAATTATATATGCAATATATGGTACATAATCAAACATATACAGCATTCGACAAATGAACACATTATTGTGACTCCAGGTAGAAGACGTACATAAACATTGCCTAAAAAGCTCACAACACATGCACCCATGTATCACAGCTGATGCACATGCACATGTGTGATTGCATGCATGTTAGCAATGATTTTACTCGTACAAGGCACTTTGACCTTTTGCATTCAACGAGTTATTGCAGCTGGGCCTATTGAGCGCATGGGCCATCACATCCTGCGGCACGGTTCACGCCGTCCGTTCCCTGAGCATCTCATCATACTAGCAAGATCCACGGTCAGAACTGACCGCAAGATGTTTAGAATTTATGTTGGTGGCCGAAAACGTCCACTTTTGTCGGGAGCACCAGTAACACAGGCTGCGTGAGTCAGTGACGCAGCGTGACGCAGCACTTTATATATTCTCAACGTGTCTCCCCGCTTTGCTTGCTATACTATACGGACGCCACGTGGCAACTTGAACGCAGCGGCGGCGGCGGCGGAGTAAAAGGAGCAGACCGCAGAGGAGGCGGTAGAGGCAAAAGGTAACAGGCCTGCGCCGGCTACTTGCTGCAAGGTATGTGCTGAACGCCGTCGGTTGCTTTAAGAATGTCTCCTACAGCTAGGGTTTGGCTCCAAACCCTAGCTGCCGTTCGCTGGGCATTAGCTGGTCAGGCCTGGCGACGCTTTGAGCTTGTCTAGCCGCAGTCTGACGGTTGTACATCAGTTCCTGTAGTGTGGTTTATGCGGTTAGGCCGTCTTTTTATCTGTGACGTCGCCTTGTTGTGTCCTAAGCTGTCGCTTGGGCTTTTGTCACCGTCGCTGTCACCGTCGCAGCAGGCATGCGGGCAGCACGTAATTTGTATTGTTCTCGTGCTAGTAGTCTGAAGCATGCTGCTGCTTCTTTACCCTGGACTCTATGCCTGATTTGTTTTTGCGTTTACTGCAGGACAGTCGGGAGCGCTCAACAGAGGAACTAGCATCCAGCTTGCCTCAGGCTCAATCGTTTCTTTCTAAGTTACCCTACTTGGCGACGTCCCCTCACGAGGTAAGCTCAGCCGCCACCATCCTGTTTGGTTTGCAAGTTGGACGTTGTCAAATCAAACTGATGGGCACAACGCACAGTGGCCGCAGCAGTGGTTGCAGACGGACGTTACCCCGCTGTCAACAGGCAAAGCTTGCTTTGGCATGCAGGCACGTTGACGTTGCCCCAAGCATAAAGCGGTGTTCCTTGGCTGATTATGTGTAGTAGCTGCATGTACCCAGAGGAGCACTCGCTAAGTCTTCTGAGTTGTGCTTGCAGGGTGCTAGCGGAGGCGATTCAGATCTGACCATGGCAGCAGGGCCTGGTCCTCAGTCCACAGGAGCAGCCAAAGAGCTAGGTGGTGACGCACACGAAGCTCGCAGTGGTGGTAAGTTCAATCCCAGGAAAAGGCGGTTCAACGGTGGCATGGCGGCGCAGCACATGACCGGCAATAAACGGCAGCAGATGGCAGCGCGTGCAGGTTTTCAGGGACATCCACAGCAAAGAAATTGGCACAATCGCAAAGGGTGAGTATCGTGCTTGGGCTTATGTCGTCCTTTGTACGCACACAGCCGCTTGTTCCTGACATTGAATTCATGCGATTGCAGCAAAGGCAACATCAAGCGGCACGGAAAGCCAGTGGAGGCTATGCCGTCATTGCAGGCTATGCAGGTCAGGGCTATGGGCAGCATGCCGACCCAACACAGCCATGGGCATGCTATGCCGGTTGGTCTAAACCCACATTGGGCATGGCAGGCAGCGAATCGGGCCAAGACAATGCAGCATTTTGCAAAGCAGCACGCTACTCCTAAGGAAACCCCCGGTTCTGTTCCGCGTACTGTTCCAAGAGCACCACAGAACACAACCTCTTTTATTATGAGGAGTAATGTATTAGGCATACATGCTCCCTTGACATCTCCTATCACGCCTTCTGTGTGGCAGCCACTGAGCATCCGACATGACTATGACAATGAATGGACCTCTGGTTATGAAGGGCTGCAGGATGATGTGGCAGGACTTGACATTGATCTCCATGGCACAATGCAGGTGAGATTTGAACTGCGGACATCATTTACTGGTTGTGCATGCTGCGTTCTTATGCCCACATCCTTGCATTCAATTCAGGGCAAGATCAGGAAGCGGGGGGATGAAGATGTCGGTAGCTCACCGGATGACAGCCGTCATCAGGTCTACAGCGACAACGATTTTGGCAGTGACGAACCTGGTGACTATCATGGTTTTGAACTTGTGCAGTCAGATATACCAGTTATGCAAGAACAATCGAGGCGAATCGAGGCGCTGGAAGAAGACAACCTTACGCTGCGTGAGGTGGGCCTTTGCTGCTACAGAATTGCTGTTGTTGTTGGTGTGTTGAGCTGTTGCACTGGTGAAAGTAACATTTCCCCTGTGCCATATTTGTGCTCATTGTGGTGCTGTTGTGCAGCGGGTGTACCTTTTGGAACAGGAGCTGCGCGAGATGAAGCAACAAAGAGCTGAAGACCGGCGTGAAGTCACAGAAGATGACGTCGTGGACTCCGCTGAAGAGCCGTGATGGATTCAAAGGTGTATTCGGTGCATGGCTGGTAGCGGAAGCTATGCATGGATGCACATGGATGTGCAGATATCTCGGGTTGTCCTTGCCTGCATCATTGGCCCACCTTGCTTGTAGGCTGCCACAGAGCACTCTGAAGGTCAGCAAGCGTATCTAGCCGGGGGGCACTGCGGCTGTGGCTCTCGCTGTGGCTTGCTGCCGCTGACCACAGCTTGCTTCGCCTCTGCACGGTGAGCATATGCTCGCTTGGCATCATCACCCTGTACATGAGTACCATTGTAATATACTGCTTGCTATGTCTAGTTCTGGCCTGAGCTGGTGATATGTCTCAGTGTCCTTTGCTTGCCTCTGTGTGAGTGGGACTTTCAATCAACCTGGTAGTTGACCTGATTTATGCCTGCATTGCTTTGGCCGCCTGGCTTGTCGAGTTATGCTCCGCCTGCCAAGAATTGGCGTCTTCACTCCGAAAGATGTATGATTGCAGTGGGCTCTATGCCTGGCAGGTAATTCTATATGTGGCTATACTGTACATCAGAGGTAGTATGCTAGAACAGAAGCATGCATGGTGTCAAGCACACATTGTGTTTGGTTGATGCATTTAACGTGAGTCTGTCATTGTGTCTGGCAGTGAGTGTGTTAACCTTGGCTGCCACAGGTCGGGTTGTCCGCAACCCTGCTGTGAGATCTTCAAATCTGCACTGATATGCCGCCTGGCCGCAACAGTAGTAGTGTGGAGGTATATAATTCATCTGCCAGTTGAGGTCACGATCAATGCTGGGGTGGCTGATCACCACTGTGTCGCAAAGTGGGTACAATTCCTTGCTGGCAAGGCATTGTCTGGCAGTATCGCACCACACAATATTGCCAAGCAATTTGTCCGTAGGTAATGCAAGTGTTCGGCATAAACCTATCATACCTGTCAGTTGAGGTACACAGCGCCGATGCTGACAGGCTAGGTTCCAGTGCCATGAGCCAACGAAGCTTTATTGTTGCATAATTCTGCAGCTGCACGAGTTGGTTGATTGCTACAACTTGGAAGTGCACTGCACAGCAGTTGGTACATGCTGCATTGGCCATTCAGACTCCCGTGCCCCCCCC
>RHPI01001132.1:301396-313806 GCA_009103225.1 Chlorokybus atmophyticus | reverse complement strand
TGTAGCGTGGAGCAGTTGTGCCCCCCCCCGCGCACACGCTCGCTCGCGCGCGTTTGGGAGCTTAGGCTCATCAAGGTATCTCTCCTACAGCTGGGTGCATCTGCTGTTACTGCTGTGCTCTACAACATCATCAACACATCACCATCAGCTTCACATATAAGGGGGCTCTGCAATTGTCATCGTCACAAGCGTTGTCATCGTTGCGTATACTGCCACAGCTACCCACACCGCCTCCCCTCTCCTTTGTGCGCTCTCACTGCTCTCTGCAGGTGGTTGACTCTTGCCATGTTCTGCCAATTCCCACTACTTGAGGGTCTAGGTGTCGGGTGTTTTCTCAGTTGTCGCCTTAGTTGTGAAAAGCTTTGCCTTGGTTCGCGCCTAATTTTATCATTGCTTAATTGTGTTTGCGCCTTGTGATTGTGCATGGATTGTGCATGGTGTGCAACACAACATGGCCTGTCTCCGCTTGAGACTGCTATCTAGCACCTTTACTGTAGATTATATGCTCAACACAAGGCTCTACCTACACTACACGGATTACGTAATTCTTGTACATTAAGAAAAATAACACGGGTACGGGTCCAGAAACGTGTCCATGCTTAACCAACACAAAGTAATTGCCTCTTGCATCTTTTGTACACGCACACCTACCATGCTAGCGCGCTAGCGCATGTTCATGGCACATCACAACTTTATGACGCGCCTGCGAGGACAGCGTCCTCCTCCGCCGTAGGGTCTATCTCCACTACACCGACTACTCTGCACTGCACATAACCCCACCTCACCCTATTAGGCATGTAACTTTGTGCGCCTCATGTTGGTTGCTTGATCCGTTGGTGCCTGCTGCCTGTCTAACACACCATTAACTTGCATAGCACATGGGGCACTTAGTATATTGCAAGGTGGTGGCCCTGGCGTAATACAACCGTCCCTGCCTGCTTGCCCTGCCCTGCCTTGCCTGTGGTGTATGTTGTAACTTTGAGCACAGACCGCATGGTTGAAATACGACTTAAACCCTAGGCATGCATGCCTTGCTTGCGCCTACACACTAATCGAGCATACCATCTTTTGTACACCCTTGCACTCGTAAGCTTCATGCATACCCTTTACTGCACCATGGTTGGCTGCATTCAAGCTTACATAGCGTAGGGTGAAGTAAATACAAAGGAGCCCACCACATGCAAGCGGACGCAGCATTGCACAGATTCTAGCAGACAAACATACAGTTCTATTCTTTCATACCGTACAAGATAACTATATAAGACGACACTCCTTTAACTTGAGCCACACTAGGCTAGGGGGGCTGGTCTTATGTGCGTGCAGTGCAGGACTGGCAGGCAGACCAGCCGTATCCGCAGCGCATCTCCCAACACTGTGTGTTGGTCTACTCTTCTCTGCTGCATGAGGAATGAGGCTAGACAATTCACTTCTCCGTGCAAGTGCTATGCGCCTTCCGCGCAAGAACTTATGCATGAACGCACACGTGGTCCGTGTACCGGTTAATTGATTACAGAAATAAATATGAGCCCAGGTCTCTCGCCTGTTCGCGTGCTTAATTCAATGACATGACCCACACAGTAATGCCAACAATGGTAAAATGTTATACAAGATATCATACTAACTACTCCAGCCACGCAGTCTGCAATGCACGCGTGCGAGGGCGGCCATGTAGTCTCCGGATGCGCGTGCGTACCGCGTGGCCACGGCGCTTAACATCTCTTTTCGCGCGGCCTCGCCCTCTGCATAAGCCTCATGGTAGAGCGCCGCATATAGCCGCGAGTAGAACGCATCGTGACCCTGCACGGGACCAGTCATGTGGGTATGTTGTTCACTGTTGTGTCGATTGTTGAAGCAACTGGTATCACCTCTTTGTCGCTGCCTGCGGACTTGAGTATGGCTTCTGCGCCAGAAGCGTTCTGGAACGAGTCCAGGGAGGCTCTCAATACTGGCCTTGGATCCCTCCCAACCTGCGTGGATGCAAGCATAGATGACGGTTGAGGTTCGTAAACAACAACACGCATGCATGTGAGGAATTGATATTCTTGTCGTCCAGTGGGCTTGAAATGGATCACTTATCTCATCTACAAGTGAAGATGCCTGTTGGACTGCGTGCATGAGAATGACTTGTGTGATACACGCACACACAAGCACACGTGCACATGCATGCACATGCCCGCATGGACACAAACACACGCATATGCACACATGCGTCCAAACGCCCACACGCATGCCTGTAAGCACGCACGCGCATACGCACAGACGCGCCCACAGAGCACCTTCAGCATGTGTTTGCGTGCGTAGTCGGGGCCCTTCTCCCGCGCCTCCGACAGGAAGGTCCAGAGGGCTTCCTCGGCGTCGGCGGGGTTGGCCGCGACGTCCTCGCGAAACTGCTCCGCGGCATCGGACAACCGCTCCGCGTAGTAAAGGGACAGACCACGCTGCCACAGAAGCGGCCTGCGTGCGCGTGCGTGTTATGCATGCATGCATGCATGCATGCATGTGCGCATGAGTGGTGTGGATGACATGATGATGTGTTGCTTGCCAAGGCGCAGCTCAACACGCAAGCACGCACGCACACACGCACATGCACACATGCATGCACATACGGCAACAACACGCGTGCACGCAACCACAAACACACACATGCGAGCGCACACGCACGTGTGTGCACTTGTATGCGCACGCCTGCGCACACAGATGCGCATGCAACCCCCCTTGCATGCAGATCAACATCATGAAGTTGATTGCATGGCATGTCATGTGTTCCTTCATGAAGGCGTCAGCTCAAAACAGGTGTGAATAACGTACACACGTTGAGTAGTATACAAGTATAGGTCTATCTAAGACTTTGGCCTTACTTCATAGATGGGTCCTTCTGCAGCGCCAAGTCAAAGGCGGCGATGGAGGCAGCAACGTCCCCCTGGCGGAATTTGTCCATGCCGTCACGGACAGCGGCGGCGGCGGCGGCGCGGCCATCGCCGCTGTTGCGTCCTCCGCCTGCCGCCATCGCCGCCGCGGCCGCCAGCACCGTCCCGGCCCCCAGCGCCGCCGCCGCCACCAGTGGCCGCCGCCTCAGCCTGGTAAGCGGCAACGGCGGCGGCGATGGCGGCAGCGGCGGCGGTGCTGAGCTCCTGGTTGAGCTCCTCCTGTTGTGCGGCGGCAGCAGCCGCGGCCACGCCGCCGCCGCCGCCGCCGCCGACAACATGAGCGACATTACCGACGAAAGTTACTAGATCGCACTGCAAATGTCGTGCGATACATGTCGACCTAATGCTCAAAAAGACAGAATGTTATTCACGGGTGAACCCCAACTCTAAGGTACAACAAACACACAGCAAGCATAGCCCATAGTACACAGAATGCACAACAGAACAGATGGAGAGAGGCAGATAGAACTACAGAGACAACCGATGCACCGAGCCGCAACAAGCATGCAGTTATACGCTGTTGTGCAATGAACTCAGAGCAAACACGGAAAGCAGAAAGGCCACTGTCATTATACCAATGCACCGTCGTGCAGGGTTGTGAACTATTCCACTTGCATTCAGGGGCACCTGCATGCAACTACTCTACTCTCAAACTCCATGCACAAACATAGACGAGCAGCCCATGCGTGTGGTGATTGTCAGCGCTGCGTGCGTGCGTGCGTGCGTGTCAAATGGTGCAGCTCCTTGAGATTCGTACCTACCTACTAAAACTGGGTGATAATTTACACGTGCTGTAGTGTACAACATGTACAACAACTGTGGTTGAGACCTCCCGAACAAACTCTGGATTAGTTGTCTTCAGGGACCTTGACGTCGAGGTTGTGCGCGCAGGGCTCAAACACCTGCAGAGACAACACACACTGAGCCATTTCGGAACCAACACACATACACACATGATGCATGCATGAGCAGGCGAGGGCACACGCGCGCACACACGTGTGCACTCGCCTGCTCATGCATGCGCACATGTGTGCATGCACGCGCGCACGCACGCACGTACTTTTCCAAAGTAGTCTTCACTTACCTTTGCAAACTCCTCATAGGTCAGCCCGCTCTCTGGCCGTATGTTGGCAGCCCTGAGGGAACGCAACAACACGTGCTGCACACATAACAACAAGCAGCACATATGAGTGAAACCTCAAAGATTCAATCCCAGATAATACGTGCAGTTACTCTTTGTGTAAAACCAATCACAAACCTCAAGTTGCTCGTGCGTAAGAAAGTCACCCGCCATCAACCCGAGAATGGTTAGCATGTCGTCAATGGACACGACGCCATCCAGATCCGCGTCCATGATCTTGAACATGACTGCAAGTGGATGTTGGATGTTGAAAAGTCAAACACACGAGGTCGTGCGCGCTCGTGCGTAGTAATGCGCGTACACACCAAGAGGGGCGCGTACGAATGCGTGCACGCGTACAACACGCACACACACACTCACAAATGCGTATGCATGTGTGCGCACGGGCACGCATGCACTTGGCATACACACACGCGCGCGACTCAGTCACATTGTACTAAAAGGCTTACACTTGAGCTTCTCTTCGCTGGACGATTGCGGACTGAAAGCGCCCAACAGCACAAGAAAGTCCCGAAAATTCATGTTTTCAACAGTCGCGAGCAACCTCTGCAATAATAAACGCCGACACACGTTTCAGCTTTCTCGCTCAGTTGCTTCACCATTAGATACTTTTAAACAAATGGTAACACCCAGACAACAACTGTAACCGCTGAGGTACAAAAGAAACAAGCTACTACTTGCCAGGGTTACAACGAGGACTATGGCAGTGATAAAAAGGAACTCGACGCACATTTTGGCGTACAAGCAGTCAAGCTTTCAACAGCTTGATTATAGATATAAGAGCATAGAGTTAATCGACACTGATTGCAAGCTGCACATTAGGTTATTCTTTCTGCGTGCAGAAAGAGTAACCTAATGTGCAGAAAACTAGCGAGAGATTGTACGCGTGCATTCATGCTAACAAACAGTGAGCAAAGACCATGGAAGCGGTTGTGAATTACGTTGACGTGCATGAGACATGAACAAAGCACTGACCGGGGCGAGAGGGTTGAGCGCAAACTCCGGCACAACCATGAACTCATCGCTTGAGATGAACCCGCTCCCGCTCCTGTCCAGCTCCCTGAATCGCCCCCACAGTGTCGCTATCTCCTCCCTTGTGACTGCACATACACACATTCACACAGAGAGGATCAGGCTAGGGTTTTTATGGGCGGGCCAGGCCAGGCCAGTATGCATGGTCTAGAATGCTGGTGCGAGCGTCTATGCAGTCAGCGGCAACACGGAGAGAAGGACACTCACATCGCCCGTTGCAGAAGCCGTGCAGCTCCTCAATGTCCTGCTGCGTCAGCGACGACCCGCCCGCACCCATGCCACCCCCGCCCACCGCCCACACTGCCGCCGCTGCCGGAAGCTCTATGGCAACTACCGGAACACAGCAAGCTTCCGTAGAAGACTTTCGTGTTCAGGCGACACATGGGATATCGGAAGTTGGCCAAGCAGCGTGTGTACACAGTCGCTATCCGCCAGTACGGCCTGGACGTCACCTGATCTCGTCTGATCTCACCTGGGCCAGGGGGTATGGCCGCTTTTGCTGACTCAAAAGTGCGCCGCCTCGGCACGCGCGCGCAATCGCGTTCCGGCGCGTGGCAGTGGCAGCCACTAAGTGGCTTGCGCCCAGTCCTTACCCGCGGGCCGCGGCCATGATGTGGATGCTTTTTCAATACTGCGGTACCTTGGAGCGTCACAATAACCCTGACACAATTCCTCGCATCGTGAATGTTCATGAACCGCGCAGCCCTTATTGTAGCACCCGACCAGTGTGGGTGCTGAACCCCATTGACCTCATCTCAGATTGTCATGAATGGGTGTCCCTGTCATTGAACGTTGGTAGTGATAACTCAATAGAGGCAACATGTGCGTGTCTTTCCGTGCCGGTCACGTTGGCCCCGTGGCCCTCAGCGCCGCGTCCGTGGCCCCAACTTCTTCCTCAGTCAACTTAGCCGCATTGTACTGCTGACCCCCGGTCCCCACAAACTCATGACTTGCCACGAGTTGCCAGACAATTCAGCGCAAGTCAGGCAATGTGATGGTTCCAATGGTGCCTTATCGACGACGTGACTGGATGCGCTAACCACTTTTTGGTTAGCTAACGGCTTCGGCTGCTGCTGACATTAAGCCCGGCACTACCCGCCAATTTCCACTGCTGCCGCCGCCGCCGCCCTGTTGGCGTCGTTGGCGTCGTTGTTGTTGAGGACGCACTTTTTTGCAGACAGGTGGGCCATGCGGTGTACAGCGCAGTAGGCTGTACGCAAGTGTAGCTATTACTATCTATAGATTTTTGCTTGATCTTGTTTGTGTCGTCTGGCTCAGCCGCCAACGACGGCGCTGAGGGCGGCGGTGGCCTGCGCCATGGGGCGGCCACAGGCGCCGCCGTCGTTGGTCCTGTCCATAGCGTTGTCGTCGTTGCTACTGTTGGCCGCCTCCTCGTCGCTCGTTGCCGCACTGCCTGCTGCAGGTAAGACGTGCACGAGCAACAGAAGCGTGGACACTTTTTATCAACAGCTGCATGTTGTTTTGTGGAGTTGTTTGTGCTTGTTGTGGTTGTTGTGTTTGTATTAAATATGTGGTGTGTGTCCTCGTCAATGTGTGTTGTCACATTGCAGGAGGGAGTAGGCTCAGCAGCGCACTGCGTCACGAGCACGGCTTGCATCTGACTCAGCAGGGCAGGCATGGGTTGCTGGAGCAGAGCGGAAGGTTCTCACAGGCTGGTGAGCTCTTTACACTTGATTGGCTACATTTAAAGTGTGTCGGGGTGGCACCTGTCACAACAACCACAATGTGTGATGTGACTGGTCACTTGCGTTGCAACTTGTCGTGCTGTGTCCTATCAACAAGAAAAGCGCTGACGCACGCACAGGCACTCCCACATGTGTCTTCCCCCCCGACCAACAACCCCACTTATAAACACAAACACATGCACGCATGCAGCCATGAGTCTGCAGCCACATACTGTGAGCTCCTTCAAGAGCACATGGTGACTTACCACATTGTCACATGCATTTCCCATCATCTCGCTTTCAGTGTACATACGCACACGCGCACGCACATGCAAGCGTGTGGTCCGTTTTGTCGCAGTACATGCACACATGCGTGAAGGTTTCTGCTCTCAGCACAACTCCGTCGATTGTGCAGAGACACAAACCACACCACACGACCACCACAACAGCACGCGCAAGGCTCCCTTCCACCCCCCCACCCCCAACTTGAAGTCCGGCAGCGTAGTCCTTCTCACCCTCTTATCCCACACCAACACCACCACAACATCACTTCTGAACGAACTCAACACCCTCGGCTTCATCGTGACGGGTGTGAGACAACGCACGGGCGTGATATCCGGCTGGCTCCCCGCCGAGAAAATCCCCCACTTAGACTCGGTATCGCACCTGCGCCACGCCGATATCTCCCGCGTGCTGCCGCGAACACACACGAAGAGGAGAGATTTGTTGGGTTTTCCACCCGGCGGGAAGGTGATATCGCAGGGGGTCCAGGCGCTTGGCGTGGATATCGTCCGTTCGCTCTATGGCGTCACGGGAAAGGGGGTCAAGATTGGGGTGATATCGGACTCGTTCAACGTGTATGGTGGATATCAAAATGGTGCGCGAGCAATATACCGCATGTGTGTATGTGTGTATGTGGTGTCGAACCCGCTATCTGTGCAGATATTGACAATGGGGAGCTCCCTGCGGATGTCACTGTCATAAGAGAGTTCACGGGGGCCGGCTTCCCACAAGATCAGGACCTAACGGACTTTGTCATAGACGAGGTATGTGCACACAGGCATGTATCCGCACACGCGCACGTCTACACAGGCACACGCATGCGCGCGCGCATGCACACACACGCACGCTTTTCCACACACGCGCTCACGCGCGCACGTGCATACGCTGGCAGGCACGGACGCACACATATGCGTGCGCGTTCTTACGCATGCACACAAACATGCACAAACGCACGCATGTGTGTTTGGGGCCCCACACACATGCACACGCGTGCATGTGTGCGCCCATACGCGCCCGCGCCCGCGCACACACACACACGCACACGCACACAACAACTCCATCCAACCCAACCTTCTCTCCCCCCCCCCCCAAGGGCCGCGCGATGCTCCAGATCCTGTACGACATCGCCCCCTCCGCCTCCCTCTTCTTCGCCACCGGTTTCGAGGGCCTGCCCCAGTTCGAGGAGGCCGTCGGGGCCATGGTCAAGGAGGGCGTGGACATCATCGTCGACGACCTATTCTATCTGAACGTAAGGGATGGGTGGGAGTATGGTTGGGTCGTGGAGTTGGGGGGGTTGATGTGTGTGGGTGGGTGCATCAGGAGCCGTATCTGGTGGATGGGGAGCTGTCGGCGATTATTAGGAAGGCGAAGAATGCTGGGGTGGCGTACTTTACGTCGGCGGGTAAGCGCAGTGTGCGTGTGCGTGCGCGTGGGCGTGTGGCGTGGGCGTGGGCGTGTGTGTGTGTTCTATCATGTTGGGATGTGTCTGTGCATATTCACTCGGCATGTAAGTGAGGGATGTAAGTGTGCCATTGAGGGCTGCCTGTGTACGAGAGCAAACTGTGGTTGTGCGTGCGTGTGTGTACAGGTAACGATGGGTTGCAGAGTTACGAGGTGAACAGCATGGTGGTGCAGCAAGTGGGCAACCTCGCTCTGCACCAGTTCTCCGCACAGGAGGGGCCGTACCAGCGCGTGCGCATCTGCGGCCAGTGCACCATCACGCTCGTGCTGCAGGCACGTGGGCTCGTGTTTGTATGCATATGCGCACGCTCATGCATGTGAGCGTGCGTGCACGTGCGTATGTGCACGCGCATGCGTGTGCGCGTGCCCGTGCGTGGGCGTGGGTATACACGCTCATGTGCGCGCGCATGCGTACGTGTTCGTGTGTGCGTGTGCTGCTGTACCAAAGCCAAGTACACCGTGTGTTGGTATGACATTTGTGTATGCCACTGCAGTGGGATGACCAGTTTGAGACCAACAGCGGAAAGCCCACAGCTAGCGATTTGGACCTTTTCCTGCTGCGAGGCCCTCAGCCCGACATCCTTGACGACAACAAGATTGTCACGGACTCCCTCGATGACAACAGTATGCCTGATTATAACTGTTTTTGTCGTGGCTGTTTGTACTCTCTGTGAACATGTTGTTCATGCGTGGTGTTGTGCAGTTGCGAGCGGTGAGCCGGTGGAGAAGATAGCAGCGTAAGTTGTTGTACGAACAGCAGAGCTTTAATCAACTAGAGTGTGGTTCTGTTTTGTGAGTTGTTGTGTTGAAGTCTTGACAAGATGGTCTGAAGTAACAATGCAACAACAGGTACTGCAATCTGCCCTTGGGAGCCTTCTGCACCAACTACATCGCCATCAGTTTTGCCGGTGGCAAGTAAGCCCTTGACTATGGTTACCACACTTGCTCAAACACACACGTCTGCGTACACACGCATGCACACATGTGCGTACATGCAAATGTACATGCTGCAGATACGTATGCTGTCACGCCCACGCCCACCCTCCCACCCACAACCACACTTACGTGCAGGTTGCCCAAGGGCGTAAAATACCTCCTCCACTTCACCCTCCCCTCCGACGGCGGTTCCACCGACCCTGCTCTCTTGACCTGCTCTCCGACCGACACAACTCACTTCTCCACGGGTACCGTCCTCGGCCACGCCAACGCCGACGCCGCGGCCGCCATCGGGTCCGTCAACTGGAAGGACGAGGAGTTGGTACCCTTTTACAGTAGTGGGGGAGGTGTGGGTGTTGTGTTGGATAGTGAGGGGAACAGGTACAAGAGGAGACAGGTGAGGAGGAAACCGCTGTTCGTGGCGCCGGATGGAGTCAGCGTGGATGTGGAGACGTTTAAAGCGGGGTTCTATGGGACGTCGGCGGCGGCGCCGCATGCGGGTAGGGTGGTGTGAGTTGGTGTAATGGTGGTGGAGTGCGTGGGTGTGGGTGTGGGTGTAGGTGTGGGTGTGGGCGTGGACATGCATACACGCACACGCACACCCACACCCAGACACCCACACAAGCAGACATGCGCGCAAGCACACACACACACCCGCGCATGCACGCATGCACGCACGCGTGGCACACCCGGCCGCGCGCACGCACACACGCACACACAACTATATACGAACACACGCACGCACGCCCATATGCACACCTTCTAACCACATCTCTCCCTCCTCCAGCCGGCGTGGCCGCTCTCCTCAAGCAAGCCCGTCCCCGCCTCTCCCCCAAGCGCCTCATCGGCCTCCTCGCCTACCACGCCACCAACCCCAACCCCAACTCTCCTGCCAAGTTCGACTTCCGTCGCGGCTACGGCGTGTTGAACGCGGTAACAACCTTCAGAGCCGCGATGGACAGCGACAAGGACGGCGTGAAGGATGCGTTGGATGAGTGTGAGGGGACGGGGAAGGGGGAGAGTGTGGGAGGGGATGGATGTAGCGTGGAGCAGTTGTGCCCGTGTGGGCATAAGAGAGCAGGAGGGTGCTGGAAGGATCATCAGGAGTATGTGGCGTGCGTCGCGAGCGAGGGGGGCAAACTTGCAGCAGCTGGAGTCATATCCAAGAGGTGAGAAAGTGTGCGTGTGTTTTCATGTTGTTCACAGGAAGATCAGTCTCAGTGTTGCACACATGCTTGGTACTCTGATTGACTCTCCCTTTACTGCATCTGTGTATCAGTCAGACACGTGTACTAGAAGTCTGTCCTGTAACAACAAGGGCACAAGCCAGTGTGTCAGTACTTGTCCTCCGTCGCGGTTGTTGTTGCATCGTACTGAACACGACTTTGTTCGACAGCGAGCTGGCCTCCCTGTTACTATCATCCCAGCTCTCCACATGCGGTCTCCCCAGCACCTGCGTTCTCTCTCCCCCTCCCCCTCCCCCACCATCCCCACCCTCACCCTCACCCCCGCCGCCCTCCCCTCCCCCGGCCGACCCGACGCAGGGCGCCGTCGAGATCGACGGGGAGATCGTCGTCATCGCGGATGCGAGCGAGGTGGACGATCCAGAAGGGGAGATCGTGGACCAGACGGCGGAGGCGCTGGATGATATCTGCGATGCGGGGTGAGTGCGGGGGTGTAATGTTGGGTTGTGTGGGTGGGGAGAGTGATTGGTGGTGTGTGCAGGTCGAATGATATCTGCGTGATTCTGAGTCGGGCGTTCCCTGCGCCGAGTCAGCGACGGAGGCTGCTTGGCAAGAAGAAGAAGAAGTCAACGGGCTGTGGCAAGTGAGTGCTACTTCTTCTCTATGCATATATACACACACGCGCATACATCCCCACACACGTGCACGCATGCAAGGACTCACAGTAATGCTGTCACCCGACAAATTACCATAACATTCCCACATCACAGGCGAAGGCGTTCCTTGTTGTCTGTGGACGGCGACGATGAAGATGAAGAAGCAGCCAACGACCACCACATCACAAAGCGACCCACACTATCCTCATCCTTCAACGCCACGTCCGTGCGTCGTCGTCGGCTGGCGGACGGCCTGCAGCAGGTGGAGTTCAGCTTCACCATCACCGTGCCGGCCGAGCAGGTGTTCTTCATACAGTCGCAGCTGCTCGCAGCTAACGAGAACAAGGGAGAGGCGTTCGTGAACGCTCTGGCCGACCATGGTGAGTGGTTGGTTTGGATGAGAGTGAAGATGCAATACACATACCCAACACTTACTCTCTGCTGCTTGCAGGGTTCTTTGTTGTCGCGGCTTCCATCTCCGTTGGCGGGTTCACCTTTTACCCCGACTGGTCTTTGCCAAGCACCAAGGTGTGTTGAGTTTGAGCTATGGTGCGTGTGCGTGTGCGTGTGCGTGTGTCATGTGCAAGATAGCAATGCTGCATATGATGCTGATACGTGGAGATGATGTGTCAGGGTGCTTGGGAGGTGCTTGATCCGGTGGTGCCATCCGGCCCGATGTGGAGCTACGCCAGCGCTCAGTTGGGCGACACAGATTTTGTCTTCGCCGGAGGCCTTCCAAGTAAGCAGTCCCGCTCATACCCCTTACAGACACACAAGCACACACACACACACACACACACACACACACACACACACACACACACACACACACACACACACACACACACACACACACACACACACACACACACACACACACACACACACACACACACACACACACACACACACACACACACACACACACACACACACACACACACACACACACACACACACACACACACACACACACACACACACACACACACACACACACACACACACACACACACACACACACACACACACACACACACACACACACACACACACACACACACACACACACACACACACACACACACACACACACACACACATAC
>RHPI01001132.1:238280-299058 GCA_009103225.1 Chlorokybus atmophyticus | reverse complement strand
CCCCCTCTCCTACTCCCCCCCAACCTCCTCCCCCTCCCTCCCCGTCCTGCCTCGAGCGCGCCGACACGCTGTGGTACCGCGGCGGCGGCATCCCCGGCTCGCTGGTCTACAACGACGCGAACACGTCAGCAAGGTGCTGCGCGAGGTGCACGGGAGTACTCAATTGCGTGGCGTGGGACTTGCGCACAGACACGGCCACGAGCGCGAGGGTGAGTGTGCGGGCGGTTGGTGCTGGTGCTGTGCTAGCTAGTGTCACACTGTGTTGTCACCATTCTGTTCCCTCCATCCAACTCACCCACCCACTCCCTATGTCTCCCCAGACCTGCACCCTCTACACCGAGACATACGTCCCCTTCAACCGCTTCTCCTCCGGCACTCCCATCCCCGGCGCCATCGCGGGTCTCAAAATCCCCTTCCCTCGCACAAACCCACCCTTACCCATCCCCACTCGCTTGCGCCCCGAATCCTACGCATGCACCCCCAACACGACCCAACAAGACTCTCTTTGGTCAATAGAGGGCGGGTATTTGTTGTACTCCAACATTGCGCCCAATGCGGGGGCGTGTTGTGATATGTGTCGGACCACGCAAGGGTGTACGTCGTGGGACTTGAGGTTCAATGCGACGGGGGGACCGCCGACGTATTGTAATTTGTACTCGAGGAGGAGTGCGCCCGCGACACGAGTGCAAAGGACAATAGCGGTTGGTGCGAGTACGGTCACGTCCGTGTTTAACTTCACGTCGGGGACGAGTAGCGTGCTTTCGTCATGACCACATTGGTTTTGGTTCTTGGAAGCACGACGTACATAACAATCTGTGTAGTGTTGGGTGTTGAGTACGCTTGTATAGACTTATTTATCCACCTTCTTTTGTGTGCCACCTTGTGTGCCACCTTCTTTTGTGTATGTGTGTGTGTGCTCTCGGTTGTGCACGCCGTGCATACACGCAGACAAGATGTGGACATTCACACACTGCCCACAAATGATTGATGTGTAATGGTTGGGAACATTACAATACTCGCGACAACACTCTAGCTGTGTGTCGTGTACGCGTGCTCTATCTCAGATTCCCTCGTGATGCAGCCAACTGTTGCGTGTGCTCCAACAGCGCCTGCACGAGTGTTAAGCTGGTACGAGTGGACAACAAAGGTACTCAAAGACAAACAGAAACGTGAGATGATACAATAACTACCTGGCGCATGTGCGTGGCGATGGCTTTGCAGCCGTCCTGCGCTAGCTCTAGCACTTTCTCAAACACCTCCATGGACACCTTCGCATCCATCTGCGTGCAGCAACATAGCATTGCAAACCATCCCACGTATGCATCACGTCAACAGCACAATCTTACACCATACACCGCTCTAAACACTAGCAACATGTTGTACATGTGACTATGCGCACACCTGCAAGCACGCACGCACGCACGCACGCATGCGACCAACCACACGGACACTTGTCTCTGACCTGCAGCATGGCGACTTTGTCCAGGTTGGGATGCACGGCCACTGCCAGGTCGGGCCCACCGCCAGCATCCTCAATGTAGTTCATATCTAACAACAATACAACCGGTTACTCCCCCCAACACACATGCACACAAACACATCAATCAAATACCTAATAGGGCGGTGTTGTCGAGGTACCCTGCTGCGCATGCGACGGTGAGGTCCCGCATGGGCACGCCCGCGTCCGCAAGTGCGAGCGTCGCCGCGTTGATGCACGCGGTACGCGTGCCTGCAAGGTGCGACACATCACCTCGCGTGTGGCATGAATGTGATCTGATCGCGAGTGTGTGCACGCGTGTGTCTTGCGTGCGTGCATGCATATGCGTACATTCGTGTGCGTGTGCCTGTGAATGCGCATGCGCGCGTGCACGTCTGCGACCATGTGTGCGTGCATGCTTGTGTGTAGGCGTGCGTGCGTGCGTGCGTGCGTGCGTGCGTGCGTGTTTCTCCTGCCAACCACTCACCTCCATCAGCTTGGAGGACCAGCACAAAGATATCAATCTGCGTGCGCGGCAGCAGGTGTGTCAGTATGGCCGCCTCGAACGTCTGTTTGATCACCATCGATATCTCCTGCGCCCGCCTGCACAAAGCCGATACAATGTCTCTTGCGTGTGTACTCCACATACCATACGGTACACGCGTTGACTCGCGCACCCACCTGTCGCCTTTGGGACGCTTGCGCCTCTCGCCCGTGCTGAACGCCGCCATGCTGTACTCGCAACGCACCTTACAGAGGACCAGTGTACGCGTTGAAGGGATGTGCGTGCATGCTATTACAACGGGTAGTGACGCGCATGTGTGCATTTGTGTAGGCATGGTTGCCAAGGTGCGCGTGGGTGCAAGAAAACAGAGCGCGCGCACACGCACACGCACACGCACACGCACACGCACATGCACGCGCGTGACGCATGTCTTATTATACCAGAGCGCGGTCCGAGAGTGCCTTCTCCTTGCGCGACACCTGCAGTGACGCGCTCAGACACATAAAAGACCCATCACCCATTCACATACGTCAACGCACAACAGAGGCGTTGGAGTGTTTATCAACAACGACGACACACACACTCAACACTAGTCGCAGCGCACCTCGCGCGGGCCGTAGATCGCAGCAAGAACCTTCGTGTTGCCCATCTCAAAGAATGCGGACCTGCGCGTGTGATGATGTGTGCAACCACATTGTGCACAGAGTGTTGCTGATACTAATCTGAGTAGATGGATAGATAAACGGCATGCATGCCATAGCGTACCCGTCTGCGCGTGCGAGAGGGGCCAGCTGGCATCGCAGCTGACGCACCTGCGAGAGAAGTGTGCAAAGCATTGGAAAACAGCTGTGCTTCATGTTGACAGCCCATAGGCGCGAAACGCACACTCATCATCTACACGGCAATGCGTGCTTGAGAGGCGAAGGCGGATCTGTGTTGGTGTCCATGTCCTTGTGGTTTGCTACTCAATTTTTTTTGAATGAGGCTGCATCAGCTACGTGGGCGAGTAAACAAGCTGAAACAGCAACAGAACTTGACTCGCTCATGAACACGAAGCATCTCTTTTGCCAAGTGACCACTGAGGTGGAGAAAGTAAATGTAAATGTATTCGATAACCACTGTAACCATTGCTCTTGCTGGTTGCATGCATGGACGACAGCGACAAGCACATCCTCGACCATGTCTAGTCTGACCTCGTGAGGGCGGCGGCCGTCCACCCGCAGACCCTCAGGGCTTACGTACTCCGTCACACCCATACCGCCGCCGCCTCAACCTCCTCGACCTCCTCAGCTCCTTCCTCCCCCTCCTCCACCTCTTGGTACACCTTCTCCGCCTTCACCTCCTCCAGCGCCTCCCCCTCCACCTCCGCCTCCTTGTCGTCCTCCGCTGCCGCCGCCGTAGGCACGTCCTTGACACCTGCGCTCTGCAGTGCTTTGCAGGTAAGGACACACCTTGGCGCCAGCAATGGCGCAGGACGCTGCTGCCGGCGGCGGCGGCGGAGTCTGCGTTGATGAAAAGGCCAAGGAGGTCAAGGAGGAGGTGAAGAAGGAGGAGGGTCTGGAATGCGTGGTGTTCACGCTGATCGTGGACGACATTGTCATGCCTGACGGCACCACCGCCATGGCACAGGTCATCAACATGATGATGACGACACCACCAACATGAGCATGAACAACATAACCACAACCACTACCACCAACATCAGCATTGAGTTCTGGTTTGGATTTCGATCAGTAAAACACACACAGGTGAGTGTGTGTGCACATGCAACACGCACGCGGACGCGTGCATTTGATTGCATGGGTATGTCTTTCCTTTTTGACGCGTTTGTGCTTATCTGCATCGCAGTCAGTCTCACTGATTGAGGCATCGCTACTATCATCGCCATCTCTCTGCCACGACAACAATGCACTGTTGTGTTAACACCACCAAGCACACAATGTCCACCAACACCACCAACGCTCACACGCAGCTTGGTGGCGGCGGCCCCCAGACGGCCTTCGGCTACGCGCTGTGGGCGGTTAATGATGAAGTTGAGGGGGCAGTTGATGGTGAAGGCGATGTTGATGATGGTGTTGTCGTGAGGCGAGCCCGACGGAGACGAGCGCGCATTGGACTGGCGGCGGGGGTCGGGGAGGACTTGCCACAATCATGCAGAGTGAGAAGCCACGCAAACAGTTGATACATTCACAGAAGGATGTTTCACGCACTCGCTTTTTTGCACGTCGACTCGACAGTCGTTCAATTCATGCGTGCATGTGTGCGCGTGCGTGCGTGTATACGTATACAAGTGTGCGTGCGCGTGTGTACTCACCTATACGTGAAGTGTACTCCCCTTTGAAGGATTGGTTGGATGAGTCTGGTGTAAGCTGCGAGGGCCTCGTGCTTACGCCCAACCCCACCCCGCGCGCCTGGCAGGTGACGCGCATACACACCACAATCTGTATATCTGGTGGATTGTTTTCATGTCGTCATACCCGTCATCGTGCAGGTGCACGAGGAGGATGGCAGGAGGACACAGGTGCGCATACCATGAGAGTGGATGTTGATGGTACGATGAACATGTTATGGTTTGATGTGTATCGATGGTGACGTGCATAGGTGTGGAGGACGCGAGTGGATAAAGCAATGCTGCTGCCGCCGTTGCACTCTCTGCCGGCGAGCTACTCGGCCGCGCAAAGTTACCACTGTGGGGTCAGAACCAGGCGCAGGAGCGCGCGCGCGCACGCACGCATGCGCATGCACATGCACATGCACATGCACTCGTACGCATGTGTGCGCACACACTACTTGGGTGATCAAAACATCAAACTGCAAACACACAGGTGCATCCAGAGTACCCGCCGCTGGAGTTGCTGGCCCAACTGCGCACCATCACAGAAGAGAACAACGGTGAGTGTTGTGAGCACACAACTCATTTGTCAGTTACTTAGCAAGTCACATGTTGTTGTACACAGGTGTGTTGAGCGTGGAGCCGTTCACGCACTCGACGCGCATGCTCACGTGGCACGAGCTCTCAACGCTTGCATCTGCCGCGCACATCTTCTCACCCAACCGGCTCGAGGCCGAGTCCATGGTACGCGTGAGGCAGGTGTGATTGAGTGTTATGTGACAATGATTCCCTGAAGAAACACCACGCACACATTTGCACTTGCACACGGACACATGCGCTCACGCGCACACACCTTCTCTGCGTCATGCTTCCACGCTGCAGATGGTCAAACACAACAACTTGATGCTTGAACTTGCATGTCACTTTGTACTCCTCTGCTGCTGCTGCAGTCCCGTCCAACCACACTCCCCGCAGATGACACAACTTTCCAACATCCCAACATATGTCCACTCCCCCCCCCCCCCCCCCCCCCCCCCCCCCCCCCCCCCCCCCCCCCCCCCCCCCCCCCCCCCCCCCCCCCCCCCCCCCCCCCCCCCCCCCCCCCCCCCCCCCCCCCCCCCCCCCCCCCCCCCCCCCCCCCCCCCCCCCCCCCCCCNCCCCCCCCCCCCCCCCCCCCTAGGTCGGTCCTGGCGACCCCGTCTCCCTCACCGGCCGCCTCGCCGATGCCGGACTCAACTCCAACAACTCCTCTTGTCTTCACGTCGTTGCCGTGCGTTGCGGCGAGGACGGCGCCGTGGTGAGAAGCGTGGGTGGGACAAGTGTGACGTGGGGCGTGCCGGCGTATGAAGTGGATCAAGTTGTCGATGTCACCGGGTGCGGCAATGCGTTCTGTGGAGGGTTTCTGGACGGGTATGTAAGGACGAGAGACGTGCTTGCTGCGGCCGTGCAAGGTGAGGAGCAGAAGCGTGTGTGTGTGTGTGTGTGTGTGATCGAAGAGACATGGTATGTGTTTGGCAGGTGTTGTGGCGGCGAGTTTTGTTGCAGAGTGCGTTGGGTTGCCTGTTCTGAAGAAGATAAGCAGGAGAGAGGTCAAGAGGAGGACGGAGTGGGTCAGGGCGCGGGCCACGCGGTTGGCGTGAGAATGAGAGATTCGTTGGTTTGTCAAGTAGATGAAGCATAAGATGCACACACCGCATGCACACATTGTGTAATGAACATACAGTTCAAAGGCAGACAGCATGCTTCAGTTATAGCAAGCAAGTTACTTATGTCCTTGCCTTATTCTATTTACCACCATAATGGCAGCTCTCAGGAATTCTTGTCAACAGCAGTATCAACTCCCTTTGTATGCTGACCCAACCCAACCCAACGCAACTCGACGCGACCCGGAAGTGCAACACAGCTTCCAAAAAATCCATCACTAGTAGAGGCGTTCTCCAACACCAACCCAACACAACATTGAGGAGAGCATAGAACCCAAGTCCTGTACCCCACCCCCAAGCGAGGAAGGAGATCACGTTGTCTCCCTCTCTTTATCTCAAGACTAGGATCCCTGATGATGCGCGGGTACGCGCGCCTTATCGGTGATACCGTTGATATCCTCTTTCCTCTCGCCATCGAGCGGGAGATCGTTGATATCGCTGCCACCATCGCGCGGCGCGGGCGTGGGCGGCAGCAAGTCTGGAGCGCAGAGGCTTTCCAGGAATAGATCTTTGTCGTTGTTGAAGAGAGCGCGTTCCGCGTCATTCATGCCCTGCTCCCAGTGACGGTCCCTGATTACGCACACAACAATACAATGTGAGAAAGTTTGTGTCGGTGTGCAAGTGTATCTCTACCGTGAATGTGCATCTGCATCTGTATTTGTAGCTGTATCTGTATCGGTATCGGCAGATGCATGTATCAGGGCATTGAATCTGTCCTTGTATCTCATTCTGTATGTATATGTGTATGAGTATGTGTATGTGTGCTCTCAGACACAACTAGATGTTTATCCAATCATCTGTATCAATATGTTACGTTGCCGATGTATATCTGTTGTCCTACCACACTGTTAACACGCATATATATGAAGTTTTGGGATGCCAACATGGAAAAAACACACAGTGTACCATGTCATGAGGTCCGAGTCGTCGACGTGCTCCATGCCCTCCTTGTAAATGAAGTCCGTTGGGTGCGGCGTGACGGAGCAGTCGTCGGTGAGCTGCGGGATGAGGGCGAGCTGGTCCTCGAGCACCGCGTCGATGTCGCGTTCCGTCGTCAGCACGTTGCCAATTACGACGCGTAAGGCCACCACGCGAAGACGACCGTACTTGGGACACCTGAGAGTGGAGGCGTGATGGTTGGGTTTATGCATGTTTGTATGCGAGTATTCACATGGACACGGACATGTCCAAAGCCTCACAGGCGCACACATGCCCGCACATGCACATACACACGCGCGCATGCGTCTGCGCATACACACACCTATGCGCACACCTATGGGCATACATATGCGCACACACATGTGCGCATGTGCAAACTCTCACTCGCACACATGCATATGTGTATATGCCCATGCACACACGCACATACACACCCGCACACACTCTCACTCACCCACATCCATACACCCACGCAGGAATACACCCACACCCACACGCACACGCACGCACACGCACACGCACACGCACCTCAGCGACGTCCTCGACACGAACGTCCTTCCCTCCGCCTTCTGCCTCTCCTGCAGTTTCGCATTGATGGCGTCGATGACCTCATTATCCTTCTCATCCAGTTTCCCGGCCCAGCACTTGCGTCTCAGCGACTTGGGTATCCACCGATACAGCAGTATGTTGGCCATCGGT
Organism: Chlorokybus atmophyticus; assembly: GCA_009103225.1. Lineage (NCBI taxonomy): Eukaryota > Viridiplantae > Streptophyta > Chlorokybophyceae > Chlorokybales > Chlorokybaceae > Chlorokybus > Chlorokybus atmophyticus. The sequence goes on along the minus strand of RHPI01001132.1, from coordinate 291,403 downwards.
TTGACGAGTAGTTCGAAGTTGTGGGCGCGCATGAGACGCTTAGCTAAGTGACGGGCGAGACGGACGAGACGCTCCATCAAAGCGCCGTAACCGGAACGGCCGAGGATTGCTAGGTTCGCGTGCAGAAATAAAGCCTGGTGAAATGACACAAGTATGAACCATCAGCCTTTGCTTTGGAATGTAGCAACATACGCATAAATGAAATTAATACGCACACGCACACGCATGTACTCGTACGTGAAAGAATACACATACGCATACATGTACAACACATGGAGATACAGATACACATACACATATGCACGCATATGTACACATACACAGACGTATACGCCCCTAATGCACACGTACCCACCCACTAATGCAAACGCGTGTGCACATGCACACATACACAGACACATGCACATACCGCCACGCACACCCACAACCAAAAGACCCACACATCCATCCCCACTACCCGTACCTGTGCCGGTCGCGATCCTTCGAGCGTGAACTTCCCGGCGTCGTGTGACTCCTCGCGTATGATGTACGACGCGGCCTTGCGTATGCATCGCGAGAGCGCGGGGTCGCGTAGGAACACCATCCCGCCGCCCATCGGCATAAGGAGCTGCTTGTGGCCGTCCAACGTCACGGTGTCGGCGAGCTCAAGACCGGCCACGGCCTTGCGCAACCTGAGAGAAAGGGACACACATGAGCAAGCATGCACACGAGTGTAATCAACAACAGGCTTGCGTACATGTGTGTATGTATGTGTATGTATGTGTATATGTGCGCGTGTAAGGGCAATTTTGTACACGTAAAAAGTGCGCGTACGCGTGCGTGTGTACCTGTCGCTGAGGCACATGGGCCCTCCCCAGGCTGCATCCACATGAAAGTGTACACCCCGCGCACGTGCAATGCGTGCCATCTCACGCAGGGGATCAACCGCTCCCGTCTCCGTTGCTCCCGCAATCCCCACAAGCGCGAGTACGAGGCACCGTTGCTCCGCACACTCGTCCAACACGCTCGCTAGCGCCTTCACATCCACTCTGTAGTTGGCATCCACGGCCACCTTCCTCAACCCTCTCACGCCGATACCCAACACGTCCGCGGCTTTGTCCATCGAGTAGTGCATCAACTCGCTCCCCACCACGCACGCATCCGTATAACCATAATGCTTCAGAGCTTTAACAAGTCCCTCTTGCTCCACGCCGGCAAAGTTGTTTGTCGTGTCGGGACCGAGCTTGGAGTTGCGCGCGATCCACAAGGCCGTTATGTTGGCGATCGTGCCGCCGGAGGTCATGAGGCCCAATGCGACGGCGGGAGATTGGATGTGCTCGGCGTAGAAAGCGTCCGTGTTGTTGAAGAGAGCGCGGTGGAGCTGAGCCATAGCCTCGCGCTCCAAACAAGTGATGGTCTTGGCGGTCTCGGACTTCACAGCGTTCTGCAGAGTGAATGTGTGAATGCGTGTGTGCGCGCACGTGTGCGTGTGAAGGCATCAAACCACTATGTAGTGTCCGAACAGATACATTGTGTTCAGCAACCAAACAACAATCTGTACCTGGTTCATTGCGACGACGAGCTTTGCGAGGGGTCGGGTGTAGTAAGGGAGGGCGCTGGTCTGTCAAGCACACATCAGTTTTGTTGGTTTGTTGTCACTTCAAGCTGTAACAGTTCAACACTCGCGAACAAGAGGTTGACAACCAACCAGTACTCACCATGTGGCCGATCATGCGTGGGCACGACACGTGCATAGAGTCCACCACGGCGTCCTCCACGAGGGAGTCGACATACTCGCCGACACCTGACCCAAAATTGGCCATCTGTACACAACAACAAAGTGATAAGAACGCACATCATCATCATAACAACAACAAGCAAACTGTATCACATAACTGTATCAGATACCTGCCAGGTGCGGAACCGGTCTCGAATGGCGGCCTCTGTGACGGGCGTGGACACCACGGGACACGTAAGGAACTCCGACTCCACCGCCGCAAGCCTCCTCGACAATGAGGACTCCTGAGACAACGAGGACAACAAAGCTGAGGACAACACCAAAAGGATAACGACAAGGAGGATAGCAATGTGCATAGCGTATCAATCATAATGGCTGTGTGGAAACTGATCAGTGGAGAGGTGGTTGAGTTTTGTTCTGAAAGCCAACATACCTGATTGTATGTTTCATTGTTGATGTTGTGATCGTCGGCGTTGATTTTGTGAGCGTCCTTGTTGTCCTTGGCGGCGGCAGTAGGGGGAGGAGGAGGGGCGAACAAGGCAAGAGCCTCGTCTTCTATGCGTCGTGACAGCTCGCTCCTCTGTCTTGTGAGACTGCGTGAAGCCTGGCGGGCGGGGAGGGAAGGGGCGTGCTTGTAGTGGTCGCCCCCCATCATCAGCGTGGCCACCTCCGCCGCTGGCGCCATCGCCGTTGCCGCCGCCCCACGCCACGTGTCACACTGTTGGAGCAGGAATTGTGTGCCAATTCTGTATTGTTTGTACTCTCGTTAGCCGCTAACGTTACGATGTTATGATACGCCATCCGCGGCGGCAGTTACGTTCAGTTGCGTTCGTTTTGCTTCGGCTATTTCGGACGCGGTTTAGGCGCCGTCGAACAGCGCCACGTGGCAGAGAGCCTCGTGCACGTGCGGTACGCTGTTTGCCAGTACGTACGCGTATGAATTCGCAACACGGTACGTACTCAGAGAGGGTCATAACATACAGAGGGAGAAGAACCCAACCGGGTCGCAGCATACGGTCGCTGGGGAGTTCAGAAAAAGAATACCTGTTATCGGAATGCCTGATATGGGAATATTCCTTCTCTTCCATGTAAGAATATGATCCTGGCCATGCGGCTGCGGCGGTGGCGGCGGCGGCGGTGAGGAGAGGCGTCAGGATCGCCGACGTCCACCTATCAGGCGTCGTCGTCGTCGTCAGTAAGGTGCTTGCTCTTGGTTTGCACGCAGAGCGCAGCTGAGCTCACTACTCCTAGTGCATGCCAGAGCTAGGGTTTTGCAGCACACTGAGCATGTCACCGCCATGTTGTTGTTGCTGCCAACAATAAGGCGAACCTGATGATGGATGTGTACATGTGTGCAGGTGGTATAGGAGGGTTTGATGGAGGAGAGTAGCAATGTGGAGCAGCAGCAGCAGCAGCAACAGCAGCTTCAGCAGCTTCAGCAGGTGCAGCAGCAGCTTGAACGGCAGGAGCAGCAGGCGGAGCAGCAGGTTCAGCAGCAAAAGATTGGGTGCAAGCGCAATGTGCTGAGTCTGGGCGACAAGAAGAGGATTCTGGACTTGTGGGCGAAGCACAGTGCGCTGAATAGCAAGCTGAAGCAGGCGGATCTGCTGGCCATAGTGAAGGAAAAGCTCGGCCTGACGGTGAGGCAGTCCTCCCTGTCCAAACTGCTCAAGACGAGGGATCAGGTCCTTGAGCATGTCGTCCAGGTGGGCGGCGGCAGGCTCGAGCATGTCAAGAAGCTCCGCCCTCCTCACTACCCCCAGCTGGAGGAGGCGCTCTACCTCTGGTGGATCAGAGTCAGGCGCAACAACGGCGCTGCCAATGGTATTGATGGCGTCAATGAGAATGGCGTTGCTGGCGCTCACAATAGTACCAAAGGTGCCAACAACAACATCTCGGATGCAATGGTCATCGAGCAGGCCGTCAAGCTTGCCGAGAAGATGGGCCTGCCAGCTTCATTCAAAGTGTCCAAAGGATGGCTGCATGGCTTCAAGCTGAGGCGAGGCATTAGCTCAAAGGTGTCCACATCATCGTCATCGCCGTTGTCTTCGGCAGCAATGCTAGCGTTGCCCGCCCCGTCCTCGATCGCACAGCCCGCTGAGCATGCAGAGCTCGTTGACGCCCACACGCCCCATGCCAACAACGTTACCAACAACCATGCCCCCCTTGAAGCTGTCGCCATTGAAGCAGGAGGAATTGAAAGCATGGACATCGCCCCGGTTGACGATGAGATTCATCAGCGGCGGCTGCGAGCCATGCAGTCCATTGAACTCGCCTCCGTGTTGGATGAGAAGTACACGCCCGACGACACGTACAGCATTGGCAAGACTGTGCTGTTCTATCGCGCAGGCCCGAATGACATCCGCACAGTTGATGATGGCGAAACCAAGCAACCAGCGAGGTGTACCATCCTGTTCTGTGTCAATGCCTCTGGGACAGACAAACGCCCCCTTCTGTTTGTCGGGCGCTCGAAGCGTGGTCTGATCATTAACAATAGCAACAAGATTTCATGGGACCCGAGCCAAGTTGATGTTCAGTATGAGGGGAGTGACGACACTTTTCCACTGCTTACCAAAGAGGCAAGTGGAGATGGAAAAGGGTTGCTCTTATGTGCACGATATTCTCATGAGTCAACTCTTCTGTTGGTTAAGGCTAATGTGTATACCCTCGGACAGATGTTTAGTAGGTGGATACTGGCATTCAATGAGGACATGACGAAGGCCGGGCGCCATGCGGTGGTGCTGATGGATTTTTCTCCCGTGTATGCGTGCGACATGGCAAGTGAAATACACATTGCCAGCTTTGGTGGGTTTGAGCTCTCCAACCTCACGTGCTTGCTCCTCCAACCCCCGACCACTCTGAGAACAGCCACGTCCCCAAGCGCAACGTCAACACCAACCTCTTCGTCATGTTCCAGCATCCCACTACCCATGGACAATGGTCTGATCACCACCTTCAAGGCACTGTAAGTGGATTTACGGTTGAGATGACACAAGCAAGAATTGTAACATCTGTTGCTGTGTTCATGTTTTGTGTTCATACGCAGCTACAAGGGCAAGTTGCTGGCACGCATCCTGCGTGTGTACGAAGCCATTCAAGCAAGTGGTCAGCGCGGAGGCCAGGCAGCAGCATCAACATCATCAAGCAACAACATTCAGCCTGCATCAGTCTCCCTTCCAAGCGTTCGGGATGCGGTGCTGTGGAGTAGAGAAGCTTGGGAAGACATTCCAGTCAATGCTGTGCGCGAGGCTTGGCGTAAGGCTGGCGTGTTGCCCAAGACGTGGGTTCCTAATAGGCCCACAAAGCGTGAGCAGCAGGTGGCAGCTGCTTCTCCCATTCAGGTTTGCAAGCCATCTACTACCCTTGCAGTGCAGTGCAGTGCAGTGCTAGCTGTCGCGAGCAAACTCTGCATGCTGCTTTTGCTGATCGGTTGTGTTCTTACGTGCAGGATGCAACAATTCGGGACTTGGACTTTATGATGAAGCGACTGCCACCTCTGCAGATTGCCGACGTGTCCATGACCATTCAGCAGTATGTTCATGCAGATGATGACCTGCCCACTGAAGTGCAGGACACAATACAGGTCAAGACTGAAGCAACCACCTCCCAACAAGCAGATGGTGCGTAAACGTGGCAGTTTTGTTGTTCGTGAGAGTAGGTAGTCATCAGAGCGTGTGCATGCTTATCAACACACGCTGGACTGCAGATGCCGATGAGCAAGAGCCGCCTCAGACGTCAATAACGGATGCGGTGCGCTTTGCGGATGGCTTGGACGCATTCATTGCCCACAATGGGACTGCTTTCAGTGCAGAGGAGCAGCTGGCACTTCGCAAACTGCATTCTAGACTCTCGCACATGTACGTCTTGCGGCCAATTGTGCGTCCGCAACAAACCAGCATGCGGCATTTTTTGACCGCGCAGCGAGATGCAGCGATATCAAGATAGCGGTCTCGGTTGTGTCTCGCTGACATTGATATAGTAGTAAGCTCAATTAGCGCAGTGTCAACTACTTAAACACTGTATATATACTTACAAGTATGATTGTGTATCATTTGCGCTCATTGCATTGCTTGCCTTGCAGATCATGCGCACAGCAAAGAACTCTTCGTACGATACATTATTGACCAAGTCTTGTAAAGGGGTGGGGTTCATCATATGGTTGCCGGTTCAAGTGTTTAAGTCAACCTGCCAACCTAGGTCACTCCAAATCATCTATTCAGATACTTGATGCCGTGGACTTGCGGTAATGTACAATACCTTCAAAGTGCCGAGTGCCGATAACGACTTGCCACCAATGATGAGAACGATTATCTTACCCAGGTCGACTTCAGATGGTGCACATTTGTACCGCGGGACATAACAATTTGCAACCCACCCCCATGACTACTCTGACAGACGTGGCGGTGCTCTTGGCGTGAGGCCTATGCTGATGCATGCTCCACATACGCTCTGTTACACAGCGATGATGTGCCTGCACGCACGCAGTTGGCGACAGGTCCTACCGATGCATGCTGCGCGGCACCTTAACTATGGTTGCCAGCGGCAGCGTAGACGATACGAGGGGAGGAGGGTGTGGGCGAGAGAGAGGGGGAGGGAGGGGGAGTCCACGTCCTGTTGCTGCTGTTGGCTGCTGCTGCAACAAGGCCGCTGACCAAGGCGCATGTGCAGGTGACTGCAATTTGCCATGCATGTCTAACCGGGGGGCAGTAATGGTAGGCTGAGAGGTAGTCACTAGGTAACATGTAGGCGCCTCTCTTCACATGCAGGCGCCTTTTTGTCAAGATGGTCAAGTTTGGTGAGTGTTTGTGGCGTTAGTCACATTGCATGTGCACATAGGTTTGCATGTATGTATTCCCTCTTGCATCTTTTGTACAGTGTTACAGCGTCCAGGCAAGTACTATGTATCCATGCCGCATGCTACCGTGCATGATTGAGTTATTATCATTATGTGCGTTGCTGTGATTCTGGGCTTGTGCTGCTTGGTCAGCGTTGTGGCTCTGAGACGTTGTCGACCGTTTATGATTGTATTCAGAGAGAGAAGTTGCAAGCTCCTGATGTGAAGATCCAAGAGTCGCCCTCCATAAGCAGCACAATGTTATGCACACAAGGTAGGCAAGCAAACAGTAACTTGGGCGCAGGTGCTGAGGGATGGGCCAGGGAGCAGTGGCAAGTTCAAGACAAACAAACCAAACTCTGCACAATAAAAGCACGCGATGAATGCTAAGCAATGCACACTGATACGGTCACAAACTCACAAGCAGCTTGAGCAGGCACAGGCAGCTAGCGTTGATTGGCAGCAGTAGCAAGGTTCAGCAGCAACGGCAAGCCCGCTCGTTTCTTTGCTTTTACAACAACTCACATATAAAGCAAACAACGTGCAAGGGTCCAGGTTCACGTCCATGCACATAGGGTGCGGACGTGCGATGGCGGCGGGGCCCAATAGCTTGTCGCAGTGGTCGTCATGAAGGCTACTGTGGATGCTGCTGTGGGACTAGGCCTGCCTGACGCTTCTCCCACTGCTGCGCAAGTGGTTGCCTCCCCTCCTTGCTGCATTGCCTCCTACCCCACCCTGCCCCGTGGTTGTGGCTGAGTTGTAAGGTCCTAGAGTCTTAGTATCTAGCGATGCACTAGGCCCCCCCCCCCCCAAAATCTGATGCTAAGTTTAATGATGATATTCCGCTGGACCTGACTGCTTATTTGCCTTTTGTTGCATCTTTTTGCTTTACATAGATATAGTCCTTACTCCTGCCATGTGCTTATTGCCGATTGCAACCTTTCATGTGCACAAAGCACCCAACAGAAAGCCGGTCCCCCACCTATCGCGATGTGCACAGGCGGGGGGAACGGCCGTTTCTATAAAATTGCGCATGCACACGAAAGGTTGAAATCGGCAATAATTCAGGCTGTCTTGCACTCTGTTGCTTGCAATAAGTGTGCTTGTGCTTGGTGTGCTTTGCTTGGGGTACTCTTTCGACTGCATCAACAGCACTGGAAAGCCCGTGCGTCATGACATCGCAAACAAATCCCGCGTGCCAACCTTGAATTTGCAGTGCATGACACCACAGTGACAAGACATCTATACATCAAGTGGTGCGAGCTCCAGCACCAAGCAGGCTCAATACATCTTCTGCAAGTTCTGAATATTTGCAATCATAAAACAAGAACCAGTGCTGAATGTGTACAGAGTTCTACCCATAGCCCATCGGCGAGCTTCTCAGCTTCTCGCTCAACCCGATTGCTTAGCAACACTGGCAGGAACACCCAATGGTGGATGACCATAACACCCTTGCTGTGCAGCAGAAATTCCTGAGCTGGAATGTAAGGTCTCGCAATCACCAAAAGCCTGACTCACTGACTGATAGCAACAGCACTAAGCGTAATTGCCTGAGTCAACATCACACCCGGCAACCAGCCGCATCATACTTACAACAGCCTCACACAACAGCAGTGCATGCAGACCTGATTGCTGCTATTAGCTATATGTCACAGAACTGACGCCTAATAGTATATGCACAAGATCGGGCTGGACCTGCAGGAGTGGTACTGGATGCCTCTCCAATGTCAACTCATGATGCTCGACCAATACCATCTGCACCAGCTGCACGCCGCAAGGTGTGTGCTATAGAAGAAACCAGCATTCATCCCTGTGACCAGCTCGCCAATCGCATAGCTGGCAATACCTGCTGCAATACTGCAAAGACACAATTATACATCAGCCAACACATATTAAAACACCAAGCCACCCATGGTAGCATCAGAATCAATAAGGATGCTCACCCTAGCTTCGCGGCAGCCTTCGCAAACATTCATAGAAACGATGCCGGGAATCCGCCGGCGTCCACACTTGTTCTCACACTCATGCCGCCCATCCGAAGAAGTGCTACTTGTAGGTTCCTGATGAGCGGGGGAACCGCCATCCTGCACTAATCCATCGGGTTCACCAGCCGCTGGTTTGTCTGGATGGTCCCCCCGTAGTAGGGTACTCACCATTGTTTGGCGCTCCACTAGCTCAGGGCAAAGACCGTGTGGAGGCTGAGCACGGCGTGCTGCGCGTACTTTTGACAACAATTCCTGAACACGCAGGACAAAGTCAGGCTATGCTCAGAAGTAGTTATGCACCTCAGCCAGAGTGCAGCCCAGGTGTGCTATTTGAGCCAAGGGAGCACACTTGGATTGCCTCATGGCCGGATTTGATAGCAGAACTGACATATCATTGACTGCTGAAAGTACAAATGCGAAGCACAGCCATGGCTGCACCAGTTGCAGCAAAAGCTTGCAGAGCTGTGCTGCGGTGCAGGCACCCGGTGCAGCCGTTGCACACAGCACACAGCATGGCCTCCACTGGCTTACTGCGCATAGAACAGCTGCGGCCAATCAGCCAAGCTTTTCTGCAGTGCCGCTGCCAGCTGCGACTGCAACTAGATGATGCAAACCCTTTGCTATGAACTCACCTGTGCGTGCTGCACCTGCCGTTGTACACCTAGGCCGCGTTCAAGGCAGTATGCATACTCGACCATGCACGGAACGTCACCAAGTGCTGCTCCTCGACCCCAAAGCTCTGCCGCCAACGCCACATCGCGCTTGAGGCGTGAATCTGCCGGAGTCTCTCGTGCTGCTTTGGCCAGGATGACCCCAAGAGAGAACAGTGCAGGAGTGTAATCTGCACTTGCAGCAACTTGAATGTGCTCCACACCGTCTGGGTTGCCATCATGGTAGAAACGGCCCTGAAGCACAAGATTGGAAGGAAATCAGCTACCAGCCACACTCTGGCTCATCACCATCAGCTTCAACCGCAAACAGCTGATCTATCAGCCTGTAAACCATTCACACTGCATTTGACAAAGGCTTACCATGCCATACAGATATGCCGCGGGGATGTTGCCTGCAGCAGAGGCCTCGCGCAAAAAGTTAACAGCTCCACGCCGCCAGTCATGGGGTGAGAGGTTCAGGTCATCAACCCTAACCTGTGCAAGAACGCTTGAAGTGTCCAAGCTAGCCCACAGGTGACGACAAGAGAACCGGAGTTTTACTAGATCCCTTGCATCCTGCACCAAGAAGGAAAGGCAGACCGTTTAGTTGGTTTGGTTGGTTACCAAACACTACAACAATTCTACCCGTCGCAACTGCTTGGGTCAAACTGCTGAGTGAAACTGATTGCTCAGCAATGCTTTACATCAACTTGACAGTACGACCCAGCTGATGCGAAAGCACAACAGAAGGGTAGCGACAGGACGGTCTAGGCACCAACAGCCAAGCGCCTTACTCTATACACACCAATTGCCTGAAGGGCGACACATTGTCCGTTTGAGAGTGATGTTACGCTTCACTCCCGCTTAACTGGCAACCAGAAAGCAACCATATGCACACGTAACACAAACCGCTCACCTTTAGCGATAGAGCCACAGCCTCCTGTAGCTCAACAGGCAACCCTAGAAAGCCACATCCAGCAGCAGCGCTGCTGGAATTGCTGGCAGCCGCTTCATGGGCCGCCTCAACTCTCAGGCGCATGCGCTTCGCACTACGAGTTTCCACCCCCATCGGAGCCCACAGAGCCGCCAGGCCAAGGACAAACAGCTCAACGACAAGCACCTCCAGCCTAACGACGGTTTGGTGCCCAGGCTTAACGACAGCTGGCGACCAGCGGACCGCCTGCCCCCTTCCAGACCAACCTCTCGCTTAAAAGCGTCAGAACCGGCATCCAGCAAGAGCCCGGCCACAACAGACAGCGACGCCAAACGACGAGCTGAACGCGAAAGTCACCGCCCAGACCACCGCCGCCGCCACCGCTGCCGCCGCCCCTGCCTTCACCGCCGCGTATGCCAATTTTGCTGTTACTGGCATTCTTGCCAGTGGCCATTTACAAAACCCCAAAAGCCTCTGTCCATGCCAGTATTCAAACTCTGCACATGGCTTCTATTGCTATCCCCGAAACAAGACAGGCAATCCTACGTGCGTTGAAACAGTTTGCTTGCGTCCCATGTTTAATTCCAGACAATCTCAACGCGCAGAAATGGGATTGCAGCCCTTGCGTGGACCCAGTTAACTGGTTCCCAGTTAACAGGTGAGTAACTGCCTTGTTTATAATATCGAGCATGGAGGCTCGATATTATTTTATGACAGGCTGGCGGCTGCTTGAAAAGGCTCTACTCCGAACCGATCCGAGTCTCGGTTAGCGCTCAACACGGGTCAGCGGGAGAGGTTAACTGCCATGCGTCGTTGCATTGTATTGCCCTCAATCGCCGCATCGCATTGTCGATCGGCGTTGGGTTGCGTCGTGCCGTGTTGTTGGTACGGTACAGGACGCCGACGCGTGTGATGCGTCATTGATGACATCATCACCCTTGTTGCGGTGGTGGGCCATGCGCTGGTCGTCCTCATGGTGGTTGCCGTCGGCAGTCAGGACTCTTGAACTTTACTTTACAGTTCACAAATTCCCGCCAGCTCGCAAGTTGCAAATTGTCAAGAATGGACGATTGCTCAAGCAGCACATGACTTGGATAATGTTTGATGCTTGCATTTATGAATGGGAATCCGCTACATCCGATCTGCGAGAGAGTGCGAAATGGAGGGGAGGGAGATACAACATCCGATGACAATTGCTAGATTCGTTATGTACATGAATATAAATATCATGATCATTGCTAACTACATGTATACATACTCCAAGCGCATTTAGTATCAAAGAGTACATATAAAATGTTGAACTTCAACGATTATATATTAAAGTTTAGCATGTAATAAAAAGGCAAGTCTCTTACTCATGGCTCCGCGATGAAGTCACGCATGCTCTGAGACATAAGCAGATTCGCAAAATGAGGAATGCCTGCGGGAATTCATGTGCACATATGCTGAACAACTTATCTTACAATTATACAGCATCACGTTTGTGCGCATGTTTCTCGACTTGCTGTGCAAAAACGTCTCAGCGTAATACGGTCTCATGGTTGTTTGATGAAGTTAAAGGTTGACGCAGTGCTGCACATGGACTTCAAAGAATGTGATTGTATTGCATACTCCCATCTGCTAAGTTTGATTTAATTGATTTGAAACACAAACATTTGCGCTGAACACCATGCATTCCTCCCACCTGCTCCGCCAATGAAAAATGCATGATGTTTAAGCTTGCGTACGGTTTGCAGCTACTGCGTTGATCGCTATATTAAAGAAGGGCATGATGTTTCAACCAAGTTGCATGTAGCAGTTAATTGGTTCGTTATCCTTGCACATAGGGGCAGAGCTAAAAACCACTCGAAGAAAACATGACGATCAAAATCGTGTCTCATATATGACGCCATACAACAAGCATGCCATCAACATCAGTAATGTGTTGCACAGCAATATATATAGTACAACTATATTGTATGATGAATATTATAGCACATGCGACACAACCAACCCACAATCATGCATATTTGATGCGCAATTAATGATCTGAGACAACTCACACGCATGGTAAATGTTTGTCTTTGTCGTCACCTTTGTGCTTCTTATATCATTGTGCATCCGCTTGTGTCATTCATAACCTTTACAATAGCATATAATGTGACATTTTTAGGCGGCTATTAGCATCCCTATATTATTAACATATGGTCGTTGCAATTATTGATAATCAAGTTCATGTTATAAAGTCCATCAACTATTGTCAAAGTCTTGCGAACAGTTGAACTCGATGTTTATGGTAATTTGCCATTAGCACCGACAGTAAAGCTTCCAGCAGAGCGAGCCTTTCCTAGGGCTGAACGAGGTCCCACAGCTCGCGCGTCAGACCATCGGCGAGATAATTAGCTATATATCAAGCGTCTGGCAACATTGAGACCGCAATACGGCGGTGAAGGCGATGTGTGCCACGCCGCGGGTACCGGTGACATGACAGCCGCAGCTTGCAATCTCTCACTTGCGACTGCGATTGCCGCAATCGCAATGCGTCAGTATGACTTTAAACCCATCATGCATGATGATGGGCGTCAACCACGAGCATTTGCTCATTGCATGCATGTCATTTTCCATCCTCCATCACATTGCATCGCATCACTCATTGTGGCCTGCAGGTAATGATGTTGATAGTAAATTAACATGATGTTGATGATAACGTTGATTTACAAACTGTTAATGTTAACTCCCGCGCCAGATTGCCATACCGTAGTTATGCGACATGGATAAATGGCGTGTGGCTCCCCATATGCACACGGCGACTTTTGCTAACGTAGCCTATTGATTAATGCGCCAATGTTACACTGTCGGCGAGTTGGATCAAGCGTCTCGCGACATTAAAACCATATTGAGCCCACTGATTGTAGTGAAAATCAATGACGATTGTATGAGGGCTACAGCAGTGAAGGCAATGTACGCCACTTTGCGGATGTTGCGATAGTCGCGGCCTGCAATATAATACGAGTTTGCGTTAGCCTGAATTCAATCCATCATGATAATGACGGGTGGTAAGCACGAGCATGTCACTTCAATCCTCAATCACATTGCATCGCATCATTTATTGTTGTGTAACTAGCTAATTAGCCGCATGTGATTTCTGGTGACAGCGACTCATCGTTTACCATGTTAATGGTAAACGGTGATTTGCTATCATTATACCATATTCAACAACACTAGTATTGTTTTACCATCGATATCATGTTCAAACTTGTGTAGTCATCCAATGCTAACTGCGTGTGGAGCTATGTAGCAAGCAGGGAGCTGTGCTCGGCAAGCCTAGCCGCTCCCTGACTAGCCCAATAACACCACACCCCTAAGCGCGGTCTGCACATCCTCGACTTGCAGTTGCCTCAATTTGCAAGCTACAATGTGGTTGACTATGAACACCATCATTGGGTCTTCTTGTTGAGGCGCCTTTCCTTGGCAAAATGATGAGTAGAGTCGAATACTACGAGACTCTGCTCCTGGGCTAAACAAAATGTCATTATGGATGATTCCATTTAAACAAGACATATCCGCCACTATTTCATTCGCATGTTCATAGTTGCAGCTGCAGTTTTCACATTGCTATTGATTTTTAGTGTCAATTCAATAACCTCACGATAACTTACCAATTTTGGTGGATTGCAGAGCCGTAAATTGCCTCCCGCTGCTAACATGACACGTCACCTCAGATAGGCTACATGCGCAAGAAGTTCTTATCGGTTGCAACTGCTGTATTTAAGCCAGACATGCAAAACGATGACACTGCCAATGAGCATGTATACAGAATGCAATGACAGTGTCATGAATGTTCATTCCAAAGTGCATCGGAATGCTCCGTTTGTGTCTGATGACAAACTAGTTGTGCACTTGCATCATATATATATATATATATATATATATATATATATATTTTTTATTTATTTATTTTTGCCCTCAGTGACATCAACCCTTGTACTATTTCGTTCATAATAATCACAGCAATGGACACTATTGTTATGCTATGAAACAAGCCATTATGTTATTTGATACATAAGTAAATGATTATCCGCACGATTATTGATACAACCCTACAATTGATATCAAGTAACCGTGCGGCGCAATTAATTATACTCGAGTTCAAGTCGCTAATAGACACTCGAGTATACACAGCTTGATAAGCTTGCATCATTAATGCAAGATATGTATCAGCAAATTGCAATGTATGAAATGAAGTACTATACTTAAAAAACTTTTGCATACACACCAATAGCTTTTGCTTGTAAGAATTAACAATTATAATCAAGGTCTTATAAGTATACCCACCTTTCGCAGTTGTTTATAACGTGCATGTCATCCTAGAAGATTTTTGTATTTATAAAATTGCCCCAAAGCAGACACTTATGACGCGATAGATTACACGCACCATAATGTAACCTCACTCGCATGTTGTTCTTATTGCAAACAAGGACACTAGTCGAGTTACGAATCGCTTCGGCACACTGCTAGCGAATTATAATATAGGAATGATACTATCCAAATCCTTGGCCTTTCACAGCAGATAGCAACCAATAGGAGCGTTAAGAGTATTTGTGCGCTACCGGTTTTGAAAGCACGGCTGTAGATAACATCCCACTTCAGCGAGTATTCACATGGACGAGTTAAAAGAGCACCTGCTGCCGGTGTTTCGGCAGCCATGAAATGGCGGGCGAACACTCAGAGCGGTGTGGCGCTGCATCAAAAGCTTGGAGAGAGCGCTAAGCAATTCTTTAAATATTGTCTAACACGAAAGGTACGGTAGTACAATATAATGAATGCATTCTCACTTATTGTCAGTGTTTGGGCACATATTTTAACTATGTGCCTGGAGATTTACCACATGTGACTGATACAGCATTATTGCGTCTGCTGCCACTTCCGCATTGTTAGCATGTGTCATTTCATCCGAATTTCGATCATACCAGACATAGCATACAATGTAGCCGAAAGTAAAGCTTGTTACTAATAGTTGGAATGTTTGCTGACAAACACCTACGCAAATTAGGTTTGCAAGACGTGTTGCAAGCCTGGGTAACCATCATTTATGGAAATATAGATGAACACGGAGTCAAACTGCCACACCTCAACACGAGCACACAACCGCATTTTTGAAATT
The DNA here is from genome assembly GCA_009103225.1 of Chlorokybus atmophyticus. Taxonomy (NCBI): domain Eukaryota; kingdom Viridiplantae; phylum Streptophyta; class Chlorokybophyceae; order Chlorokybales; family Chlorokybaceae; genus Chlorokybus; species Chlorokybus atmophyticus. The sequence continues at coordinate 276,140 of RHPI01001132.1, read as the reverse complement.
ATAGGTAGGGAGCTGTACACATTGCATATTTGCTTGCAACTATTTGTGCTAACCCAAGTGGATGAATGCGTGAGAGTCTTTCCGATTGTGTGCAAACACTACATCTATGACAATTATATGTAAAACCATTGCAATTGCTCAATCCCACTTACATGCTAGTTAACAGTGCAGCACCAACATGTTACACCCTCCGCAATAAGTTTGACATCATCATACCATGACACAGCGATTTCAACATGCATTTGGCGTTTAGACAGTTTGAGAAATTGCCACATTTGTACATGACATGAATATTGCACAAGACCCCACCTAAGCCCTGGGTCATCGCAGCAGCATACATCACAAGTCTCTCAACAACTTTGCAATGGTTGACTAGAGCTGTTAAGGCACTAGCACCCATTGCAGACGTCTACCGTGAGAGTTTGTCATCCACAACGAGAATGGTAATCAATACACGACAATCATGGATCATGAAGGACACAGACTCATTTGAGGCGTGTAGCGGACACGTACAACACAACGACACCGCAATCAGCAAATCAATCAACCAGCACAGTGTTACAAACCTTGGATTCGTCACGCTCTACACAGCTGTAGATGTACAAGAGTTGAAACTCCGAATGGAACGGTTTGCAAACATGATGGTCTCATCCCAGCATAGTATTGCGCATGCGGTTTCTGGTTCCACTGAACAAAATGAGACAGGAGCTGGTATCATACCCAACCAGTAACCATCCATGTGCACCAAAAATGTAGCACTTGTAAGGAAGCCATCATGGCAATGTCGGCCGGTAAGCCAACATTCAGCAAGACCAGTCAACGAGACACTTGTTGACTGGTCACCAAACCAACCTGGTGTGTGACGCGTGATGTCTAACAACAAACACGAACGTTTTCAACAACCACCTTCAGTGCTAACGACTTGACATGACGATGGTGGCATATCATAGTACTACTCTTCTTCGTCCTCAGAAGCCTCCTCTCCACCATCCTCCTCCCCACCCTCTTCATCTGTCTCCCACCCCTCATCCTCCATCTGTTCCCCGTCACTGGCGCCGTCTTCATCCGCCCCCGCCACATCCTCCACTGCAACCGCCTCGTCGTCCGACTCTTCATACACGTACGCCGCGCTCACGTCTGCGCGCCGCATGGCGTCCGGCTGCCCGCTGCTTCTCCTCAGTCGTATCTACAAGAATGCGCTATCGTGAGCACAACGTGATGTGCCATCAATGCAGTAGACCGTAACCACCATGTGAATGCTGACATCAACATGGATACATGTCTCAAAACATTAACAATGACCCTCAATGACTACTTAAATGGACAACAGACGTACAAATTCACTAGAGTATGTTGAGTATGCTCAGTGTTATGGCACTATATGAATATCCCTGACTACGTAACTACCAACATGCAGGGTGCAAGGTTTCAGACATCAGCGTGCGTTGTGCGCGTGTGCATGCGTATTGCTCAATGTACCTGTGCCATGAGCAGGTCCAGACGTCCAGAGAGAGCCAACAGTGGCTTGTACACCTTCACGCGTGCGTCAATGATAGCGAAGAGGTCTGTGAGTGTGCGTTGTGCGTCGGGAGCGGACATCAGGTACGGCGCGTGGAGGAGGACAGCCGCGCGGACCCACGGGCACAGCTCAGCTCCGCGGTTCGGCCGCGAATGGAACTTCTCAACGGCTACGGAGAGAAACCGTGCTGCCTCTGCCGGTTGCAACTCCCGAAGAGTATTGTTGATGATCTACATATGTACCACACTCAGTATAAATCTCCGTGACCCTCAATATTACATGCCACAACAATCACAGCCACCAGCACAATGACAACAACAGCAACAACAGCGACAACAACATTATCACATAGCAATGTGCCTACCGTCTCATCGCTCTGCTCAAGGCACTTTTCAATTTGCATCTTGTCATTTGCATGCAGTGCTTGGCGTAGTAAGACCTGTACAGGAGCACAGGGGGATGTCAATGCTGGTGTATTGCTTTATCAGTGCATCAAATGGAGCTCCAACACACAGGGCTGCAACGTGTGACACACACAACAACGACAAACACGAACCAAAATGGAGTCAGCACGTGGCGGCGCCTGTCTCTCGCCATTCCCGCGAGGTTCTCTTATAGCGAGTTCCTCCAGCCTTTGGCCGAGCGTGAGCTCGCTTCTCCTCGGGGCGCCCTCTTCCTCAATCTCACCATCATTATCCAACTCCTCTTCCTCCATCGACTCTGCACCCACAACATCCAACACGCCATTCTCTGGTTCAACGGCAACCTCGGGCTGTTCTCCTACTTCTACTTCTCGCCCGCGCTTACTCCTCTGCACACCACGCGTTGGTGAGCAACAACCCAACATGCGTTGGGCCCACATGCACATATTACCCAACACTGGTCATGTCTTGCGTGTACCTTGGATGAGTTTTGTGATGCTGAAGATGTTGTTGTTGGGTTTAATGCAGGACGCAGTAATGTGGCTTCCGCAGCGTTATCGGCTCCGAGCACGGCCACGAGTCCGTTTGCTCCCGATGTGGTTGCTTGCGGCTGAGCAACATAGGGCGACGAGAGCAACACGCCTTTGCTGATTGGTGGCAACACTGCCTTGCTGCCGGGCTCACCGACTGTTACGCGCTCAAAATGTGGCTTTGCCGTGACGCCGCGCACAACCATCAAGTCCACATCGCCCGACTCCCCGGCAGTCCCCGCAATGGGTCGTGCCGCCAACAACATCTCAGTGGTTGCCTTCCCCTTCTTGCTGCTGCCAACACTGGTGCACACAGCTACCAGTAAGCCAACAAGGCAATGACTCGCATCTGTATATGCATGCGCGCGCATGTGTGCGCGCGTGCATATGCGCATACATATGCATGTACGTGTGTGCGCCTGTGTGTGCGCGCGTGTCTCTCTGTGCATGTGTCTCTGATTTTAATTGCCTTACCTGACTTGGAAGGGCTCATCATTGAGGCACCGACCCGAGTCATCGCATCGCCACACAAAGCCAGCTCCTTGTTCTGTGAGAGCCAACACGGCAAACCCGCCCTTGTAGTCCAGGCCGGCCAGCTGCACGGCGGGGTGAGGGAGGTTCAGCACGGTGGTCGCGCCGGCCTTCTTGCGGCCTTCCGTGTCCCACATGGCCACGGTGCTCTCGCCCGAACTTGCCGACAGCACAAAACGGCCATTACCAGCAAATGCCAGCGCCGATACCGGCGCCTGCAACACGCGCATGTAATGAGACCATGCATGTCTGCATGTGTGTGCATACCTGTGTGCGCGTGCAAGTGTGTATAAGCGTGTGTGTGCGCACCCATGTGTGCATGTGTGAACATATGCGTGTGCGTGCGTCCCTACCGCGTGGCCTGGTAACTTGCGCAACCGCTGCTTGCTAGCGAGGTCAAACACTTTGATACTTGAACTCCCGGCTACCAAACGGCTCCCATCTACACACCATGAGAAGTAAGTACTCAACAAGTGAAGCTCCACAAAGACTTCTCTCTCTTGCAACCGCCGTCCAGGTGAGTTGTGGCTTCAAAGTCGTGTCTCACCAGGTGACACGGCCACTGCACTCAGAGCGTGTTGACCGGCGTCCAGCTTGCCAAGCAGCTCCCCATTGCGCGTCTCCCACTCGGCCACCTGCCCGTCGGCACCCGCAGTAAAGATGCTGCCGCCGCCGGGGGCAAAAGTGATGGACGCCACAGCACTGCACGCATGTGCGCGTGTGTATGAGTTGCAGACAACAAGCAAGCAAACACATACAAAACCACAACAACCAACTCCCACAAACAAAAACACGCTCACGCATCCACGCGCTGATGCAAGTGCGCGCATGTATGTGAGCGCGCGCACACACACAGCATGTGATTTAGAGAAGTCATACCCAGTGTGTGCGGCAACCGTGCGCCATCGCAGCTCCCCAAGCGCCGCATCCCACGCCACAAGCTCCCCAGACCCGGACCCCGCCACAATTAGAGATTTTCCAACGCCAGCACGCTTGCCCTGATGATACGAGGAGGACATGTGTAAACATGTGACCTGCCTCGCCAGTGCTAGACACGCACGCGCACACGCACACGCGCAAGTGCATGAATACACGCACACGCATGCATGCGTCCAAACGCAACCTCATCATACAGATGTAGACTCTCGTCCAGACCGAATTTGCAAACATGCATTGCAAAGGCCACATTGCTGGCATGAATGTAACGAATGCAACATTGTGGATGTAAGGGATGCAGCATGAACGGAATACAAGTCAAGTGTACAATACAACCACAACGATGACCACAACAACTCTGGCCTTTACTCGTACCTTTTGTGCGGAGCCGGTCGGCGCCTCTCGTGGCCCCCACGCTAGCGCCGTGTACTGCGCGGTGAGGTGTCCATTAGACGCAGCGGCGGCGTCCGGCGTTCGATCAGACGGTCCCGCCGGTGTGCTCCCCACATCTGAAAACTGCCCGCCCAACCGCCCCGTGCCCACATCCCAAGTCTGCACACACACGCACAAACAACATGTCAGTAGCAAGTGTGTGTTGCAGCTGCAAGAGTAGAACCATCAAGTCTACATCACCTCACACAAGTGCCTAGTCACTGGCAAGTGTGCCATGCTTTCTTTGTGCGTTGCTTGAAAGGTGAGCATGTGCAAAGCACGAGACAAGACAGACTTCACTTGAGACAACGGAGTGGCAGATTGCGTGAGAAGTGACGAGAGGAAAGAAAGAAGAAAGCAAAGAGAAAGCAAGCCTGTCGCTAAGAATGAAGTTAACACAGTAAGAGCAGCTACTCTATCAACAATAAATCTGGCAAAGCGTGCTGCATGCAGTAGCACCAATCAGCTGTCTACTGAGACATACAGTCAAGAAGACAGGCAGCATGTCCAGCATGCGCCACTCACTGGTGCGGCAGCACACCAATCAATACTGTGATTCCAGCCTGAAATCAGCTCAGCAAAGTGCATTTCTACACAATTACTTGCACACCATTGTACGTGTACGTCATTGTTGCAAGCCGACGGAAGCTATGTACAACAAACCAAAACACACCTTTACTCTGCCGTCGCCAGTGCTGAGGGCAAAGCTGTCGCCTTCAGGGTTGAAAGCTGCCAGCACTCCCCGCAGAGGCGGCGCAGCCGCCATGGGGCTGAGGTTTGACAGAAAATCCTTCTACAGCTCCTTGAGACACACCCCCATACCCGCGCCGCCCACCCGTACACTCCTCCACAACCGCACCGCCGCCGCCGCCGCCACCGCCGCCGCCGCTTCAACCACGATTTGATATCGCCGTTGGTGTTGCAAGGCAGACGTTATATCACTGCCGTGCCCTACGCAGCGGGTTGGATATCGCAGAGTAGACAACGAATTCCGCCTCACGGCGGCGGCGGCGGCGGCGGCGGCGGTGTTGGAGGCGGCGGCGGTGTGGTCGTCGGTGTCGGCGGGGAATTGTTCATGAGCTTGTGCCCTGGGTTTGCATGGCTCACCGGTGTAGTAGGTAGCTGCAAGGGGGTACATGGCGGGGGAGTACAAGCCTCTGCGGATCAAGCAGTACCCTGCGAGCAGCGCCAGAGAGACAGCCGAGGGCAAGTTTTGGCGTAGCTTCAAAGCACCTGTCTCCCACAACCAAGTCAGTGTGTGCTTGGATGTGACTCACAATCAATAAAAAGAAAGTGTTGAGCAATTACAAGGAAGCTGTGTGAATGTTTGCTGCCAATCGGTGCATGTCACTCACGCTGTGGATACTTTAGCACTGCTGCCTGCAAGCATGCCAAATGCTGTAAGACAGTAGCAATGTTGTTCGAGCTTCAGTCATTGTGTCACTCAATTAAGCAAGCAGTCTGCATCAGCAGTGAAAATACGTCGCCAAGAAATCAGGTGCATGGACACGTGTCGCTAGAGTAAGTATTGGACCTATTGCCAGCTTCAACAGCTTCTGGTTTTGGGCTTGTAGATGATGATGGTGTTGACAGGTCACGTAGTAAGTACACATTGCCCAACGCATTGGATAAGGCTGGTCGCTCCCCACCATGGTCTCAGTGCTACTGTGCATGTGTGCATGAACGTGTGAGGAGAAAGCATGCATGAGCGCTGCTTAGCCTGTCTCTCTTAGCAATCAGCGTATCGCATTTATTTAAGATTGGTCACCAACACTTGATGCCACTGGAATGTTGTTGATTGATCTGTCATTGTTATGCAGGAAAAGCCTGTCACGCACATAGACTTCTCCCCGGTCGAGCCGCACCACTTTGCCGTGACTTCCTCCTCGCGGGTGCGCACAAGCTCCACCACCTTGCACATGTGCAAATCCAACCCGCATATGCTTTCTTAACACACACACACACACACACTCTCTCATCCAGGTGAGGATATTCGATGCGTCCACTCGCGAGGTGAGGCGTACCATCGCGCGCTTCCATGACATTGCGTACAGCGGGTCGTTCAGGGGGGACGGGCAACTCCTCGTTGCCGGAGGGGAGACGGGAGACGTGTCCGTGTTTGATGTTGCCAGCCGAGACGTGCTGCGAAGGCTTAAAGGACACAATCGGCCGGTGCACTTGACCAGGTATGAGTTGGTGTTGTGCTTGGCGTGGCCAAGCAACTGTGTGGAGTCAGTAAGCGGTCACTCACACACGCGGACGCACTTACACTACTGTGAGCGTGGTTATGCGCGCACACGCCCACCTAACTTGACCCCACACCCACACACGCACGCATGCAGTGAGTGTGTGTTTTGACTGAGTGTGTGTATGCGCACACCCACTCCCCCAGCAGTAACCCACCCTCCTTTACGCTACAGACCCTTCGTCCATCCATATATGCGTCTGGTCATGCGCGTAGGTGGTCCTTTGTTCGCGTAAACTATTGCATTACAGACAGCGCGAGTGCCATGCAGGTATGGTTCAGACAAAGTCCACATACTGTCGGGTTCAGACGACTCCACCGTGCGATGGTGGGACGTGCCAGCCCAAAGCATGGTACGTCCTGTCTTGTACTCATCACAAGCACGCAAACCCACATTCGACCTTCACATCTCGCGTTCAGGTGTTGCGAATGACAGGCCACACAGATTACGTCCGCAGCGGGGCCGCGCACCCGACCAACGCGGACGTGTGGGCCACGGGCTCGTACGATCACACGGCGAAGCTGTGGGACCTGCGCTCGGCCAAGGCCGTGTTGGAGCTCCCGCACGGGCAGCCTGTCGAAGATGTGGCCTTCTTCCCGTCGGGTGGACTCCTTGTCTCGGCAGGTGCGTGGACACGAGCAAGCGCATGTGGGTGCGTACACGGGAGCGTGCGCAAGTGTGCATTGTTGAGAATGTACATGAGAGTATGCACACAAGCGCACACGACTAGCGTGTGCGTATGTGTGCTCATGTACACTCTCAATAGTGTACACTTGCGCACGCGCGCGTGTGCACACACTTGCGCCTAGGAGTATATTTGTGAGTGTGTGAGTGTGCGCATGCGCAGACGGACACACGCACACACGCATGTGTGAGTGTTTGTGTTTGTACGTGTTGTGTTGTCGTATTGGCTATGCAACAGTGCACAAGTCATTTTTTTGGATGGCTGCAGGCGGGAACTACCTGTCAATATGGGACGTAGTTGGGGGCAAGCTGCTGCGCAGAGTCAGCCACCATCAGAAGACAATCACACAAGTCCACATCGCACCCAACACCGCGAGCTCGGTGCTTGAGCGCGCTGCACCGCGCATGCTGTCTGCATCACTGGACGGACATGTCAAAGTGTATGATATTGACCATTACAAGGTGCGTGCACGCTTGCATGTGCGTGCAGTTTCGCAGAGAGCGTGTGCACATATGCATGTGTGCATGCAAATGTGTGCGTGTGCGCGCTCATGTGTGTTTGCAAGCGTGCGCTCATGCGTGCACACGTGCATGTGTGCACTTCCAAGCACCCCACGTGTGAGTTGCCCGCATCGGCTGACACATTCTTCTTACCCACAGGTCACGCACGCGATGCGCTACTCGGCGCCGATCTTGTCGATGGGTTTGTCTCCCGACAGCACGCTTCTCGCGGTGGGCATGGCGGACGGGATGCTTTCGGTGCGCAAGCGGCCGCCCCCGCGCTCGATCGCAACCCTGCCGAAGGAGAGTGCCGGAAGAGTCGCTCCACGACCCGCACGAAGCATGAGGCAAGGAGCGTATCGGTACTTCATGCGAGGAGCAACTGAGAAGGTTGGGTTGGATTGGGTTGGGTTGAATTTGTGTCATGTTTTCTAAGCATGCAGTGGGGCAATCGTTGTGCGTGTGGGTGTGGGTGTGTATGCATGCGTGCGTACGCGTGTGACAGACATGTCGACATGCACGCCCGCATGCGTGCATGTGTGCATGTCTGCGCCTGCGTGCGTGTGAGAGCGTGTGTGCTTGCGTGAGCGGGCTCCTGTTGACTCGCCTTTGATTTGTGTGTGTGTGTGTGTGTGTGTGTGTGTGTGTGTGTGTGTGTGTGTGTGTGTGGACCCATGCAGGCTGCTGAGGATGACTTCAAGGTCTTGAAGAGGAGGAAAGCTCATCTCGCTCAGCACGATCACTTGTTGAAGGCGTTTCGATATGGGGACGCGCTGAACGCTGCGCTGCGGACAGGGCGTGTGGAGGTATGCATGCGATTGCGCGCACAGTTTGTCTCAGAACTAGTCCCAGGACTTATGGTCTTTACTGCAGGTTGTGATGACAGTGTTTGAAGAGTTGTGCGCGCGAGGCGGGTTGAGAGGGGCGATCAGCGGGCGGGACAACACGGGACTGTTGTTGCTGCTTTCGTTTCTGTGCAAGTAAGCACAACATGTCTACTCTACTGCTCGCTGAACTCTGCATGACATCAGTTGTTTTTGCACTGCACAGCTGCTCACACACAACGTGTAAACAGGCTTATGCGCATGTTTGCTAACCATGGCAGGCACGTGACAAAGCCACGATATGCGAGACTTCTGATCGGCGTATCGCATCTTGTGCTTGACATATACACGCCTATCGCCGGTTCACAGGGGTCAGAAGACGTCGATGCCAAGGTAGATGGTTGTGTGCATGCGTGCGCGCTGGTGTGCGAGTGCGCACACGCACACGCGTGCGTGCGCGTGTACATATGCATGCATGCGCATGCGCGTCAGTCCATGTGTGCACTGTCCATTTGTTCCGCACTTCAATCATCTCACATGTTGCGTGTGCCAGTTGTTGTTGCTCGCGGAGCGCATAAAGCTGGAGGTGAAGTTGCAGCACGCGCTGCAGGCGCTGCAAGGCATGCTGCAGCCCGTGCTCACTGCGTCGTTCACACCTAGCATACTCGCTGCTTGAATGTTGTTTGTGAGTCAACGTATGGCTTCCAGTTGTGTGATTCCCCTTGCGCGTGGACAGTGTGTCTCACTGTCAACTCAGACACACCATTGCGCTCCATGTCCGTTATCTGCTGCTGCACATGTTGCAAGTGCCTTTGGACACAACAGCTTTCAAAACAGCAAAGCGAAGCTTGTATTGGTTTGGAGTCATTGCTTCTTGTGTAATGCAGTTGATGGCATGCGCAAGTATGCACATTGCAATCGCAACAAGTTGTGATGTGTGCCCATGGTGCACCATACTACACGAGTTAGAGTTAAGGTGCATGTGTACACTATCTTACGCATATCTTTGTGCATGACATCCTTGCGTGCAGCACACCATCGTTGTATACACTCATATGTATGGTACACATACAGACAAACATCTGCGTGTGCATATGCATGTGGTATGCGTGTATGTGTCACTGCTTGCTGTTACAAAAAGAGGGGCCATAGCGACAATGGAAGAAAGGTGGTTGTAAGCGGCAGTAAGCAGCTGTTCAGCATACAGACACGCACATGCACGTGTGCACACGCATTTGCGTGAGAGCAAGGATTCCTGCACATCTGCTAGCTGGTAGGCGTCATGAATAGTAGTGGCATATACAAGTTAAAAGGAGCCAACAATGCTATAACAACATGGCATCGCGGCGCACGCCCGAGGCAGTCTGCGGCGGGCTGCGTTCAGGCACGAGTCCACTCATGTCCTTACGTATCTTCTCTGTGCCCTTCCTTCTCTTCTTCTTCCTCGCACTACCCACTCTTTGCTCATCCCCAACATTGCTGCTGTTGTTGCTGTTGCTGTTGTTGCCACCATTTGTAACTGCAGTACTGTTGAACACGCTGCGTCGGTTGTTGTCCACACGCTTGCCACCCGTCTTGGTCACGCCATTGTTGGGACCCTCTTCATCGTCGCTTATGTCGGACACGCTCGCATCAGACATGTGGTCATTGTTGTTGTTGTTGTTGTCGTTGTTGTTGTCTTCATCGGAAGACTCCTGCTCGGACTCGCTCTCTTGCGCGGCGTACCATACGTCCATCAAGTCCATGTACAACACCTGCGTGTGAATGAGAGTGGTGAGTTGTGTCACAAGAGCGTAGTACTGTTGTATCTCACCTTGTCTGTGGCTTCCAACACTTGGGGCTCCTCCGCAAAGCACACGTATATGGTCGTGATGATGCTCTGGAGAACCTCCAACATGGATACCCCTGAGCACATTTGCGCACGTGTGGGCATGCGTGCAAGCGTGTGTCCAGGTGCATGTGTGGGTGTACGTGTGCTTGCATACGCACGCACATGAACGCACACGCACGCGCATGCGTGTATATGTGCGTGCAAGTGCTTGTGCACATGTTTGTGCGTGACCGTGCATGTATGTGCGTGTGTACATGCGTGTTGCAAAACGCACATGCACTCCGGCAATCCAGTGTGCAATTTACCTGATATGAAGCCTAGTACAAAGCAAGGCAGCACTATGGGAACCAGAAGGCTGCCATTGAACCGCTGCTTGTCCACGGTAAAGTGTGCTATCACCCAGCTGCAGCATGACAGCTCAGGCACACAAACCCAACATTGAGGTTGTGCGCGTATCATTGACAACATCAGCAGCAGCAGCAGCAACAACAAAGTCTTTACCGACCTGATGCCAGCTGTCGCCAGCCCCACAACGATGCTCCCGACAGCAATGGCCACCTCAATCATCCCATCAACCATCGCACCTTCTGTACAACAGTGACGCCAATCCGCTCGTTGTGCACACACTTGCATGTGCTCGTGTACATGTGCATATGTGTGTATGTTGCGCATGTGCGCGCAGGCTTGGACCTGCGTGCCTGCGTGTATGCATGTGTGCATTCGAACGTTTGTGCACGTGTGTATCTGTACATGTGCGCACACACCCACACCCACATCACTCACGCATGCCAGCATCTGTCAGGAGTCCATGCGCCCCTCTCGACGCCGCAACAAACCCCCGGCCATACACGGCCACGTGGGCGAAGCCGAACACGTTGGCGTTGCGCGTGACGTACTTATCCACCAACAGGGAGAGGTACTCGAACAGCCCTCCCTGCCTCCTCCCCAACCTGATGTGATGCACGCACGTGATACACTGTGTACCAACACAACAACAACACAACAGCATGTTGGTAGCACACTCCACACCTTGTGAAGATGCTCAGAAGCTCGATGAGCCTTGCGGCTGGCACGAGCACCGAACCCAACGCCATCGAGCCGAGAGAGTTGGTCATCGCTCTGCGTGTGCATACCACATATACACGTCATGATGATCACAAGCGTGCTGATATTGTGTGGGTTGTGGTGTCTGTGTTCTCACTTGAGCAAGGGTTGACCGACGGGATAAGGGAAGCGCTTGCCGTAGTACCAACCGGCGGCCACGCCCGCCACCGCAGTGTGGGCAGCGCACCTCATCGCTGCAAGGCAACAACTATGTGGACGCAAGCAACGCCAACACGCCAACTCAGTGTCGTATGCACGCACGAGCGTGCATACGACACGTGTGCGTGTGAGCGCATGCACACGAGACGCGCTTGCACAGATACATGCGCATACGTGCAGACCCACCTGCGTATGCAAGCAAACATGCAATGTGCGCACATGCATACGTGCATGCACGCGCACACGCACATACGCCCGCACACGCTCGCACACCCACGCAAACATGTGCAGATACACACGCACACGCACGCAGACGAGGGTGCGCGCATATACACATGTACACGTGCACGCACTCGCTCGTGCTCAGCAACACATGGACACACGTGAGCACACATGCATTTGGGTGCATATGCGCGCTCTGATACATACGTGCACACGCTCACGCGCGCGCACGTACCTTGTGTGGTGAAGAGGAGGTGGAGGAAGAGTCCCGCGGACACGGCGCGACCCAGGGAGCCACCAACGCTCACAAAACACCAACCGACCAGCACGAACCACCCAGCCTGAAATGTTAGATCAACAACAGCAAGAGGTCTGTGTGTGTGTGCGTGCGTGCGTGCGTGCGTGCGTACCTGCAACAGCGAGCAGCCAACAGAGAGGGCCACAAGCCCGCGGTAGTTGGCTGTGAGCTTCATGCAGGCCTCCAGCAGTATGCTGCATGTGTGAGTATGTGTTGCATGATGTGTTACAGGCTGCATACAAACTGCCCGCAGTGACACCAAACACAAACTCACTCAGCGGAGTGCAGGCGGCTGCGGGCGAAGAGGAAGTACGCACCCTGAACAACACCACACACGAGGTACAAACTCCCCCAACCCCACGACTCTGCACGCGCACACAATCACACACATGACAAAGTGTGAACAACCCAACAATGCTAACGTGCACGCACGCACGCACGCACGCACACGCGCGCGCACACACAAGCAAAACTAAGTGACGTGCCCAACACTGAACGCATCGACACACACATGCAGATCACTCACTCTTGATGAAGCAACCGATGGTGCCTGCCCACATCACGATCTGCGCGAGCGTGTGGACGGCGTAGAGCGCGGAGTGGGGCCGACGACGACTCACGTAGATGAAACCGGCGCATACAAACACGGCGACACCGACCACCTCCGCGTACACGTACACCGCCCGAGTCTGCGTGCGCGTGAGCGTGCGTGTGGGTGGGTGAGTGTTGCTTTGTGCATCACTGATACAACCCACAGCGTTTGTGTCTTCCACACACCTGTTTGAGTTGATAATACAGCGTCTCGGACAGCTCTCCCGTCTTGGGGTCCTTCACCGGCACGCACACGCGCGTATCGTTGAGTCGCCTGTACTCGCACACATACTGCACAACGACACGAGGCACGTAAAGTCGCATGGTTACAAACACAACACAAGTTCGCTTGAGAGAGTGACTGGCATGCCTGGTAAGGGTGGTCCAGGACCAGACGGGAGTATAGAAGCAGAGCCACGAAGCCGAGTAGGTTGAGAAGGAGGGCTAAGAGTGACTAGGGGGAGAGAAATATAACATTGCAATCAGAGAGTCAAAGCAACATCAAGTTAACAAGAGTGATCGACGGGATCATCAATGAATCAACACCGCATCACTGATCCAACTATCGACCAGATTGTTGAATAACGTCCATCAATCAGTGTATTGAATGACCATTGTGAGTGAACTGACCGGACATGTTCGCTCGTGCACACACGCAGTCAATATTGTTGTCGTGTGGGTTGTGATATGGACACACACAGTGCGCCACAGGTTGATTCCCCTCACCCATCTATCTCTGTAGCTGCTCCATTGCAGTATCTGCGCGGGCACCAGCCTCTGCGCCTCCAAGCTCGAGGGCGTCTTGGCCTGATAAACGTCACACATGCACTTTGAGTCTCCTGATCACACACACTCACCCACAACAAGTTAGCAACCGCCTTTGAGCCTGTGCTTGTCACCGTGCGCGGCGGGGAGGGAGGTGTGTATGTGGGCGGCGGTGGAGGGGGTGCGCCACGGGGCTCTGGATGAACACCCTGTATCGTGGTGGATATGCGTGGGGGAATGGTGTTGTTGAGCATCAACACAACATGGTCGGTGAAGGGCTAAGCGGACTGGACACGGACATACTCCATGCTGGTTTTAGGTGTACTAATGAAACGTGGATGTGTGGCGAACATGCAGTTGAGACATCTGTGTTTTGCGAGACACCCTACATGCTCAAACACGCGCGCGCCCGTGCGTTCGTGTGTGTTGTTTCGTCACCAACGCACATGCGCTTGAGATAGCATGGCTTTGCAGTGCCTGCCGGCACACTCCCCCTCCCCTCACCACATAACACAAGATAGGAAGTAATTGTTGTTGTGATCAGCGCTCACGCACCTGCGCTCCAAACACCATAGCTGTGATGTCCGCCCGCTGTCACTGCCAACCCTCACGCCACATTACCCAAGACATTGTATCAACAACAGCACCACCACCGCCCCTCCTCACAGAATCAGAGTACGAGCCCCAAACACAGGGCAACATCACAATCATGACCCAGGACTACCTCCTCGCTCAAGTATACAGCCGTTGCACATCCTTCCACCCCACTGAATCAACTCAGTCAAATGCTGGCAAAGGAGTAAGCAGGTTGAAGGAAAAAGTAACTCAGCTTGTGCTACTGTCGGCCATGTGCGCACAGCACAAAAGCACACCAGACAGCCTTGGCCTGATGATGATTATTACGTGTTTGTGTAAGTTACACAATCTTGTTGCTTGCTTGCTTGCTTGCTCTCTTGCGCGCAACAGTCACGTGCAAAACATCTCACACGTTGTGCCCTGTGCCCATCGACCACCGACAAACACGCGCACAGCGCCGACACAATCCATGGTCGACAGGAAATAACACAAAATACAATAAATCCAACGCAATTGCTTCTGCCATGTCAGCAATAGAAAAATAGCAAACACCATGCAAATCAAAAACCCTAATCTGCCAGCTGGATTCTGACTCAGCGGCGGCGGCGGTGGTGTTGGCGTAGTGCGTGTCGGGGACGGGGAGGCTGCTGTCTGTGGAGGCGCCCGCACTGTATCGGTATTGTTGTTGTTGATCTCTCGTTATTGAAGGCGATCTGGGAGTGTGACGCTGTGAGGCTGAAGGGTTGACCAGCAGGAGAAGGACGAGGGGAAGGAGGCGCAGGGGGAGGGGGAGGGGAGAGCTAGGAGAGGGACCTAGCTGCAAGTAGTTTTCTGTGGGAAGGATGTCTACGGGCATAGCGGCCCAGGCGATGGTGGGCAGGCAGCAGCTGGGGCAGGCGGCAGCTGCCGCTGGCGCCTGGTCGGACCACCAGGGTTTTTACACGGCCACGCGGAGGTCCAGCAGCAGAAAGCAACACAGACCGGCCAGGCCAGGCCGCCTCCTGGCTGCCAGAGCTCAGAGCACGGCTGTGGTAAGTTGTGCAAGGTTCTGAACAACCTGCCATTCGCGCTATGTCTTGGATTATCACAAACACAACCCGGTCGCTTGCTTCATGTGCGGCCTTCAATCAGTGATGTGCCTTTGTTATGCTAAATGGTGGTGGTAATAGCAGTCGTTTCTGATGATCGACCCTTTCTTCGGTTAGGTTGTTGAAAGCAGTGCTCCTGCCAGCACGGGCTCGCAGAAGGAGGCTATGACGACTACACAAGCTGTTCTCCAGGTGCAGAACGAGACGAACATGTCACTTGTACTTCAACCTTGCAAGGACACAACTGTATGCACGGACTGTCATTCACACATTGCCAATGGACACAGGTATGTACCAAGAAGAGTTGCTGCCGCAACGGCGCGATGGCGACGCTGCAGGCCCTGCGCGATGCAGCGCCCGAGGGCGTGGAGGTGCAGGAGGTGTCCAAATGCATGGACCTGTGCAAGAAGGGGCCCAACGTGCGTGTGTGGCCCGACGGGGAGATTGTGTCGGGAGTAAAAACCACAGAACAGGTGCTTGAGTAGTTGTTTGCGTTTGCTTTCTGTTCCTCAATTTGATTGGCAGTTGCACAAGGTTGGACAGCACCCAATGCTGTGCAACTATGTCATACTTGTCATGCTCTATGCATTTTGAGTTGGAGTTGTTGGTCGCAGGTTGAGAGATTGTTGGAAACACACTGCTCTGGCAGCAACCTGGCACAACGCAGCCAGACTATCACTCCGCAGATTGAAGCACAGTCTCCAGAAGGTACGCACTAATATCTGAACAATAGGAAACCTTTGCTGTATGCCTTGCTTCATGCTCACACTTTCACTGTGCAGCTGAACTGGAGATGTACAAAATGCATTTGAATGCCATTGTCGATGACATGGACCGCAGCAAGCGTGAGGCTGTTCTGATGGAAGCTATGCGCATCCGTGATGAGGGGAGAACAGAGAACTTCTTGGACAGGCAGTATGCATCATCAAAGCCAACCATGCAGGGGAAGAAGCAGCAGATGATGGTTCAGGAGGATGACAGCAGCAGTAGCAGTAGCGAGAGTGAGAGCGATATGGAAATGGAGACGGAGATGGCGGCACAAAATCGCAAGCAGATGAAGGAGATGAAGAAGCAGCAGGAGATGGAGAAGAAGGAGATGAAGAAGAGGGAGAAAGAGATGAAGAAGACGGCGAAAGCCAGCAGGAAAGAGCGTGAAGGTGCAGTGACAGCTTGCTAGATGTTTGCAGGTGACATGCCGTCTGGACCTGAGCGTGGGTCTCATTGTTAAGGTGCAAGCCTTAGGCATTACATTTGCCTTGTATCCATAGCATATAGTGTTGGTGTATATTGGTTGTGTGACAGCTGTTCCATTGGTTACTGTGCAATGTCACAGAGGTGATAGGTTCATGCAGAGACTGTTCTTGCTCTTTTTGCCATGCATATCAGTGCTGGTGCACTTTGCAATGAGCCCACCCAAGTGCCTTGTGGGCGGCCTTGGTTGATTTCATGCAAGCTCAGCATTTAACAAATGGCAGTGAAAGCGAAGCCTGGAAGTGTGCCAAGAAGTGCAAGTTTGAATACGTGGAACACTTCATCAGGCTCCGCGCTTGCAGCTCGAAAACCATACCAAACACATTTGAAACATAACAGTCTAGAAGATATTCACATAAGTGTAAAGAGAATTCACACTGACTCCAATCACCCACTTGCAGATAATCTAAAGCTGTGCACAATCACAGCTCTGCGCGTGCACGCCACAAACTCAACTTAGCAAGCCCACAGTAGTCCTAACACATGGATCTTACAATGACTGTGCAACTGATGCATTTGTGTAGTACAACACATGTAATGTCTTTGCCTACATGCGTGAGACAGAAGAGCACAGACAAATCAGAGGTTGAAGGTCATGAGAAGGAGTCGATGAGTTCTTGTAGGGGTGCGAGCTCGCGGCGGTCGATAAGGTTGAACTGCTGTGTGAAGTAGATGAAGTGCTTGAAGCACGTGTTGAGGTGGGCCTCCTCCCCGAGGCTGCAAATCTTCTGGAAGTGGTTGTGGTATATGTGCGCGTACACCCGGAACAACCGCTTGAAGATTGTCCGCACCGTCTCCAAGAAGGATTTGGGGAAAGCTGCTCCTATCACAGAGAAAAAGGATTGGCCTGCATGAACTTCGCATGCACACGTACTTGTATACGTACATTCATGTTGGGTTTTGTATGTACCTAATCGCTGCGGGAACACGTGCTCGTCATCAAGCTGGGATTCAATCCACGACATGAGGTACTCCACATACTCCGGGGCGGACACCTCAATGGGCTTTTTAATCTTCACGCCATCCGCCCACCTATACTCAAAGCTGGCAAGCAACAGCAAGGGTTAATCAGGCATCATTGCGAGCAGCAGCAGTCATTATGCATTACACTAGCAAGCGCATTGGCTTTACGTGTGAGCGTGTGAGACAGCATTCTCATAACTGCGCGTGCATGTGCATGTATGTGTGCGCGCGCACACGCTTGCAAGTGTGCACGCGCGCGCACGCACACATGCAGACGCGCACGCTTACACACACACATAGCCACAGGTTGGGCTATAGCCAAATTACCAATGACCTGACCCTGTATGTGTACGCGTGAACAATAAGCACACACGTGCTCACTTTGCGCCGGCAGTCATGCGCGGGCAGTCCTGCGGCGTGCAGAACTCCGTGATGGTGCCGTACAGCAGGTTGATCTGGTTGAAGAAGTCCACCGCTGGAAAAAAGAAAGTCATGAGAGGCAAAGACACATCGTCAAGTGTGGTGTTGGTGGTGTGTGCTGCCAAGCATGCTTACTGTTGACTGCGAGCCACTCGTTGAGATCCTCTCCTGGCGGCAACCGCACGGCATCGCGCAGGTTGCCACTCCCAAGTGTTGCATCGATGTGCTGTCTCAGCTGCAAGCCCTGCAAAACAGAAAAGTAGTCAATCAGTTGGGAAGACATCGGCTGTTCGACAGAAACCACCCTGTTGTATTCATGCAACCAGATGAATATGAGAACAGTAACGAGCGCAAGAAGTATTGGATGTCAGAATGTCCAAAAGATTATGCAAGGGACCGCCGAAATAATGTACCTTGCTTCCTACGGGAGTGTTCTTCTTTGGTCTGAAGGTCTTCTGATTGCGACTGCGCAACCATGCGTGCAAGACTTGGTACGAGCATAGTTTGTGTACATGCGGATGACAGAAGTGGAGCAGTGGCTTGCGTACTACCACAATATGGCAGGTGCTCATGTACGTGTGTGTTCATCTGACTACGAAATTGGATACGGTTGTCTGATAGCAACAGTCTGGAGGTAGCATATTATACACAAATACGAGTGACGTCCATTGCCATGAACAAACACGTGTGCACATGCTTACGGGCGTATGCACACACGCACCTACCCGCATGCACATGCACACGAGTGCGCACGCTTGCTCGTGTGCGCCCAGACGCATACACCCGTGTGCAAAACACACACACATGCGAGGACGTGCGAGCGCACGCACACATGCATACTTGTGTAACAGCTTTGATGAGGGAGTCGTAGAAAAATGTCCCAAAAGCGTGTAAGTATAAGTCCTCCGCGCATGTTTTAAGTCATGGTAACTATATATCCATGTGTTGTACTGAAATGTACGCAAATGCTGTACAGACGTTTACCTTAAACATGTCTCTGTACGGTCACACACAATCTGGCATACATGCGCAGTAGAAACACTGTAGTTTGTATGCAACTGTGTGTGCATCTTGCTGCTTTCACAATCAGGTGTGTGTAACTCACCTGCCCAACCCGAGGAAGCTCATTGTGATGTACTGTCAATCAGCGGCAGCGCCCTCTCTCACAATCAGATACAGGTTCCGTCTATGACACCGACTATGTTGCTTTCTGCTGCAAATGACATGCCCATCAACACATTGTGTCAGCGGTGTGGACAAGCAATTGTACACAATTGCAGGCAATTGTGCATAGTGAAGTGTTTTGGTATAAAACAGACATAAGTACTACAGCATAATAATCGCAACGACATGTAAGGTTTACAACATAGTGTTGCATACGATCAACGTGCAGCTGCAGCCGCACAGGCCGCTCCTTGTTGTCGCACGCCGCCGCTCCCACCACCACTCAAATCAGCTCAGGCCCCAAGCCAATGTAAGACCACAGCAATGGCGGCGACGACGAGCACAACCACACCGCCGCCGCCGCCTGCTTCTCTCTCGCCAGCTCTGGTCAAAAGAATATAAAGTGGAAGTGCATATACAGATGACAAGTTGTCCGACACGTAACAGCGCCGTTTCGTAACCGCGTCACGATACTCCTCAACAAGAATCAGCATTAGCTTCTGTATGGGAATACTGGCCTTGTTTGCCACGTGGCAGCGGCGGCGGCATGATGGGCGGCGTGGAGCGCTGGAGCGGCGGCGTAGAGAATCCAGTGAGCCTTGAATACGACGGCTGTTGCTGGGATGGAGAGGGGGAAGAGGGGGCGGAGCTGCCTTGGAGCCCAGCTTCTTCAGAGGTCAGGCTTTTACAGTGTGATATAATACCAGCTGTTGTTTACATGCTCAAATGTGTGTGTGCATACAAGTAGACAACATGCATGCATGTAGTCTACTGTGCGGTAATAGCTTTCGCTGAGTCTGAGAAAGGCTGCATTCCTGCCTGTCCGGTCAGTTGGGTGCACGAATAGGTTCTTGTGTCACGCCTACCTAAGCCCCAACCATCAAGCAGAGAAGCTTTGCTTCCGTACTCGTTGCATATCGGCATGCACAAGAGCTTGGAATCTTGATTGGTGTGCGTGTGCGTGTGCGCGTGCCCGCACACGCACGCNCGCACGCTCGTTTATACTATTAATGAGGTTGTAACCGCCAATTCTATTGTATTTAGTCTAGCGGTATCATATCACGACTCGTGATGCTACACTGAAAGTTGTGTGGAAACTTGAAGCGCGTGCTACAATGTCCTTACACCATATCATTATGGTTCGTCAACCACTTGTTGTGCTTTCAATGAATCACCATGGTGTCACCAACTGGTGGTAATGAACTCGCGATGTTTGCCCCCGCCTCCCCACCACCACCACCCACCCCCAACCCCAACACACGCACACACGCACGCGCACGCAGGCACACACTTATGCACACATGTACACACGCGCACACATACATACCTGCGTGCGCGTGCGTGCGCACACAGGCACGAACACACACGCGCGCACGCACGCGCACACGTACATGCAGTCAATCATACTGCACCCTCTCGCATATTCACGCGCGCGCATACACATACACATACACATACACACAGCTGGAGCGGGCACAAGAGGAGCAGCTGTCCCGCTGGCTCGAAGCCTTTGACCGCCAGCTCTACGGAGGTAAAATACGCACACACACGCACGCACACACACGCACACGCATCATGTTGTTCCCACATGCCATGCTCCTGCTGCTGCCACTCCACCCGACCAACAAGGTCATCACGCATCTCGCTTTCAACAACAGAAACACTCCATGATGCGCCATCCACATCATCATCAACAACATCCACCCAACAGCATCACTCCACGGAGGTGAGCGCAACACATCGGTAATTGGGTTGCTCTGCAAATCAATGACGCACCAACATGCCAGCATGCTTGTGTTGAAGAGGCGCGCGGGCGTGAGGCGTCGTCCCGGGCTGGGAGGTGAGCTCTCTCCTCGACCTTTGCACGAGCAGTGCAACGATTGGACAAACGTCGGGGGACCCAACTTGAGGTGAGAATGACAACATTAGAAGCATTGTGGTTGTGTGTAATACTCAACATCTTCGTGTGTACACATGTTCAGAGTTTGCGGGGTGAGCCTCGACACCGCTATCGACCTCGCCCGCTTCCTCCATCCGCCCCCTCAGCTGATATCACAGGCGCCAAGAGGCCTGTCTGATGATATCGGCAGAGCGGGCGGCGATATTACTGACTTGGAGGTGCTCGGGCGGGCGATGCGGGTGGCGCGCATTGATACCGACGGGTTGAGGGGAGTTGATGGCTATGATGAGGAGATTTTCGCTCGGGATGGCGAGTTTGAAGAGGTCTTCGCGCAACACAGAGGTGGGTGTGCGTGGGTGCGCACGCGCGTGTGCGTGTGCGTGTGCGTGTGTACCGCGTGCAATGACAGTTGTTGTGTAGCGCAGACGACTCAGACACAAGTGAAAGCCAAGAGCGTGCGTTGAATGCGTTGGCAGCAAGCGAATCAAGTCGTGAAGCCGCAGCAGAGGTAAGGTTGCAGCAGCTTTACTATCACAACTCTAATATCATACGTGTCAACACACCTCACGCTCGTGTTTGGGCAGGTGAGAGTGAACGTGTTTTCACCCCAACCAGTGTGTGCAGGTGCATGAGTTGATGAGAGAGACAGAAGCCATGCATTTGTTACAAGCAACTCCATTGCAGAGCGACAGTACATCTTTCAATGAAGAAGAAGAAGAAGAAGAAGAAGAACAAGACAACATTGGCACCGGGGATGCGTGTTGTTCCTCTGTAGTGCCAAATAGTGGATCCGACACGTTCGTTGGCGTAAACAGACCTGTGAAGGAATCACCCAACTATAGTGGTGCTCATGTGAATGAAGGGAGGAGGTCCATACAGAGCCCGTTCAAGCCGGTAAAGAAGAAAAGTCTCCTGCATGAAGCGGATAGATCCAAAAGCCCATATCTGGCGCATTTGCGCGCGCCGAGGAGGAAAAGCTCACCCGGGTGAACATGATACAACATGATTGGTTCATGTTTCTGTACATTTTGTGCATGCGTTGCGTGTAGGCTCATACTAGTTGCGTGTGTGCGCGCGCGTGCGTCTGTGCATGTGTGCATGTGTGCACACTTCATGCGTGAGCTTCTACCAACTGCTGCCTTGATATGCATATGTGTGTTATATCTGCTGACTAGTGCATTGTTGTTGTTGTTGTCCTCCTGTTGCTAGCTATAGTGGCCGTGATAGTATGATTCACTTTGGTTGCATCACATCAATGACATACTTAGCAGTGGAACACACGAGTTAGAGGTATAACGTAGACATTGAACACCAACAGACCAAAGTGGTTTATATATAGGGACCAAGTATGACTACACCCGCTAAAACAACTCAACTCAATCCTACCCAACCCAACCCAACCCAACCCAACCCAACGCAACTCAATTGTCCCAAGCGTGCGGGGATGGCTCCGGCAAACCCAATACAAGCGGCCGTCGCCACGCATCCAACTCAGTCTGCCAAAAGGAAAAATGCCACATGCTGTGTTCACTTTCTGTAAAGCATTTTCAGTCTGTTTGTGACAGGTTGTGTGTTATGTTAGGATGTGCTTACCACTATTGGAGGCGTGGCGGGTAGCGATAGCGGCGAGAGCCCCGGAGACTGCGCATGCGCGGGTCAGTTGTGTGTGTGTTTTGTTTGACGATGTTTATGTGAGTGTCTGAGAGTCACTCACCTGTAGGCGAGTGTTGCCGGAACGCACTGACTCTGTGAGCGAGTCTGTTGTCGGGGATGTGTTGCCCTCATTCGACCCCTCCTCATGCGTGTCTAATGCCTGCAAAAAAACCTCGTTCACAGCCTATGCACACAACATGCAAGCACGCGCGTGCGTGCGCATGCTTACACATGTACGCACGCGTGTGCACGCAGATACATGCACGCAAGTATGTATGTGCGTGCATGTATACGTAGGACACTCGCGCACACACGCTTTGATCCCAACACCACTCACAGGCGTGCGTCGTTCATCCTGTTGCCACCTCTGCCTCCACCTCGACACCTCCTGTCTCTCTCTCCTCTCCCTTTGCGCCTCCTGCCAACTATTCCGCAGACTCGCATTCGCGCCCTCTCTCTCTCCACCCAACGGTAGCGACATCGACATCGACATTGACATCGACATCGGCCCCGCGCCATCGTTATCGTTATCCACCTTAAGCTCCGAGTATGATGTGGACATTGGGTCCAACATGTTGTTATTGTTGTTGATGTTGATGTTGTCGTCGGGGTCGTTGATATCGCCGGCGTGGGTGGAGCGTACTGATGGGAGAGCGCTCATCGTGCGATGGAGACGGAGTGGACCCGTGTTTAAGTGTGGGTGTTTGATGTTGGTGTTGGTGTTATTGTTGTTGTTGTGGGTGTTGGTGTTGGCTGCTCCTCCACCTCTGTCACGCTGTATCACCGTCATGCTCAGCACGTCGGACCCGCTGAAATCCGTCGCATCTGTTGCAAAGGATGAGCTCGCTGTGGTTCTCACGCTGGTCCCGTCCTCACAATCATCTTGCTGTGTATGTTGTATATGTTGTGTCGGTTGTTGGGTTGTTGTATCTCTCTCTGCTCTCACTCTCACCACTCGGGTCCTGTACTCCTGCTCCAAAGGGTGTCTCCACGTGGACTCACGCGTGATGGCGTTGCCATAATACACCCTCCCGCTAACATTATCAACATAACGACACCAGTTTGTTGGCAACGAGGCTCGCCACGCCTCCCACGCTATGAGCATAAGGTCCTTATCCCGTCCCTCGCCCCGGGTCAGGTCCAGACCCAACTCTGCTGCTAATCCCAGGACCTGACTCAGGTCCTGGGCCAGGTCTGTTGCCCCTGTTGGGTCCCAGGTCGGGTCTCGGACCTCTCCTCCTCCCCTCTCTTCTAGTAAAGGGTTGGGACCCGAATTATAAGGGACCTGACCCGGACTGCTGCTAGCGGCTTCCATCGATAGCCGTGCTGCATTGGCTCTATGATTCAAAGATATCTCCAATAAGGTGGGTCCTGGGTTCGGTCCTCCCTGCGGGTCCCAAACCAGGGTGCCGGGTTCAGGACCGTTGGTGATAGTGAGGCTTGTGCGTGGGTGTGGCTCGGTGTAGGTGAAGTGGTCTCCCTGCTGTTGTTGCTGTTGTTGTTGTTGCTGGATGTGGGTGTTGGGTGTTTGTAACAACAGTGGTTTCACGCGCGAGTTGTTGTATCGCTTCATCAGCCAGCGCCTGCCAGCCCACCACGGCCCCGCGAAGGCAAGCACGAAACCCAACGCGACCCCCAACGCAACACCAACACCGATAGCAACAGATACCTGCACGAAAACAAGCAGCTCTGTATTGCTGTGTCTTCCACACGTCATCACCACCACCACTAACAACAACAACATGGTAGTGGTAGTGGTAGTGGTAGTGGTAGTGGTAGTGGTAGTAGCTGTAATACAATTTGTTGTGGTGGTGGTGGTGGTTGTGGTTGTGGTTGTGGATGTTGATGGTTTTGTTGGATCATCCCCTCATCCTCTCTCACCCCATTGGACAGTCTCTTCTTGTCCGCCGCCGCGTGCGCCGCCCAACCCGCCGCGGCCGCCGCGGTGGCGAGTAGCCCGAGGGGGAGGAGGAGGAGTAACACTAAGCGGGCGTGGCGCGCGCAGAGGAGGGGAGAGCGATGGCGACGAGGACGGGAGGAGGAGGACGAGGGGTCGGGGGGAGAGGTGGAGGAGGAGGAGGAGGAGGAGGGGTCGTCGGTGAAGGTGTCGGCGGTACTGTAGACGTCGCCGACGCCTTTGCCTGGCGTGCATGGCTTGAGTGTGATGCGCGTGACACAGTGCGTGCGTGTGCGTGCGTGCGTGCGTGTGCGTGTGCATGCGCGTGCACGTGCGCGTGTTCACGGGTGTGTGCGTGTGTGAGCGGTTGTGCCTGTGACTCACATGTCCTTGTGCTCGTGCACGTGCTCGTGCGCGTATGTGTACACAATACAGGCGTAAGCTTACCGTTGTCGGCGGCGACGGCCATGTGTATCATGCGCGGAGTGTGTATCATTGGCCACCTGCCGAGGAATGTAGCAACACCTGTCTACTACACGCAAATCGACACATACATCAGCCTTCTGGCATACGCTACAACAATACATGTCCTTGTTGTTCTGATCACACCCACCTATATCCTTGTTTCTGCCTCCATGACAAGAATGATACCACTGCTTCTTTGGTCCTTTGGATTCAAGCCTGGGAAGAAGACTTTGTTTGCTGTATGCAATGGAGAGCAGAAGCGATTGAGCATACCAATTGGCTAACAAGAAAAGCAACAGACAGCAACACAGTGAAGACAATGCAGACTGCCGTGTATATCAGTCGTGCCACTTACCCCTGCAACTGCAGTGCGCCACCACCGACTGAACCCCTAACAACCACTACAACCTAGCCACTCTCCTCCGCCTCCTCCTCCTGCTGCTGCTGCTGCTCCTCCTCCTCCTTGTCCTCGTTCTACTCGTTATCCTCCTCCTCTGTCTCTGCCGCCGCTAAGTTGCGTTGGACACAACCAGCAGGGGGCCTGCCCCAAGCAGCAGAGCGTTTGGGCTACACATACGCCCTCCTCCTCATGCTGTGTCCGCAACTAGCCCAAGGCAATGGAAGTTACTAGTCCACAGGAGGATGTCTTACACAACCCCCATCTCCACGTCCTCCGTGTTCAGCACCACCGCCGCCGCCGCTGCTGTAGGCGTAGGCGTAGGCGTAGGCCCCAACCCTAACACACCGCGCAAATGTAGCCCATCAGGGGCACGTGATTGGAGTGATTAGAGCCATGTGACGCGTTTCCGACAATCGTGACGGTAATGCTTGTGCAACGTAATTATTGTATATTATATATGTTATAGAAGCCCATTGCTTCAACGAACGTGGCTGTAGTTTAGTGGTGAGAATCCCACGTTGTGGCCGTGGAGACCTGGGCTCGAATCCCAGCAGCCACAGATGCAAATTCAAACATCTGGCCAAATCTTTTGTTGTTTCTTGCAGTTCAACCCCCACAAGCATCACGATAAAAGCGTCATGAAGCGACGCGCTTTATGCCTTTATAATGAGTAGTGTATGACTCATCTGCGTGATAGCAGCTAACAACCATCCCGCGGCGGCGGCGGCGGCGGCGGTAGCGCCTCGCTCCGCGTGGCAGGAGCTCGAGAAGAGTTGTTTTGTTGCTACTATATACGTTTGAGTAGGAGGGCTTGCCCTTTTTTGTGTGGCGTCAGTGTCGGGATGTGGACATGACATGGCTGTGAGAGTATGGAGGTGGGACATTGTGTGGCTGACAGAAACAGTACACCTATATCGCCTAGTCAACACCATGTGTGTGGTCGTTGGTGTGCGTTGTGCGTCTTGATATATGTACACGCGTTCTTGTGTTGGCGCCGCTGCGACAGTGCCACAACAGGAATATTGTTTTACCGGAGTGCTGCTTTCAGATGTTGTCATGTTCAGCTGCATGTACATGGTGTTGATGGCAGCCATTGCTCCCAGCCTTGGGCGGTTGCTTTGTTGAGCCAATATGATCATCAAGTTAACTACAATCAGGGCTGTGAAAACCAGGTTGAATAGACTATACGTTATGTCTTACTGTTGTTGTTGTACGCAAGGATCAGCTGCATTCTTCACCGTGCTCAAGCTGTTATGGAATCATGCGTTGATGCGAGACTATGTGTTACTGTGCGCTGTACAGCTACTTAGCGTTACATACCACTCACTCTTGCATTGCTCACACACCATCATTGCAGGTGAAATTGATTGGAGTACAAAGCAATGTGTTGTGCGGAACGACATGACCTGAGCTGAGATTATACCAGCACCATGGCGCGAGTGTCATCGACAACATGGTTGGTGTGGGTATGGTTGTGGTTGTGTGTATGGTTGGTGATGGAGGTGAAGCCGTCCCGTGCAGCTGCCGCCCACGCCCGCGTGCACACGGTCTTCTCCGCCGAATGCAACACCTACTTTGATTGGCAATCCATCGGCCTCGTGCACAGCTTCGAAAAGGTGAGAAAGGCGAAGGACATCTCATTCAAGACATGCGTTTGTTGACATTGACATGCTCATTGTAACTTTTTGTATTGATTGCAACATTACCTGCTCTTGTTCTTCAACACGATGGGATTGTTACAGGCATGCGCACACACGCATGCATTCGACACAGGCACAGACATACGTGCTCACGCATGTGCGCACACACAGGCACACGCACGCACGCACGCACGCACGCACATACATACCCACATGCTGACACTCACCCACCCACCCACCCCCCCACACACACACTTCTCCCCCCAGAGCGGTATGTCCAAGTACGGTCCGATGACCCGTCTCCTGGCTTGCTCCTCCTCCTCCCTCTCCTCCTACAAGTACGCTTCCGTGATGCGTACCCACGTGCACCCGTCGTACACCCTCCACCCCGTGACGGGCGACTGGTACCCGCCCTACAACAAGCCGTGGTCCGTCACGCACTGGCTCGAACATGGTGGAGAAGATATACACCCCGACACGGAGTACGTCATCATATTGGACGCGGATATGCTGATAAGGGCGCCGATAATACCGGAGGTGAGAGCGTGAGTGAGACTGTGAGTGTGAGTGTGAGTGTGATGGTACATGCGTGCGTGCGTGCGTGCGTGTGCAGATAACTACGTACTATGCATTATGCTAAAGTACACTCTATGCAATTGGGTCTCTTGTATACGAAAGAGGATGCACTTGGAAGGTAGCAACAAGTAGGCAAGCGCACAAATACATCCATGCACGCACGCACGCACACCCATGCACGCACGCACGCACGCACGCACGCGCACGCACACGCACACACACACTCTCACTCTCCAGGACTTGGGTGCCAAGCGTGGTACTGCCGTCTCCGCCCGCTACGGCTACCTCGACGGCGTGAAGAACGACATGATCAAGCACTTCTTGCCGGAAGACCTCATCCCCATCACGGCCCAGGTGGGCGGCTTCATGATCTTCCACATAGAAGATATAAGGAAGGCGGCGCCGCTGTGGCTTGAGTTCACGGAGAAAGTGAGGGCGCCGGAGAGCGCGCCCTACTGGAACATGACGGGTGAGAGAGGGGGAGCGTGCGGGTGGGTGTAGAAATGTATAGGTGGGTATGTGCGTGCGTGTGTGTTCACGCGTGCGCGCACGTGTGCGCTTGCGTGCGTGCGCGTGCATGTGTGCATATGCGTGTCTAGATGCGGCTGAGCGTGTATAGTGACTGGCTGTTACTGTGGTGATAGTGTGTATGTGTGTGGTATAGGTGTACGGCCTTACGTGTACAAAAGCACGTGCATGATTGTTCATGGCGCATTCTTCAGGTTATGCATTGCTCGAGGCCTAAGCCTAAGCCACATCAAGCCAACATGTGCTTGTCCGCAGGCGATGTGTACGTGTCTGCCGCGCACCCGAAGCCGTGGATCAGCGAGATGTACGGCTACGTGTTTGGCACGGCCACGGCGCACGTCAAACACGTCACCAACGACGAGCTCATGATATACCCAGGTAACGGTGGTTATTGTATCATGACGTGGGTTGGGGATTAAGAGGCTTATGTTCGTGCCACATTTCGCTTAGGTTATGCGCCGCGGCCTGGACAGGAGCCGGCGATAGTACATTACGGGCTGGAGTTTATCGTGAACAAGTGGCGGTTTGACAAGCACGATCACACGCACGAGGACATGCTGGCCTGCCCGGGAAAGGCAAGATGTGTTAGTGTGGCAAAAAGAGAACATCAAGCGACGTAGCTCAAGCGCATGCACACGCACACATCAGCACGCGCACGCGCACGCGCTTACAACTGCAGGCCCATCTCTGCGTGTTTGAGCGCACACTCACGTGCACGTTTAGACTCACAATGTTGTTTCAACATAGATCTTCCTGCCAATGCCTCCGCGCGACGACGAGATCACCGAGCAAGACGAGGGCCTGCGGCGCGGACAGTACCTGTCGGTGGAGTGCATTGAAACCATCAACGCAGCCCTCTCACAACACCATCAAAAGGTGAGTGTATGTGTACCCAAACATGTGGACGTGTAGTCCGACTCTGTACAAGGTGTACGTGTGGGTATGTGCGCGCAGACACAACAAGAGTAGTATAACACACGTGATGTATATGTATGATGAACTTAGTGCGTTCGCGAGCGTGTGTGTGCATGTCTTTTCACTGGACTGTTGATATTTCTAAAAGGTATCACTCACATGCCTGTGTGTTGTTGTTGCATCTCTGGTCAGGTTTGCAACAACAATCAGTTTGCGAGTCTGGACTACTCTCGCGCTGTGGGCGGTCGCAACATGCGTCGCATCGGAGGCAGACTCACTGACAACCAGGCCGACGCACTCAAACTACGCGGCGTGGTCGACAACAACAACAACAAGAAGGATGAGGTGTCCAACATGGCACTCCCATGTAAGGACGATCACGAGCAGTGTCCCGGGTGGGCCTCCCGCGGGGAGTGCGACAGCAACCCAACGTACATGCTGGCCACGTGTCGACTCAGCTGCAAAGCATGCGCGAAGTCACCTGATGATGATGATGGTGGTAACAGTGACGGTGATAGTGTGGATGTGACCAACAAGCCAACGTCGGACCCGAAGGCTGTGTATGGCGAGGACAAGAAGCCTCTCAATGTTGGCAACGTGGACAAGGCTGTGTTGGATGAGATAAAGAAGGCCAAGGCAGAGCAGGTGTCCAAGCTGCTGGAGGGTGGTAGTGATAAAAGTAAACAGAGTGTGGGAGATGTGGGTGTGAAGAAGGTGGGGGAGCAACAACAACAACAGCAAGGGCGGGATGCGCAGGCGAGACGAGTTCGCGCGCCCGTGGTGGATAGTAGCAAGCAGGCAAAGCAACACGCACCCGCAAAGGTAGCGTGCGTGCGTGCGAGCGCGTGTGTGTGTACATATGTGTGTGGCTCGTTGCACACACACCATGCGGTTGCCTGTGCGTGCTTGTGTGGCTGATTGTGGATATGTGGGTGTGGGCGTGTGCGTGCGAGGACATGACATCAATTGGTTGTGGTGTGTAGGTTGTCAAGGACCACAGCGTGGCGGAGAAGGCTCAAGTGGTTGCTGTGACAGACGAGGCCGTCAACGCAGTGCTAACAGCAGAGAAGGAGGAGGATGAGAGAGAAAAGAAGCAGCAAAAGGAAGAGGTACGGTACATATCATCCAACACCACCTCTACCACGTCCTGTTGTTGCCAATATGTGTCTCGTGCAGGCGGTCACGGCGACGGGAGGTGGCAATGATGTCCGCGACACCATCAACAACAACATCGCGATGGCGTCCGCGAAGCAGTTCCAGCACTATTTGGTGCTCGTGTGGGGTGCGCTCGCGCTACTGAGCGCTGCGGTGCTGTTTGTTGCCATGAGGAGACGCAGGTGGGTGGGTGTATAGTGGGGTTGTCATAGACGTACATGGTGCATGAGTTTCGTGTTCTTATTTGTTGGTGGCTTATGGCAGGCGAAGGATGAAGCACAAGAGCAAACGCCTCATCAATAGGACGCTATAGCCATGATTGCAGCTTAAGCACTTATGCACTGATTTTGTCACTGAATGGGTACGTGTGTGTGCATAAGCTGGCTGATGCACAAGTTGCGGGCGCTTTTGCGCCACTGTACACTGCACGCATTGGAATGACAGTGCATTGCAATTATAACCTGGCCAAATATGACACGGCTCGGCAGCGTGGAGATTGCAGCATTCGTGCATTGCATGACACAATGCATGAACGATGTATTACATGTCAAGCTGCATGGCATTAGTCAGTTCCCCAATGCATGGCAGGAGCTCAGGTGACTATGTCATCATGGTGCTTTGACCACAATGATGGTCTCCTGTTGCTGCTGA
Source organism: Chlorokybus atmophyticus (assembly GCA_009103225.1). Lineage (NCBI taxonomy): Eukaryota > Viridiplantae > Streptophyta > Chlorokybophyceae > Chlorokybales > Chlorokybaceae > Chlorokybus > Chlorokybus atmophyticus. The sequence goes on along the minus strand of RHPI01001132.1, from coordinate 245,303 downwards.
ATGTGTGACTGCGGCCATCGAAGTGAAGCCATGTACTGAACACTTGGTCATGTGCACTATACTGCCATATCAAGATGCATGTAGTGAGCATGACACATGCAGACGTTTTCTGAAACCCAGCAGCGTATACACGCGGCTACGCATTAGCTAGATCAGGCTACAAGTCACATTGTCCAACGTCACTGTCTGGCGCACGTCCGCACGCTCGTTTATACTATTAATGAGGTTGTAACCGCCAATTCTATTGTATTTAGTCTAGCGGTATCATATCACGACTCGTGATGCTACACTGAAAGTTGTGTGGAAACTTGAAGCGCGTGCTACAATGTCCTTACACCATATCATTATGGTTCGTCAACCACTTGTTGTGCTTTCAATGAATCACCATGGTGTCACCAACTGGTGGTAATGAACTCGCGATGTTTGGTTTGGTTGCATTCATTCTACTAGGGCATCTTGGGTATTCAGTAGTATACCAGACAATAAGCTGTCTGTGGTGCACGATTGGCAGATCACGCGCCACATGTTGGTATGTTAAACGTCGCACGCAGTCAAACAAACACAAGGGCGCCTACACCAAGGAATAATAACTAGCACACTGAACACCTGCGTTCAGAAGCAGTCATAAAATCCCACTACACCTCAAACTCCCGGTCAGCTGATGCTCGCTTGCGCTGCTGGTGATGCAGATGATGATGATTGTGCCCACGTCCCCAAAACACAAGTGGCAGCGAGTGGTAAAGCGTGGCAGCAAAGGCGACGAGTAAGAGCATGAAGAGCACGAGCCCGGGGTGCTTCCAACTGAAGAGGAAGAACACTGCGTCCCACTTGTGCCAGCTGGAGCCGGCCACGGTGAAGAAGAACGCGTCCTGACCGTCGAACTGGCGACGCGGCAGCACCACCACGTCGTTGTTCCTGTACACCGAGTACTGAGCCGTCAGGTACATGGGCCCAGTTGAGAACATCACCGTCGAGTAGGGAAGGATAAAATTCCTGTTGTAGTCTGGAAGGTGCTTGACGATCTGCACATACGCGCGAACTTATGCATGCATGCACACGCACATGCACGCAAACTTATGGTGAGCACACGCCTACAAGCGCCCACACGCCCATGCACAGGGCAAATGCGATGCTTGTTGAGCGTGCAAAGCTGCTTACCTTTTCAAAAAAGGGATGTTTGGGTATTGACAGCATCAGGCTGTTGGTGAGGCCAACAGGTTTGGTTACGGGTATAACCGCATCATACTTGAGCAAATCGCCAACGTGCCTCTCCGCGCCAATGTCCATGTCGGAATAGATACCTCCATGAGTGTACAATATGAAGTAGCGCACGGAATCAAACCGTTGAATGTTGTGAGGGTAGCTGTCGTACGTTGGGAGAAACCATGCATGCTCCTGCACGCATGTCAACACGCGTCAATCTACACATATACTTGCATCTGTGCCACACAACGCCGACTCTCTGACCACAAGCAAAAGAAAACAATCTCCAGCATAGTGCATACCACACCTTGGCTATAAAGTCTCTGCACATGGTGTCATTCCACATTATATACGTAAAATTGGGGTGCAAGTCCTTCCATGACTGCGATGGCGCTTGCCAGTGTTCGGGTATGTTATTCTCATCCTGAACAACGTGTTGTCATAAGCCAGCTTCCACATGCACGCGTGTAATGACACCAAGTGCTCACCTTCCATTGTTGATGGATAATGTGGGGTATGCGATCAGTCTGGCTCGCCTCGGGCTGTCTTACCTGCCAATCCAGGCTCGCGCGCGGGCATTGCTCGTGGCTCAAAGCACATCGGATGTACAGTTCAAAAACCTGTGCACAAGAAAAGTAAGAAAACATGTTGTAAGTGTGGCCACGCTCTGTATACAGGCATTTAACGGATGTTGCAACGCATGCACTTGCCAATGGCTGAGATGGCCTTCGTGCATGCATAGAAATTGCATGCATGCATGCATGTTGCATTTCAACCCTTCGATGCGCAAGCACTTTCTTGCAGCTCAACACACACAGACACACAAAGGTTGCATACACGCATGCTACATGGCTCAAATAAACCAATGTCACTGCTGAAGAGGCCAACAAGGAGCAAACCAACACGTCAAATTTGGCAATTGATAGCTGATAACTGTGACTTAACGTAACGTAAAAACAAACATATTGCGACATGATGTCAACCCATACTCTGTACGTACAAAACCTGTATGTCCAAGCTTACTCCAAGGGCAGTGAGAGGTATGCCAGTCGCAAAAAGCAGGAAGATTGCCACTGCCGCCGCCCCCAGCTTGACATCCCGCGCGCGACAGCGCTCGCGACTGCGCCTGGCCGCAGCGGCAACGTACCGCATTGAGGCGTTCAGGTCAAGGGGTCAGACACTGGACACCCGCCGCGCAGCAACACCTACACAGACACCGACAACCACCACGCCGCCGCCCACAACCCTCACCTCCTCCCTCATGCCGGCGTAGCCTCGCAAGCACAGCCAACACATGCCGGCCCTGCAATCAGCAGCCGCCTCGTGCGATGCGAGCGACAACAAAGCCCACATGCAGGTATGCAAGCCCGGGTTGCAAGCCTGGCTCAGCTACGACGCCGCCGCCGCCGCCGCCAACGTTGCCTCCAATGTCGCCCACTTTTCCTGAAACGATTGCAGAGAGCGCGGAACTTAGGTAGGGACGTCGCTCATCATGGCTGAGTGTCATCGAGCACAGCAGTCGTTGGAAACACCGCTCGCGCTAAACGGTCAGGTTGCCGGTTATATACAAGAAGTACATTATGTACTGTGCATACCTGTAGTAAGACTGGTACTGTTGGAGCCTGTGTCCGGTTAGCAGCTGGTGTGACCGGCAATTGGCGTGCCAGGCGCACCGGGAGGAAAAGTCCAGTTGCGTACCCAAAAAGTGTACAGTGCCACGTGGAAGATTCACACGCTCTTCTAAAAGTACGGCTCGTGTCCCAGGCGGTACGGCTTGTAATTTGTGACACGAACGCGTACTTGCAATGATGTTGCAATGATGATGTTGCCAACTGCTTTATTTCACGCAGTGGCATGAATGATCTCTCATAATGCATTACCACGGGACGGTGAAAGAGTTCAATAGTGTGGTTGCAAAGTGAATCAACGGAGAAGCCGAGCAACAGAGCCTGGGAGGGCAGGGATAGTCAGCAATTGACTTGACCAAAGGCAATTGCTGAATGCCGAGAGACACGTACATCACAACCCACACTCACTTTTGCGACTTATTTTCATTGAAACCTTTCGCGATGATGACCACAAAACTCAATGCAATGAGATTACAGTGAACAAGGCCTACAATACCTTATCAAAATTACAAAATAAGGCATGTAATAATTATTTTTAAGTTGTAGTGTACATGTCTCTACGGTATTCGCAGAGTTGTTGGTTGTGTGCTTACACAACTATACATTTTACTTGTAACATAAGGTACAGTAAAGTATATGCTCAGCCCATAAGACAACCACGCACATATGCCAACATTTGCACTTGCACACGCACGCACAACATGATGGAGTTTCAGGCTCTGCGCGGTTGTCAAGTTGAGCAACACACAGCTGCACAGGACAGTCACATTGTACATGCAAGATAGCATTATGTACTCAGGTATGATGGCCTGTGCTGATTTGTGCAGCACACATCAAGCACGCGCAAAACTCCTATGGGTGCACATGCAAATGCAGCAAACCTGTCCCTTAATGATGGGTGTGTAATACCTCAGTTATGTATGGCAGACTCGTGCTACAGTTCACAACGAGAACAGTCTCAGCCGCTAATCTTAGCAACAGTGCTTGACATGTGTCCCAATAGAGTATGGCTGCGGTTGACTACTGCCAAGCGAGACTGGCTGCCAACAGTGAAACACTTTGGCAGCACACTCGTCATGCTGAGGAGAACCGTGCCCACATTGCACTGCCTGTTGGTTGCCAGTGTGTCTGGGACAGGTACATTTTGACCAACACTGTTATATGGCACACGGTTACACATATGCATGATTGCAACAAGCTTCACTTGTATAATGCATGCTTGGAAAGCCTATGCATTCAGGCACTTACTTCCTCATGGGCCTCAGACAGGAGCTTGGGGCGTAGTGATTTGTTGGGGCCTCTATAGCATCAACTGATTGACAGCTTATGATGGCTTCAGCTTGTTTGGCGGAGGCCCTGATACGGCTTTTCTTTTCGCACGCCTTCGTTTCAACTCGCGTACAATGCCTGCTAAGATTGGAACCGCAGCGGGCACAAAGAAGGGCTGCCAGCAAACCGCACAGCAGTGAGCAAATAACAAATTGACGCACAAACATTTGACAATTTGCAAAGCGAACCGCTGTGCGTACCGTGTATATGGCCAACTTATGCTCAGAAGGAAAGTAGAGCATGGCCATAACACTTGGGTGAAAGAAAGCTTCTTCAGACAGAAAGCGTGCTTCGCGCGCATGCGAAGCTGCATCATCATAGCATCCACGCGAAGCTGCACTGATAGCCTTGTGGGCAGCAGCCAAAGCTGCAGTAACCTGCACAAGTGCCACAGCAAATTGACAACAATGTGCATATGTTGCAAAAGCTGTGCAGATGCCCTACAACTAGCTGATAGACATGAGGTTTCATGTTGAAATGTGCTTGTAAACTTGATCATATACCTGAACAGCAATGGAGTCAAGTATGACAAGATCCGGAAGATCGTTGACTGTGCTCACAAAGGCAGTCAGCGTTTCCACTGCGGTGTTCAAGTCCGCAGCTACTCGCTGCCTGCTGAGTACATCAACCTCCCACTCGGCTATCGCTGTGTCGACAGCTGGCACGTGTGCAACGCGGATACCGCCAACCGCGCTTAGCGGCGCAGCTGGAAGGTGCAGCAATGTGCGAATCTGAGCAGCAATGACTGCAAACGTCTCAGCCATGGACTCTGCAGACAGGATTTGCAATGAGCGAGGAGCAAAGGAAGAGTTCTGTGCTTGGCTTGATATGCTGCAGTTTGGGGCGTTGTGGATTACAACTCCTCCAAAGTCAGGTGAAATGAAGCCATTGGTGGAGGAGAGATTGTCATCTGGCAGCTGAAGCTTGAGGGGGCACTCATCAGCTGCTGGCACGTACACAAGAAAGTGAACCAGTCGCCCGCGCCCGGTCGTGCCTAGCGACGTATCCATATGCCAGTCATTTGGGTTGATGAAGAAAGGCAGCTCTGCGTGCGAAACGAAAAACACCCCGTGCGAAGCATCCCAACGCATTGGTACCGTTGTCCGCGTATGAAACAGCACTTGGCTTTCTACTTCAAGTGTCGCCACGGGCCTCAACGCATCCAGCATGGGCTGCAAGTAGGTCGCTTCAATTGCAGCAAAGTCCCAGCCATAGAGCCAGTCTGATGGCCCCGCATTGAGCAGAGAAAAGGAGAGGACCGCACTTGCATTGGACGACAATGGTAACTCGACATCAGTCCCACGCGCTGCAAAGTTGTTCTCCATCAGATGTGCGATAACCGGAACAACGCGCGTTAACGTCTCAGGTTCGAAGTTGGACACGCACACCCATGCCCTGCGATGCTTGCCTAGTACCACACTCTCTCCCCTGTGTAAACCACAGCAAACCATCAGACAATTGCCAGTGGCATTCAACAACAATCAGTTGACTGCAACCAACTGGCCAATGAGCAACGCTACCGTAGGGTGCGTCATGTGCAAACAGCAGTTCCAGTCCTGGACATGCATGCTGGCACTGCTTTGCAAAAGCGATGAGCACACTCACCTTTGTGCGTTGGCGGTGCAAGAGTTGGTCACAAAAACCTCATACTGTCCCCCTTTCAGCCCTTCACGCAGCCTCTCCAATGCTTCGTCAGTCTCTTCCATGCTTGGCAATACAAACACCTCTGCCAATGCACTGCCTTGCACAACACTCCTTGTCACCTGCAACTTGAAGCGTTTGCCATATACTTCAAAGGCAACAAACACTTACAATCAAGTAGTTACTTGGCATGCTTTGTCGCCGGGCGTGTTGAGCAAGCCCAGTGTACTGTTTTCATCAACAGGTTGGGTTGTGCTGGAGGTTGCAAGGACGGAAACAACGTGTACGCTGCATGGCAGCCTCTGCACAGCTGCTGCTGCTGGAGAGGAGGGAGCTAGCACAGCGGATTGCAAAGCAGCGATGGCGTCGAAGGGCAGCGGGGCGCGGTGGACAGTGGTTGTATAATACCATACTGGCAAACCTGTATGCACACATGTCATTGCATTTACCTGTTGACTGTGCCACTCATGCACTGTGGTGTATATGCAGCAAATGCTAACGCAAGTTCACACGCCAGCCAGGCCAAGTAAGCCGCAAGCACGCTGATATTACACCCCAGAGGGCTAGCTAAGGGCATAGTGCAGCGAGTGCTAGCAGTGGCAGCAATGCATGCATGCAACCTTTAGTCAAGCAGCAGCAGTTTACCTCACGCCACTGCTGGCCCACGTCATGCACTTGATTCATTTATTCAATGAAACAGCTGCATACAACCAGGGCATGCCAACACACCTGCAAGGACGCCGACAACAAGGGCGCCGAGAGCAAGCAGCCGTGAGCCCTGGACACTCTTGAACTTGTGCGCCGTCGCCTCGCTCGGCTCCGCCTCAGCCGCCCTCGTCTCGGCCTGGTCGACCATGGCTGGAGTGACAAGCTGCCCACCAACTTGAATAATCACTCTTGCCTACAGGTATGTACGCAATCTGTTGACGGAATGCTGTCCGACACATCATACTGTCAGCAGGAAACAGCAAACCTTGGTGTATGCTGTTTTTTTGTCCTTGTTGCACCAGGAGCAGGCTATAGCTGTCCGTCTTGATCACAATCTTGCAGCTACAGCTCTCAAGCAGTCCATGGCTTGAGTCAAGCCGCTTGACGCAGCAGGTTGGACAAGAAGATATGCAAGGGTTGCAATTGCTGCTTGTTCATCATAACAGGCTAACGTGGTTGCTGATGTGGCCGTTATTGGTGGTGATAGTTACTTGGGGGGGGGGGGGGGGGGGGG
>RHPI01001132.1:203828-238120 GCA_009103225.1 Chlorokybus atmophyticus | reverse complement strand
GGGGAAGAAAGACAGAGAGAGCGAGAGAGAGTACAACTGCATATATGCGTATGAATTTGTTTGCAATGCTGTATCGTATGAGTTGACGCAAGATCAGTGATAGCGTTTGTGGGTAGGCATGGTAGCAGCTGCCAGACCATGTACACTTGTGTGTACAATAACACAGAAGCTGTGCAGAAACTCGCACGGCTCATGGCAGTGAGAATGCTCTACTGTTCTGTGGATGCTGCTAACTCTCAGTACCCTGTGAACGAACTGAAAGCCAAAACCAGGATGAGGTCACTGTGTGGTATATGTGCATTCCGTGCTTCTCCTGCACTGTTGCACCATCCTGGCCTGCTTGTGTAGCTGTCATGTGCTTGCTACAAGACATCTGCCATACGCATTAAACGCAATAGGCGCATAACCAAAGTGATGGAAGTGCTGTAAAGTTGTATTACACAAAGGCTATATGCAGTGCCATGCTGAAGCACACGGAGATGTACGTGTACACATACTGGCAGGCTACTGGGTTTACAAAATGCCTTTATATCCTAGCACAAGCAAGCTGAAACACTGTGCGCCAGGCTTGGGCCGTTACTTACGCCTCAGATGTCGCCCTTTCCATAGCCGGTGACGAGTTGGGTGAGGGCCTTCGCCTGAAAGCGCAGGCAGGCTGAGAAGCAGTAGCAGCATGACAGCGTGAGGGACGATCATATTGCTACCACTGTGGGTGGTAGCAATATAGTCGACACCTGCACCTGGCAGACTATGCCAGAAGCCGACTCTGCCTAATTGCATGTCTACATGCATGAGGCAACCTATGACACTTGTGATAAAGTTGCACGATTGCATATTAGTGCTCAAAGCATGACGTTATGTGCACAGCCTGCTTACCACAAAGAAGGTCCCCACGCCCGCCAAGGCCAGAGGGATCAAGACACTGGTAACACGGCTATTCCTGCAGTCACGGCGTTGTTATCAGTGGCAATCCACCAGCTTCTCCGGCGAGCACTTGAGACTACCCCATGTAATACGTGTGACAACGTTTGGTGCGGAATGTCACAGCAGCAATGCAATTGTTGAGGAGCCGACCAGTCATCCTGACACGCAATGCACTTCCAACGCCACTCACGCTTTAAGGTGAACCAAAGTCCCCTTCTGCGACTGCAATGACTTCTGCTGCTCAATCAGCTTCCTAAGCCCCTCGTCTGCCATCGCCACGGGCTGCGCGGGCCGCCGCCGCCGCCGCCGCCGCCGCCGCTGCCGCCGCCGATGTCGCCCAGCTCGCCAACACGCTCCGCCTCAAGCCCCAGCACCCACAGCACCCACAAAGGCTTGTGCGACTAGGGTTTTGCCTTTGTGCGCGAGCGCACAAGCATACCACAAGGACCGGGATACGCCGTACAGAATACATCACAATGGGATACGCATTAGAGCGATGTGTTACGCTCAGCGCGCCCTCGGACAGGGACACGGACGAATATTCTCATGTATCCAATATCATGATATCGGCAGGCCGTTTGCGCGCTGCGACAATGCAGGCGAAGTCTGCACGCGGGCATCACTGTTGGCAGTTACACTGACTTTCTTTGTTTGCGTTTTGGCAAGTAATCCAAAATGCGCAGGAGAAAAGGTAGAAGCGAGAAGTGTCGCGCCCTGTGCTATACGGCGGTTTCTGCATGAGGGCAGCGAAAAGGGCGGGTAGCTGCTTGTTAGGGTTTTAGCCTGACTACCGCCGCCGTGAGCGACACGTGGCATGCGGGCGGCGTCATGGCTGCGGATGGGGGCGTTGCGGAGGCGGCCGCAGCTGCTGCGGCCAAGGCGTCGTCTGTGGTAATTAATTCTGTGATGAACGCTACGGGCGGGTCCGCACCCGGCAGGGCTGTTGACCCCAACACGGACCCTTCAGCTGCCGCCGCTGCCGCTGCCGCTCGGTCGGCTGTAGTGCTCAAGGTTCAGCTTGTGTCGTTTGGCTTCAAGCATGGAGCGCCTCCTGGGCTGGATCTGTATTTTGACGTCAGAAAAGTGCCCAATCCTTGGTGAGTTGCAGCTTCATGCGCTTCTTGCTCATGTGTTGATGGTGGACTGGCTACTCTTCTTGCTTGGTTAGCACCACTAACTTTGATCTTTGTGGCTTTGGACGGCACGTTGTACGCTGAGTAGCATAGCTCTCTCTGTCTTCGCTACTTTGTCACTGCGTGTCACCATACCGTAACTTGTTGACGACATTCAATGTCAACTGGAATGTGTGGCTGCTGTCAACGCACTAGTTTGAGTGCAGTTCGTATTCCTGCAGTTTTTTCGTGTGATCCGGTTTGTGACTTGCTGGCGCTGGTCAACGTCTCATTTTGCACGTCATATACTGTTTTGGTCGTTGAAACTGCGGTGCCTTGCTGATTCGTTCAATTGCTCGTATTGAATCCTGCATATGGCTTGCGTTGTCGCAGGAAGCACACTCATTTGAGGCACCTAACCGGACTCAACGCAGATTTGCAGAGTAAGATTAGACTGCTTGTCTTGTGCGTGCGTGCGTCGCTGACCGTTCGCTGATTACGCTGTTGTTGCACATCGTGAGATGTCACTGAAGCATTCTGTGTAGGTTGACATGCTGCATGTCATCTTGGCGTACTCGTGCAGCTTGTAACATCATTGCGACTGCAGTTGCTGATGTTGCTTGTTTGTTGCAGAGGCAATCTTTGCGGGTGAGGTTGCTCAGGAGGAGTTTGTACGATTGAGGAGCACGATTTGTGCTTTCCTACAGACAACATGCAATGCTATGTCTGTTGTCGAGCTGGCACTGCAGTCGGCTCCACAACCTGATCAGGCACAAGCGGCAGAACCAAGCAGCACTTCAAGACACAAGCTGATCGTACCTGTAACTATGTAAGTGCGCACTGCCTGACGCGGTTGGTGACTGTCCCATGGCAGTATGCGTCCCGCTGTGTTAGTGATCAGTCGTTTGTATGTCACATGCCAGGCGCATAGGCATCGGCTGCAAGAGTGGCCATCACAGGTCTGTTGCCTTTGTTGAGCGCCTTGGTCCAGAACTAGCCAGTTGGCAGGCATCTGGAGTTGGTATGTTGTTGGCATGTACAGCGGGCATGTCATCCATGCGCGGAAGCATAGGTAACGTAATGTGACATGCTGGGTTGTTGGCCGCTTTCAGGCGACATAAGGGTGCAACTAGAGCCTCCTCAACACACCCACATTGAGTGTGAAGATGCTGCGAAAAACCCTCCTTTCGAAGCTACATGTGGAAGCTGTGGCGTGCGATGTGAGACAGTGTTAGAGTGGAATGCGCACATGATGGGCAAGAAACATTTGCAGGTATGCACCTTGCTTGTGCAACAATTGCTGATTGCCGTTTGCCAACATGCCCATCCAGTTTACTAGCTATTATCCAATGCTCGGCTTCTTACACCATGTCGTTGTCAATTGCCGTCAGCGTGTTTTAAAGCAGCACAGTGTCCCAAAGTCGAAGCGCAACATTGCAGTGGTGGGTGTCGAAGCTCTTGAAGCAAAAAAACAGCAGAGGAGACTGATGGCTGCTCAGAAAATAGTAGTCGCTGAGCAGACTGGCGATGATGCTCAGCGGTGTAGACACGAAGGCAGAGCCAAGCGGCGAAAGAGGAAATCGACCGAGGACTATGCACAGCAGTCGGCCGAGGGTGACACACCATCTGCAGATGGCAAGTATGACTCTGCAGTGCCTGGGCAGGCCGCGGCAGAAGAGTTGCAGTCCACAATGGTTTCTGAGGCACCAGTTGTGGGGTCATTTCGCGTGCATAAAGCAGTTAGCGTAAAGTAGCAGACCTGTCTGCTGGCTTGGACTGGGACAGGATGCTGCCAGCGTGTTCCAGCTGTAAAAGCCAGCCGAGCCAACGCGAGAGCTGCATTGCTTCACCGAGACTGGAGGTGAATGATGGCGACGGCTTGCAGTACCTCCAGGCCAAGGTTTGGATGCGCCGCACGTGGACTGCCCCCGTTGCTAGCCCTGCCTGCCTTGCTGCATTGGGTCGAGTGGATGTTGGCCTCTAGTTTTGTCGACTTCATTTAGTGGCATATTGTATAGTGTATTGTATTGCGGCATGCAGTTCTTGTTCAGCCGCTTGGTTTTCTGCTATGCATGGCTATGTACATTGAGTTCTTGGACGTAAGCGTTGCTTTGTGTACTTCATAGCATGTGTGTACATTCTGACTGCGCATTTGTTACAAGTTGATTGCATACCAGAGTAAGAATGGGTGGAAGACTAATGACCTATCTCTGCAAGTGGCATCTTGTGGACCCGCTTCAAGGCAGCCTTACTTGTGCATTCTCATGGTCCCTCATATGAGGGTATGTTTTAGTACGGCACTCGCGCAGATTGTGGTAAAAGAGACATGCACAGCACATCATCTGGTACAGCTCTCTCAGATTATGTGGTGAAAGAGTCGCGCGTAGCACATCAACGCGTCAAACTTCTTGTGTTTTGTATGCTATTACACTAGGTTTGATCGTCCATGTCACTGAGTTGGCACGCACACTGTACCATACCCCTAATATACACATATCAGCTGAAAGCAACTCATGTTTACAGACAAGCTTGGACCTAGCGGGGTCCCCTGCCCAACAGTGCGATTTGCGATTGTGGTTTAGGCTTGATATATTGCCAACTCTGTTTCATGCATGTGTTGAAATAACCGCTATGCGCGGGTGAAACTGTTCATAATATATGCGTATAATGCTGCTTGTCATTCTTGATTCACAAACAAGGAATAGAGACACAAATAAACCTTACAAAAAGACATATTCGACCGCATGATATGCAGTGTATAACATCATAGTAGCATAGGCAAACAAGTGTATGCTGAAAAAGAGCATCGGCATTAAGTAACTCAATGTGAGTCGCATTATTTTATGAACATATAAGTGCTAACCTACACAAAGATTGTTGCAAAACTTGATGACAACCTACATATTTGTGCTTTCTAATATATACATGTAGAAGTGTATGACGATGCTACACTGCATCAGCTCCTTGCTTAACCACACACACGCATAGTGATTCATATCAAGTGACTGCTTTTGATGCAAGTAAAGATGTGTGATGTCTGCATACATTACTTGACAGTATCAATGCAAGCAAGCAATGTGCTTAATTAATTAAACGTCGCATGAGCACCATGTGTGTCACATGTAGGTTAACTCTGCCTTGATCCCCATGCAAATTGAGTGTGCTACTGTTTGCTTGCACTTTGCCTGATGTTTGCACATTGCTTGCTTCATGCACACGGCTTAGAGGGAATGCTAAAGTTTGCTATAAACGCAACTCTACTATTGGTTATGTATTGTCATAGGGGCAAGGCGGTAGTTAAGGTACACGCAATGATTTTATTGATAAAACCCGATTGTGGTGTTGCTTGCGGACGTTAGCACAGTACTGTGCTATGCAAATGTTGACAATTGCTCATGCACGAACATGCCACATTACTACATTACATGCTTTCGGCGCCGCAATTCGGCGTGTAGCACAATCCGAGGGGACACTTTTAATGCAGCGCTACATGAGGTTTTCATATAATCAAGCACAATCTGCCACTAGCAAGATATGCTTCATCAACTTGCAATGGACGCGAGCTACTTGGAGTTGTGATGTGATTTGCCATCACACTCAGTTATCATTGACACTGATACAATATGTTAGACCGTTAAAGTGGTGTATGTTTCGAGTCACATATATGCATGTTGATAGCACGCAGTACATACTTGGTCTATCGCGTGCATAACACGCAATGCCAAACAATGGTAAGGATCTATATACACCAGGTCAAGTAGAGAGCCTGCAGGACACAAACACGTCCACTGAACAACCAAATACATGCAAGTCTATCAACATATTAAAGGAGGTTCCAACATAGGAGCACTAGGCATGCATGGAGGGTAGATAGTAGAACTCAACTATCATACACAAAGGGTCTTCATGGCTTCTTCAACAATGGTTCAAGAAAAGTTATTCTCCGCAGTGTCCTGCAGGTGAAACTGGGGCTCGGATTGGGGCTGAGACTGGGGCCAGCACAAAGCGCATCCATTCAAATATCTGCGTGTATTGCAGCCTTTTACATTGCATGCCTTGCATGTGCACCATTTTTTTGCCATGAGCTTCTTCCACGCCTCCGACACTTTTGCCAGGGGGGGGGGGGGGGGGGGGNGGGGGGGGGGGGGGGGGGGGGGGGGGGGGGGGGGGGGGGGGGGGGGGGGGGGGGGGGGGGGGGGGGGGGGGGGGGGGGGGGGGGGGGGGGGGGGGGGGGGGGGGGGGGGGGGGGGGGGATCAGTAGAATTTTTCACCTTAACTTCTTTTCTAACCAGTGAAGCGGGTAATGCACAAGTCGTGGAGGTGCTTCTCACACCCTGGCTCATTGCACCTGTTGAGGTACATGGCGGCAAAGTCGAGTGTAGTCTCACAGTCAGGAACAGAGCAGCCTTTGACAAACTGCGAGCGGTTCCCTGAGCTCCCCGACGCCACATTCTCTACATCACTTTTCGCGATAATGTCAGCCTCCTTGGGGCTGTCCAGTGTAAGGTCCACAGGCTCACTGGTTACGCAATTGCTCCTGATGAGCTCCGGCTTTAGCGATGACTGAGGGGACTCAGGCTCGCATTCATCACCGCTGAGGTAATCGAGGTTCAAGAACATTATCGCAAAATGTTTCTCCTGCCGGCCAACTAACTATTGGCAACAGCCCTGCACCTGAATATTAATGTAGACTGTCGTGGCTCAGTTCTCCAATTATCTCGAGACAAGGACCTGAGTACAATTTCCGTTACTATCAGGCCCTTTCCGTTACAACTCAGTCTTTAACAGTTGACTATGCGCAATTAACAGGCACCTGTTAGTTACTTATCGCGCCTTAGCAATTGACTATGCGTAATTAACAGGCACCTATTAGTGACTTATCAGGCCTTGACAAGTGAGTATGCCTAACCAACAGGCACCTGTTAGTTACTTATCAGGCCTTAACAAGTGACTATAATTAATTAACAGACACCTGCAAATTACACATCAGTCTTATATAAGTGACTTAGCCTATGTAACAGGCACCTGCAGGTTACACAACAGTCCAGCACAGGCGACTGAGCCTAATTCACAAGCACCAGTTAAGAAGTTGTCGACAAGATAAGGCATTTCTCAAGCAACTAAAGGTGAATGATGCCTAACTGTCGTTATACATATATATATATACACATATATACATATATATATGTATTAGAACAGCATGACTACACGCGACTGTTATGGACTGCCAACATCGTTATGTGCCTGTGCTGTGTACAGGTATCTGAAATGTGTACAGTGTCTCTCAGTCACTTGCCAAGGCATGTAATTCGATTATGTGACTCGAATGCCTGCAGTTCTGTAGTATATCATAGGGATGCAAGTTTTGACATGCATTAGCATAATGACCATTGATTGAGCTGGTTTAAGATGCACCTTCTTAAGTCACAAGAGCCTTGCAGCTGTGTACACTACCAGCTAAATGGACTACCAATTGCGCTGTAGCTCCTCTCCATCATCGCCTTGCTCGTCATTATGGAACAAAGCACCATGTTCTAAGGCATGTAGAGGAGACGCTGGAGCTTGCTCTTCCTCCTCCTCGAACGGTTGCGCCAGCCACTCAAATGCCGCTTCTGCCTCAGCGAGCGGGTCACTAGCAGACGTCTCTTGCGGCCGGCGCCGATTGGGATCTTTCAGGTTATCGACATAAGATGCAGTGCGGCGTTTCACAAGGGTGAATGGCTGGAGGGCTGCTGTCACAGCCCACCCGACCACAAAAGACTTGGAATGTAACGGGAAGGTACATTAAATTACCACCACTAGACCACAAAAGACTTGGTGCTTTTATGGTCGATTTGTGGTAATTTAATGCACCTTTCCGTTACATTCCCCCCACTTAAGAACGCAAACGTCCTCGGCTGGCGCCCATCAGCTGGGGAATCATCCCAGGGGTCTGATTTAGGGTCAGTCACCGGCCCCACCACCCAAGGACCGACCAATTTAGGCCCATACCGGTCAACGCGCGCACATCGCGCCGCTGCCGGCCCCACAGGTCGCGTCGCCGCGACAGGCAGGTCGCGGCCTGCCGCGCCGACTGAACTGGTCAATTCGGCGCGACTGCCATTAGGCAAGTCGCGACCCATCCATAATGGCACTTATAAAGTGACCATTGACGATGTTATTGGATCGAGAAACAACGACCGCGGAATTCGTGTGCAATGCAGGAATCGACCCCGGGTCTCAAGCTCCGCTGACCAATGTCACAGCCCGCTCGACCACAAAAGACTTGGTGCTTTTATGGTCGATTTGTGGTAATATAATGTACCTTCCCGTTACAGCTGCGTACCGTTGCCTTATCTCCCGCTGCATTGACATGATCATGGTGTTGATTTCGCGGAGGTACTCTTCATGTGTGTCGATGCTAGCAGCAGAGGGTAGGTGTAACGGAGCACTACCGCTATGCGGTTCCCCGCCCTTATTTAATGAGAAATAGGGGTCCCAACGGGATAAACACAGCCATTAGAGTCGTATGAGGGCCTAGATCATCATAAGGAGTTATGTTATGTGACACCGATATCGACTTGAGTCGATATCGGCCGCATGGCGGCGCTGCTAACGCAGCGACCGCCATAGCCAGGGGATCTTTCGATCCCCTGGCTGCCAGCGACGGCGGCGACGTGGCTGTGGTGGTGGTGTTGGGGTAGGGGATTAAGGGGGGCAGTAGCACCCCCCATCTTACATTTAATATCGGAGCGAGGGATTGGGGGCCTGGGGGGGCGGCGGCAACAACGGGGCGCAGAGGCGGCAATCGACGCTGCTCAGTGCCGATGTCAGGCCGGCGGCTTGACAGCGGCGGCAGCGGCGGCAGCTAGCAGCCGCTACCCACTAGGTTGGGTAGTGGTAGTTGTTAGCTAGTTGTTGTTGTTGTATAGTTGTACAATTGTATAGTGCTGCTGTTGGTGTAGCCTAGCCTTGCCTTGCCTTGCTTGCTTAGCCTAGCCTAGCTTGCCTAGCCTAGCCTAGCTTATTAGTGTAAAGGGGAGGCGGCCACTCAGGCAGCCTCACCTCAAGTATTGCATCCCAGCACATCACTTGTAATTATCACATTATTACTTGTGAGTGTGCTCGTGGTTGGGGCTGCCACCACGTGGATTCGTGGTGGTGTAAAGGGAGGGTGTAGTTGTTTACACATCTCCCACCCCAAGAAAGCAGTCTAACGCCAACTTGGGCTGTTTTGGCCGCCATTCACTGCGGTAGGGTCGCCAGATTCGATTTGGGCGGTCGATATCAAACCCTCGACTCACAACTTGTTGATATCAGCCTGTAGGGCTAATTCAACGAGAGTTTGGCACCTTTTGTGTCATTTGCAATTGTGAGTTGAGCAGGGTTGTACGAAGTAAAAACTTTAAGTTATAATAGCTTGATGACCGTCGCGTGGATTCGCGTACGGCTGGTTTACAAGCGAGCGTCCTGTTGAGAGGTGTTGGGCAGTCATTTTACGTGCTGTTTAGCCCAAGTATAGCACCTTGAAATCAACGAGAAAGAAACAACAAATTTCAACACTTTCAGAGTGCTCAACTCGTGTGCTCGTGCACTTGAAACTTATTGACGGCTTGTCTCCTTGGGCAGATGTCTTGCCAAGGAGAGGAAGGCGGGATGTATCGTTTCTGAGGGTTCATCCTATGAGCCATCAAGTGATGAGGAAGTGAAGCACTTGGAAACGAGTGGTAGTTACAATAACAGTGAAGAGGAAGAAGCCAAGTACAAGAGTGGTGAAGCTTTCTCAAAGAAGTCCTCTCTTGACAAACAACATATGGTCGCTCAGAGCATCATTGGGGCGGCCATAGCAAAGTACGTATCAGAGCGTGAAGCTCTTCTTGCCGCACACCCCCAGCTTCGCAAGGACGTGTGGAATGAGTGGGCGCAGCAAGTCCGTAATGCATATAATACGGCCTTCGCGGCACTCCCGCGCGCAAGCAAGGAGATGGTGATTCGCATAATCGAGCACGAGTTGACACGTAATGTACCGCAACTCATGCGCACAGATCCAGCAGTGGCCGCTCTTATGGCCACCTATGACAAACCAGGCCCGTATCCAGGCCAGAGGATGGCGTTCGAGGCTCTCACCTTATTTACGGTGGAAACTCAGAAGCGTTGCAAGGACCTCTTCTGGTACTTAGGGCCTGAGCTGGAGGAGAAGTCAGCTCAAGAAGAGCGCTTGACTGCACGCCTCGATGCTATGCAGTCCGAGTTGGTAGCATTACGTCAGCAGGTGGCCGGGGCTACCACAACTGTAGCAGGGACATCAGTTGGCCTACCCGTCACAGCGCTGAACAAGCCCGAGAAGTTCAAGCCCAATGGGGCTGTGAACATTCATGATTGGGTGGTGAATGTGAAGCGCTACTTACCTGCACTTCAGCGACCAATTAGTGAGCATACATCTGTTGCTGAGTTGTTCATGCCACTTGACGCTTTGGCCAAGTATGCACGTCAAATAGAGGATGGAGCTTCCAAGACCATGGAGGCATTGTTTCAGTTTTTTGTGGCGCTATGATGGCATGGACTCGGCTACTGCTGCTCGCAACAAGCTTACCAAGCTGCAACAGAATGGTCGGGCGGCTTCAGTGTACTTGCAAGAGTTTCAGGCACTTGTTGGCCGTGTCAACAGTTGGCTCATGCCCATGGACAAGGCTGAGCAGTTTGACTTGTACAAGCGCGGCTTTGATGCGCGCTTGCGCAACCAGTTGCAGTACAACACGTCGACGGGGCAAGCGTGGGTTCCCGCGGACCTCGCAACCTTGCAGAGGTTGCGAGGTTCGCGGGAACCCACGCTTGGGGGAGGGGGGAAGCGGTTCCCTCCACCAAGTGTGCATGCGGCAAAAAAGGCCAAGACCTCATATGCACCTGCGAGTGGTGCTACGCCTATTGCAGCACGCGCCTGCTACGTGTGCCATCAGCCAGGTCACATTGCGAAGAACTGCCCAACCAAGGGGAAGGGCAAGGCCAAGAAGGTTGAATAGGATTACGTCGTGACTGATGTACCTTCATCTGGTGGCCAGTTGCTAGTGTTGCATACAGCAAACTGGTTTGATGAATTGTCTCGTGTGCATGTAATGACACATGCATGGCAAGCACATGATAAGCTGTGACTTTTTGATAGTGAAAAAGTGGATGCCAATGCTTGTGTGCTAGTGCATGTAGAGTTTAACATGCTATCAGAAGTTTTGCGCACATTGTGTAAGATACAAAATAAACGCACGACACTGAGTGCGGCTGTCATTGTGCCGAAGAACCATGGACCATGGCTGAAGCATACTCGGGAAAGAACCGTGTTGAAACAATTCACAAAGCGTGAGACGGGAACAGTGCGGTTGACAGCAGTATTTATTCACCCACGCATCAATCATGGAATCTTGGCTACCTTTCAAGGGCGAGTAGTACCTTTATTGTGGACCTTCACAGGCACGGCACAGGGTATTACTAGCTCGTTCTTGGTTGACACCGGGGCAACGCATAACTTCGTCGAAGATAAATGGGTTATGCGCAATAGATATAGCGTGTCAACCCTCAGCCTTCTCAACTGCTGGTGCTGGATGTGCGTTATTAGTAAAAGATGAAATCAAATTGAAAGTTAAGACTGGTAGTTATCAAGCCAATTTAACTTTCATCGTAGTACCCATTGACATAGCTGGTGTTGATGTGGTATTTGGCCAAGAATGGCAAGATCAAGTGTCTATGACATTAGATACTGCTGCACGGTTGTGCACAGTAAAGAAGGGGCGTAAGCGCATCACTTTGTCTGTGCAGGGGTTGCATAGCTTGAAATACAAGCAAACAGACCCTGCGTTACTTACGGCGCTTCAAGTGAAGCGTGCGTTACGTAAAAACACCCCTGCTTTCCTAATGCACTTAACGTCGAGTGATGATGTGGTGCCTGGCAATACAGAAGGTGTGGCGGACATTATTAAGAAATTTCAGAATGTGTTCTGATATGAGTTGCCGGGCTTGCCCCCTGCCAGGATCAGTGATCGAGGTGTCGGACACACAATACCTTTAATTCCTGATAGTGAGCCTCCATTTTGGCCTATATATAAGTTGAGCCCTCGTGAGAGGGGGGAAATGGAAACACAGATAAAAGAGTAATTGAAAAAGGGATTGATTGAACCAAGTTCCTCACCCTTTAGCGCACCCATATTGTTGGTTATGGAAAAAGAATGGGAAGTTGCACATGCGTGTGGATTACTGTGCTCTAAACACGATCACGATAAAGAACAGATACCCGTTCCCAAGGATTGATGATGTTTTTGACAAGTTGTCAGGGAATGCGTACTTAAGCACGCTAGACTTGACAAGCGGCTATTATCATATCCGGATTCATCCTTCGGATGTCTATAAGACAGCGTTCAGGACACCTACGGGCCATTGTCAATACAAAATGTTACCTTTGGGATTGACTAATGCACTCGCTGTGTTTCAGAAGGAAGTGAGTAAAATTTTCGGCGATATGCTTGGTCAACATGTCATGAGTTACTTGGATGACATCATTGTCTTCAGTAGAACACAGGAAGAACATAGGCAACACTTGGAAGCGGTGTTTGCAAGATTGCGCAAGCATCGTTTGTTGGCAAATCTCACCAAGCGTAATTTTTGTAAAACGGAGTTGCCCTTTCTTGGTCACATTGTGAGTGGTGCGAGTATCAAGCCTAACCCTCGCAAAGTACAGGTTGTAAAAGAGTGGCCCAAACCTCAGAATGTCCATCAACTAAGGTCATTTCCAAGGTTGGCAAACTACTTCGCAAGTTCATGATGGGGTACTCGACAGTTGTCATGCCTTTGACCAAACTGTTGCGTAAAGATGCCCCGTTCACTTGAACAACAGCACAAGAAGCTGCTATGCAAAAGGTGAAGTTGGCTTTAACATCGGCGCCGGTGTTAGCACTGCCAAATTGGGACAAACACTTCATAGTGGTCAGTGACGCATCAACACTTGGGTGTGGTGCGGTACTGTTGCAAGCTGGCAGACCTTGTGCTTATGAGAGTAGGAAGTTCATTTCTGCAGAGGTGAACTACACTACGACAGAGCAAGAACTATTGGATATAGTTCATGCTCTTGAGACATGGAGATGTTACTTAAAGGGTGTTTAGTTCACTGTTGTGACTGATCACAACCCGTTGGTGTATTTCTCAACACAGCAAAACTTGTCGAGACGGCAAGCGCTCTGGAATGAGTTTTTGTCCAGGTTCACCTTTAATTGGGTGTATCGGCCGGGCAAAAACAATGTTGCTGACCCTTTGAGTCGCTGTCCGTCATTACTGGCGGTGATGCGCGCGCAATAACTCGCGACACGCAACACATTGTCTCTTGATGATGAGTTTGTGCAAATTGTTGTACAGGGGTACACTTTGGACCCGTGGTTTTCTATTGCATACAACTTACAAAAGTTTGACAAACGTGACAATCTGTGATACATGAGCAAAAGTTTGGTGATACCTGACCATGCTGAACTGCGTGTAAAATGCATAGCGGTATGTACACGATCCACCTTACGCTGGGCGCTTTGGTAGTCGCAAGACCACTAAGGCAGCGCAACAGTTGTATTGATGGCCATTGTTGCCTGCTGATGTGAAGCGGTATGTGAACACGTGTGACAAATGTCAACGTGACAAACCGTTACGTAAAAAGCTCGCTGGGCTACTGCGGCCGTTGCTAGTTCCTAACAGTAAGCGAGAAAGTGCGAGTATGGACCTTATCACTGAGCTCCCTGAGACAGCGTTGGGTCACACTGCGGTTGCAATATTTGTGGATCGTTTGTTTAAAATGGTTCACATTATTTCTTGCCGTACGGAGACAAGCTCCTGTGATCTATCAATGGTGTTTGTCGCGTCAGTGTTCAAGTTGCATGGCTTGCCTCGCAACATTGTGACTGACCGTGACCCGAGGTTTGTGGCCCAGTTTTGGAAGTCGCTATGCAACTTCCTGCAGATACAGCAGCACATGAGTACCGCTTATCATCCTCAGACTAATGGTCAGACTCCACGCGCCAACCAAGTGATTGAGGAAACCATTCGGCAGGATGTGAGTCCGAACCAGTCTCATTGGGATAATTATCTTTTAATGGCTGAGTTCGCGATCAACAATGCATGGCAAGAGAGTGTGCAGGAAACTCCGTTTTTCTTAAATTACGAAGTGCATCCACAAAGTCCTGCGAGCAGTAAGTATTAAGTTGCCGGCTAACGACTTGACTCGCGTGCCTGCAGCGCGCGAGATGGCTGCGGCCATGCAAGACAGGTTAGCGTTGGCAAAGAGCTGTCTGCGCGCAGCGCAAGACAGACAAAAAGCCCAAGCTGATAAGCATCGTAGGCATGCCGATTATAATGTGGGTAAATCGGTGCTCTTAAGCACTAAAAACATAATCATCAAGGGAGTGGGTACCCGAAATATTTTCCCTCGCTGGATAGGCCCCTTCAAAGTGGTTAATCGGGTCGGCACGCGTATCGTTTGGAGTTACCACAATCCATACATATACATGACGTGTTTCATGTGATTAAAACCATACCATTCAGACGGTCGTGTTCAACCTCCTCCACCCCCTGTCGCAGTGGATGGCGATGATACTTTCGAGTACGAGGTGGAAGCAATCATAAGTCACCGTAAGCCCCGACGCGGACGCGCGCCGACTTACTTTGATGAAACGAAAAGGGTATGGTGTTGAACACAGCACGCGGGGATTCAAAAGGAATCTTATCAACTGCTAGGAGATTCTTCGGGCGTACTGGCGTGATTTGTCCGCACGCGGACGGTAAATGGGTGCTGGCAGACATCTTTACCGCTTTGGCCCTGGTTCTTTACTCACCAAGGTTTTCAATGCTCACGGTGGGGCCTTGCTAACCCCTCAATAAGGACATTAAAACCCAAGTGGGGGGGAATGTAAGGGAGTGCTGCCGCTATGCGGTTCCCCGCCCTTATTTAATGAGAAATAAGGGTCCCAACGGCATAAACACAGCCATTAGAGTTGTATGAGGGCCTTTTTAGGCCCTCATAAGGTGTTATGTGACACCGATATCGACTTGAGACTCTTATCTCAAGTCCATATCGGCCGCATGGCGGCGCTGCTAACGCGGCGACCGCCATAGCCAGGGGATCTTTCGCGGCGCTGCCAGCAGCGGCGGCGATGTGGCTGTGGTGGTGGTGTTGGGGTAGGGGATTAAAGGGAGCGGAAGCACCCCCCTTTTTACAGTAGGAGAGGGTCTGCATCCTTGCCCTTTAAGATGCGCTCCACCTGCGTAGTTTACAGGCATGTCTTAGTGGCATTGAAAGCCACTATTCACTGTAGCGCGTCTGCAAGCCTGTAGTTTGGGGCTACAGCATTCCTAAATTGCTCGTGATTGAGTTCAGAGTGCTCACCGTAAGCAACAGGTATGCGAGGTGGTTGACTGTCAGCTGCCGGCGACCAGGTGTAGTGACGGCGTAAGACCAGCATTGCACGATCATTTGCCAGATTATGGGATTGCCCCATTCATGGATGTATCTCCTCCGCTCCGGGTCTGCATTGTCGGTCACCTCAAATTTCCGCCATAACTTGTCTGCGAAAGTCATACTAACTAGGCATTAGTCACGATATAGATAGTTCAAGTAGAGCCTGCATTAGGCTATAATACTGCCGATGACTTATTATGGAGCGCGTTGCGCATCTGCGCTTTTGGGGTCTTGGGGTCCATTAGGGCGTTGATGTGCTTGATCGAATTGGTGGCAATAGGCGAGATGCGTACGTGTGTATGGAGGCTGAGTAAGAAGGCAGTGTTGCAGACCAGACATGGTGGTGAGGGACCCAACTCACTTGCGCTTGTTGCTGTTAAACAGTGTCCACTTGTACTCCTTTTTAAGGACATGCTTGATCTTGGTGACGTTCTCAGACCGGACCTGCGCAGCTTTCTTCAAGGCGACACCCCTGTGGAAGGGGCACTCCTTGGACGTCTAGTACACCTCATCGAACTTGGCCGCATTAGCCTCGTCGTCATAGTCAAAGCCAACTACCTGTTACGGGCAGGTTGGTCACGGTGCTTTGAGGTCTTAAAGCATTCATAGCACCTGGCACATGACGTTACGAACAGTGTCCTCCTTGAGATAAATGTAGCTCTCTACCTAGTGGCCGTTTATGATTTCAACGACGGCATCTCGCAAATGCTGTCCACAGAAGAACAGTCCATTACACACAGTGTCACAGTGTCACAATGTCATACAATGCTTACCTCGTTGCCAATCTTCCACTTGCTTGCTGGAGGGTTAATGACGGCCTGAGGTTGCTACGTCACGGCCAAATGCGTTTGGGTTGGGGGTTTCAATTGACCTTCTGCAAGCACAACCACGTGACTCGTGCTGCCATCCATGAAAGATGCAACCCTCACAGTTAAGCAAGAAGAATAACGTGCACAGTGTATCCAACACACATGCAGTGAGTCACTGTGCTAGTCATGAAAGAAGCAAGCATTAAAGTTAAAAGTTGAGCAAGAAGCAATGTGCATAGTGCATCAAGAACGCATGCATTTAGCTTGCCCTTGCGACTGCGGTGTCAGGTGGAGTTGTTGTGATGGGCTCGACGTTAGCACGAAGTCTTGCTGCGATTGGTTGGCGAAGAGTGGCTGTTGCTGGTTGGCGACGGTTGCCTGGTTGAACACTGGGGGCAATGTGGACTTTGGGCGCCGACCACCACGACAAGGTGCACCTGCAGATGGAACACGAGGCATCTCTCTAACTAATAGTCGGGTGCCGATTGCTTAGCTGATGGTGACGCTGTCGCATCCAACGCTGCCGCCGCCAGGTGGCCCGCCCAAATGTACGAGGCGCGAAAACGAAAATGAGGCGGTTTTAATGTCTAGTGTCCCGCAATAGAGTCGCACTTGTAGTGCGTCCTTCTCCTATGGTTGATGGTACGACTTATGCATTCGTACCATCCTTGCTTCGTACAACCAAGGGTAACAATGGCTTGGGCGTAACAATAATGGTACGATAGAGGCATCTCTCGTCCAACCCAGCCATTGGCATACTATGGCTCTGTCGTATCAACCATGGTACGACGGAGGCATTGCTCGACCAGCCCTAGTGGGAGTTAGCGTGCACTCACCCAAAAAGCTTCATTGATGGCTGGATGATGGCACGCAAGGGCATCAAGTCGATGACGGCTCGAATGTCAGGCATAGTGGACCTTGGTTCGTTTAAAAGGCGAAGGACCAGGAGTAGGAGGCGGCGGCGGCGGCGGCGACGTAGCACATCTTGCGAAGTTGTGGTCGTAAAAGTTCAAGAAGCAAAACCAACTACTACCGGGCGCCACGTCATGGATCATGGCAGGCGTCAGCAATGGGGGTGTCCAACATGCATCATCAACATTGGACAAACCAGCAGGCAAGCCATTAAGAACCATCTTTACACAGAGAGCTGCTGGGTGGCTCGCTTTTTGCAACGACGATTGGATCAGGAGCTGCAATCCTTGGAGCCCCTTGTCAGAATCATGCGGGACCAATTGCGACTGTGGGAACAAGCACAAAGAATTGCAGAGGTACGCTCAGCAGTCACATGCATTTCCTTGCAAGAGCAAGTTTTTTCTTGCGCGTCCATATAATACATGTAGTGTGGCTGCAAGCCTTCACTATTTACCCATACCCACCCCACAGTCAAGGCGACATTGCAAAAGCCAGATTTGACAGACAGAGCTGGGCGGCGGTGTGTTGTTGCTAATCTCGCTGTGCATGTTGACTGCATGCACCTCCAATGCATGCCTACCTTTGCATGCTAGGTAGTGCGTGAGCGTACGAAGTCACGCGCACGTGCCGTATGAAGTAGGCTGGGTTTTCGCACATGAGCGCGTGGCCATTCGTCCGGCATTCAACCAGCTTTGCATCAACCAGCAATGACGCAGTGCATGCAATCATTTGCGCATCAACCAGCAATGCTGCAGGTGACTATTCGAAGCAACCAACTGATGTCGGTGTGACGCAGCTGACTATTGCAATTGCAGTATCGCAAGCATGCAGCTAACCCACATGTGATTGGTTGACAGCACCACAATGCACTAGGTCGTGTGGGAGCTCCTAAGCAAGCCTGGATTCAATCCCATCAACTGGTCCTTCAATCCCACTTGTTGATGGGCGCAGCGGCAATGCGGCATCAGTTTACATGCATGTTGGCTTGTTGAATCCCGAAATGTCCAATGGGGCAGTGTCGCATCCTGTGCCCATGGCTCACGAGCTCCGTGACGAGTCTGCGATTGAGAGTGGCGGGGAGAGTGCACCCAATACCACCTTGTCAGCCCCCACGGCTTCCCCTGCTCCATGCAGCCCACGGGCCATTGAAGTAAGTCGCTGTCTTTTATGCTTGTGCTTTGGTAACAATGCGTCAGGCACTGCATAAGCTTATATTCGTCCTTTGCAACATGATAAGCCATCTTATCCTGGGTTCCATATACAGGCCCCCTTGCTGCATGGACAAGTGGTCTTACTTGCCGCACCTGCTCCCATAGCAGCCAGAGCGCATCCACCTGGCGCGGCACCAGTCCTTCATGCACTGCAGTCTCCTCCACGAGCAGCACCGGTGATTGCGGGGCAGCAATTCTTCTTGCCGCAACCGGCGCGACCACAGCACAATGCAACAACCGATGTGGCTTCTGCACCTACCTTACCCCACCCGTTGCAAGTTGAAGCCGGCAGTCTGCCCCAAGCTCAGGTGCTTTATCAGTCACTTTGACTCTTGCCGTCGACAGTTGGACACACCAATTGAGTGCTGTATGCGCATGCAGCAAGGGTCACCATCTGCCAGTGAGTCGTCAGAGGAGCTGGCCGCAACGCAGCATATGGCCATCAGTCATGCTAGGTGGCAGCTCGCCTCATGGGGCCACTTCAATGCGCCAACGGATGGTGATTGCTTCTACTATTGTGTGTTTCGCGCCAAGCCATCCATAGCGCAAAGTGTCCTAGATAATCACAAGTGCCCCAGCTCGAGCAGATTTTGGGCCATGCTGGACACCATGGATGACGACGGCAGGGGGGACACTCTCCGCAAAATCACCGCCAAGGCTATCGATGCAGGTGTGGTGAGCAGAATCTTAGAGTTCTGCAGAGCCACTGGTGCCGCGGGAGAGATGGCGCAGTATTACGATAAACTGCCTGTGAGCATGTTGGCTGATGTCAATTGCAACATTGACATAGCCATGGCCAAGGTGCGACAGATCGTGCGCAAAAAAGATGTGTACGTGGAGCACCTGCAGATGACCATTTTTGCCAACAAGCTGGGCTGGGTTGTTAATTGGCTGCGTGACCGTTCAGCGCGAGTATGGGGAGTGGGTGCCACGGCCTGTCAGCGCAGTTTCGGTTGGAAATAAGAAAGCCCTCAACTTAGTCCTGATGGTGGGCAACACTGCTCCGATGAGCCAGAAGCACACTTTTTGCTCCTCAAGCCTGCAAGCACCGAACAATGGTCGTGGCCTATGCCAGAAGTGCCACCGGAGGTAACAGACATGATCGGAGAGTGGCGGAACAGCGTTGCCTATTCCTCGCTACTACTGGCTGCGACCCTGGTGCTGCGCCAACGCCTCAGGCCTCGCCTTCGTGTGCTAGGCAAAAAGTAGCCGACTGTTGTGCACATCCTGCCTTCCCTCAACCATAGCCATATGCTCGCAATAACAAGTCAGCACCCTCCATTCCTGTTGCGGAGACTCACTTGTCACCGCACTCTAACCATCCGGGAGCATCTCCATCACGAAGCAGCGATAGCTCGCCCTCTCCCTCTTAGCTTGCCACATTGATCCCAGCCTGTCTTGTTGGTAAAGAGATTAATCGAGGTGTCTTGAAAGCTGCGCTAAAAGACAAAGGCTTTATGCTCGACCTCACGAAGCAACATGAGGTCGTGGAGGAACGGGAGGCAACCAACAAGCGCAAAGCTGTGGAGCAAGAAGATAACGCCTTACCTCCTCTAAGTGACATTGCCACGGAGAGCGCCTGCAAGGATGTGCAGGTTGACCAAAAAAAACAGAAAAAGGTTGTTAGCACAAGGGATGCTGACAGGACCAAAAAGCAAAGGTGAGGCAGCGTTACAATGTAGTTAGAAGAAGCACAACGCCTTGAAACCTCACTGGGGCTGACTGTGTGTCTTGAATATGCACATGCTGGTTTACAGTGTCATGTGGCTGCTCAGCATCGTGCAGAGAGACAGCCGGTGCGGCACAAGCTGCATAAGATCAAAGCACCGACGCGCAGACGCTTTGAGGGGCTGACTCGTTGTGCAAAGGATTTGATCGCCCTACAATACGCCAAAGACGCGCTGCATCACCGCATGCGGCATGCCTCGAGGTGAGCGACGAAAGTATGCAATAAGTGGGAGCAAACGCGAAGAGTGCGGTCTAAACAGACCTCTGGGGATTGGCCGTGGTTGAAACCCAAACACGACATTGCCTGCCATAATACGTTGTTGCCCCTTGCCGTCCTCGATATGATGGTGGTGTTGTTGCCGCAGCAACCCGGCAATGTGCAAGAGCTATCCGCGGAGCAGAACTGCTGCAATAGATGTACATGTCGACTGATGCGGGTCGAGATGTGTGCCACTACCTGAACAAACATACTCGGTGGCAAGTAAAACCATAAGAGCTGTACTTGGCATGCTTTGGCTGGCAGTGGCTATATGTCATACGGCATGTCGAGCTGATTCTGTGGAAGCTTGAAGAAGATGGCGATGTGGGCGATTACACGAGTGACGACAGCCATGTCGACGGCCTGAATGAACGCATGCTGGACGAGACCACTAAGACCAGCAGGTGGTGTATGGCGGCAGATGGGCGTCGGGTGATCGAGCAGGCAGTGGAGCGCTATGTTGCGCCATTCAGATGGGAGTCGCTGCGCCTGCAACGCGATAACAGAGTTTGGTGGCAGAGGCAGCTTGCACACCCGCGTGCACCATGCGTGCTGAATTGTCGCATTGAAGACCCCACCCCCCCTCAGCGGATGGGGAGACGCCTTGTTGCAAGAAAAGAATGTGCCATGTCTGCATCAAATACCAGCAGAAGCACGTGGCAAATAAATCTATGGAGCTACAAGCGTGTTCTATGTGCAAGCAACCTCACCCATTTTGGTCGCCACGCCTGCTGCAAGACGCCAACGTGTCGGCGGTGATTTGGCCCCTGCCTTGATAACAATTGTGCATGTATTGTAGTTTTGTGTTGAACACCTGTGAACCATGTAGGTACATGTATAGTTGCAGCATGGTGCATGGTGCACCCGAGATCTGCTGTTGTCAGAAGCAGTGGCTGTACATGTGTATACTGACTGCCCGGCGCATGAGTCAGTGCATGGCTTGCATACCTTGCAGGTTCAGAGCGTGGTTGACAGCAACAAACTCGGACAGCGCTCTGGGTTCCA
This sequence comes from Chlorokybus atmophyticus, assembly GCA_009103225.1. Classification (NCBI taxonomy): domain Eukaryota; kingdom Viridiplantae; phylum Streptophyta; class Chlorokybophyceae; order Chlorokybales; family Chlorokybaceae; genus Chlorokybus; species Chlorokybus atmophyticus. The sequence continues at coordinate 216,704 of RHPI01001132.1, read as the reverse complement.
TGAAATGACAGCACTGTATTACTCTACGATCGTGGTAGTATGCGAGTATCCTTGTACTGTAGTACCATTAATGGATGGAGTACCATTTATGCTGATGTAGTACCATGCATGGTACTGTAATACCGTCCGTGGTACAGTCGTGCTTCTTGAAGTGTGACTCATATGGTTCGTAAGCTGGCAACCCTAAATTGATGCCCATACCCTAAAGTCTCACTCAGTTTGTGGGCGACCGTGCCGATTCATATTTTGCATGATCTCGGCGGCAGCAGTTGAATCCCCCTCACCTACGAGACCATGCTTGGTGTGCCCACAATGCAATGCGTACATATGTGCCAATGGCTGTAGGTAGCAAATGCGAGCACACTTAACCGAATGCCAGCGAGTGCAGACAGTGTGCCACGGTTTTACTGCTGCTTGCTGGCATCACACCACACACAATGTCGACGTGTTTGGCTGCCGCTTTGGCAAAGTGGCGTGCAAGGAACCCGAGTTTTTCCATTGCGTGCAGTGCGTGTGCGAAGCGTGCAGTGCGTGTGCGAAGCGTGCTCGCGCTCATGCTTCGAGTGGCGAGGGGAACCCATGCGCTTCTTCACATGGACAACATCGGGACATGTGGTTAGTGGACATATGGTGGATGGTGTGGAGGTAATGCGACAGAGTGAACAGCGACGTATCACTGCATGTTATGTTTGGCGTATGCTTATTTTATGCAAGTTGAAGCTGTTGTCGCATTCAGAGCAGTCTTTCACGGTTTGGGCGTGGGCAGTTCCACCCCCTGGCCGCTGTAGAGGAGGCAGACCATCGACCGTTATACAGCGCACTGCATTGGCCGCTGGATGGGGAATGGTATGCGGGCGTTGTGGAATCATTCAAGCAAGCGTCAGGTCAGCATCGCTTCTTAGCGTGCGAGATTGAGGACGCATCATATATGCATGGTGCAATGAAAAATGGCTTTGCAGGGCAGCACCGTATAGTATTCAATGACGATGATCGACCACAAACTATCAACTTCAAAGGGCACAACGTATTCGCGTACACATCAGTTGACGGGGCACACCATGTTTTGCGCGCCGGAGGGGAGAATGTCAATCGCAAAGTAAGCCCGGACGGCATCATTGTTAGTCCCTGGCCAGCACCACGGCCAGGCTTGACCACATACACGCCATTCGACAACAAGCTTGAACGCACACGCAGATCAAGGGCACTCAACCTATTTTGCGGCGGTGGTGGTGGCGGTGCCAGTGTCGGTCAATATCACGCAGGCTTTGACGTGACCGGAATGGATAGCATAAGTCCCTCCTTTGAGTACCCGCTGCCCTTTATGTGTACACCGCGATGTATGCACCCTGAGTGCAGAAGAGCCGAGCGAGTACGAGCTTATATGGGCCAGTCCACCATGCCAGGCCTATTCAGGTGCTATCTCAGCACCTTGACGGGCGGCACATGGCACATCCTAGAGACACCAGGATATGATACCGCTCGTCCGACAGCTGCTGCTTGCAAGCCGGGTCAAGTTGTGATTGAGAATGTGCCAGGAGCAGCTTCCTCATTCAGACCCAATCTGTCTCTTTGTGGCACGATGTTTGGCCTATCAACCTTCCAACACTGTCTGTTTGAGACACACCAGCGGTAGCTACCCCACCAGCACGCTGCTCGCACGCAGGCAAGGCGGTTGGACTGCTATCGACGCACCTGTCCGCTAGCGCGAAGAAGACAATTGTGACATCAAGCGCGCCACAGCAAATGTACCTCTATGGCCTTCCAAGCACTAAGGGCGGCATTGCTGCATGGCAAGCAGCGCTGAGAGTGCCATGGATGACCTCAACCGTTACCATAGCGAATGCAGTTCCTCCCGCAATGGCGGAGTGCATAGGGTGTCTCATGATTGAAACAAGGGATTTGCGCTGTGACTACCCTCCTGTGTCATGGAACTATGAGGCTTGAGTGTGGTGCATTGTATTGATGCTTAATGGCACACAGCTGACTAATTGTTGAATGTTGCATTTAATATTTGATTGTGGTAACAGTTGTGCAGTAACAGCTGCCCAGTATTGTGCACGTCCACATGCAAAAGTCTTAGCATACGATTAGCAATGCCTAACCAATTGATATGCTCCAAATGCAGAGTAGGTGACAAGTACATGTGTTACGTGGTAGTGCAGTAAACGTACACCCAATACTTGCCCTCTTGTACACGGGTGCTCTCCTTATCAAGCATGGGGAACAGCTGGACAATGCCTTTTACTTGCTCCAGAGTCACGACACCGAATGTGGACCCCCCCCTCGACACTTTTTCCATTCCAGAGCCATGCACTTTGTGTCGCTCGTCACATCTAGCATCGTGTACCAGCGGACAAACACGACCTCCTGCCACACGCGCCCGCCGCTACCACCCCACCCCACCACGCGCTTAAAAAAGGAGTGCCCGAGCCCACCACAGTCACGTTTATACCGTCCTCATCACCTTCCAACTAAAGTGTAGAGAACCAAGGCCGCCCATGGAACATCCCAGTTGCGTGCACCATGCTGACTCCGGATGTCATGACACCGCTGCACCTCCGTTCACCACGCGAACAGCACGCCACCCGTCGGCCAACTCTAGTTGTTCCCTCCTCAACCAGCTGTTCAGAGTGGCAGGCAGCTTGTCGGCGAATGGAGTCTTCCGAGCGATTGGGCGGCTACGCGTAAAACCACTCCGGTACGGGCTGAACTCCCTCTTTATCAGCACATCCATCTGTAGCAACTTGTCCATCTTCTCCATTACATTACAGCACTGCTGCCGCGTCTGCGCTATGATCGAGCGCATCTTGGGATCCACGACCGTGCCATCCTCTCTCACATATTCCGCACAGCTCCATGCCTTCAGGATACGCGCATGGTAGTCCCAGTTGTTGCCACCATGTGCCCACTGTTTAATACTTTGAGCGTGCGTCCGCTCTATGCGGTTGGCGCTGAACCAATTCGGGTGTCCACAAGTGCCGACAAGTGCCGGCCCAAAATGAGTGAGCTGATGCATCTTCTCGATCTTCCAACCTAACTTTTGTGCAGATTATGACGACAGCAGCGGATGCAACACTGCTGATCTGAAGGCAGTCAGCTCGTCGTCAGCTGTGGTCAGGGTCTCTCTTGTGTGTTCACGCGCCTTGAACCTCTTGTTCCACTGGGCAAGCGATGCGGCAGCAATGGTGAAGAAGTCGTTGCCCTCACTGTCAAGCAGCAAACCGTCTGCAAGGACCGGCAGCCGCTGCAGCACCGCCATTGTCTCCACCACCTAAAAGAAGTGGTCGGACAGAAAGAAATCCACTGTGCATATGGGTGCCATGAAGTGCGAAATCCGTAGAGTCGCCTTGCATGCATTCAGCCTGTGCACATCTGCTTGTGAGCACGTGTCATTGGCTTTTGTGTTCAACACAAAAGTAACACCAAAGACGTGCCTGGCCTGCAGAATCTGTTTCGTGGATGGACGCATGCGTTCCTTCGCAGCGTCGTACACAGCAGCAAGCTGGTGGTTAATCATGCATCCGAGCACACGCATTGCGTCAGGGGCAAGATGAGAGTAGCAGTCAGCTCCCGGCACCTGCGACGCTCGCCAACCTCACAGTGCATTCTGCTGCCAAACCACATTGCCTGGTTACACAGAAAGCCATTCGTCCTCACGAATGCTAGTAATTGACCATTACCTCCTCGACATGCATGGAGTGCTGCTCTTTAAAAGCCTTGGCTATGTGGCGTGCATTCCTAACACCGCTATGCAGGTCCGCCCGCAGCTGACGTATTGCTGATGTATAGAAAGCCTCGGTTCTCAATTATCGGTCTTCATCCATCTCCAACAGATCTGATTTGGTGATGAAACGAACATCGCAAGGATGTCGTGTTTGGTTGCCCAACTCAGTGCGTGCGAGTGTGGCAGTCTCCTGCAACGCGATAAACTCAGATGCTCCACGGACAACATCCTTCATGCATTGTTTGCCAACAGGCTGCATCCGGTTACAACCATGCATGCCCACTACCTGCAAGTCGCTGATGTAGTTGGCAAGCGCGGAAACACACGACGCTCGAAGCCATTCGGGTCAATGAGCTGCAGACCTTCCCAGCTCGCCCGCTTCACATCCCCTAACACTACATTAAAAGCGTCATTGAAAACCTCACGTTTTTGAATTAAGAACGATTCCTTGCCCTGCGCCCAGGTTGGATGCCCGGGCGGGGGCGTGAACCACCGGCAGAAGCGCTATCATAACAACCCCCATGTTGCTAGCATACATGTCCCCGCTGTAGTTGGCAAGCGATGCCACCAGAGGGTAGCTAAAGCGCTTGCCCGCGCTACCTAGCGTGGTCTTGTCACTGTACATAAGGGCAGGCGCCAAGTAGGACGCTTCCCCCACCTCTCTGCTCAAATCCACCTCCACATCCTTCCACCAATCGCCCGTGGAAGGATGGCTAAAGCTGTGCTCGTCACCATTATACTAGAGATTGAAGCCATCAGCAGCATGTGGATTGCCATACATCCGCGCAAACCATACCTGCTGCGACCATTAACAGGCATGCTGGCCTCAGACTAGATACTGCATTAAATACTGATTTTACAAACCTTGGCCTGCATATATGTGACGCTGATGTCCTGATCCGCAGGGTCTCTAGGCTTGCGCAGATCAGCCGTCACGTAGTTACAATACGACAGCACACTCGCATGTGCATATGTGACATGGCTCTGATGGTTGAAGCACATGCACCGCACACCGTGAACACACCTGAGACTGAGAGAAAGCAATTGTAGTCCGGAGGTAGCTGGCCACACATGCACACCGGTCTCCCACTGGAGCTCTTCCGTCAGGAAGTGTGCATTTTGGATGCGCTTGATGTTCCGCCCATGTTGGAGGCCGACAGGCCTTGGCCGTTGTTGCATTGCACAAATGCCACTGCAAGAGCATGCTCCGAGCCATACCACCTGGATTCCGATACGTGCGAAGGGACGCCTCCACTTCCATGTTGGCATGCCACAGATTTCTCAGGCACGCACACATTGAAAGCCTCGTTCACTTCCTCCTCCTTATGTTGCTGCTGTGCGTGTGTCTCCTGGAGGGGTCGTTCAGCATCAAGCATGTGCGCATCTGGGATCGAACTTCCCGGTTCAACATGACCCGCATCGTACTGTAATGGACGCTGGCCGCCATACAGCTTGATTTGCTTGAACACCCTGCTGCTAACAATGTGCATGTAGACCGAGTTGCGTGTGGCGAAGCGCATGTGGCAATACGGACAAAGGACTCCATAGCTCGCTACTGACGTCGACACAGGTGTCGCCCATGTAACCTGCATCATCATATCCAGCAACACACACAGCCGCCACCGCCGCCGCCACCGCCGCCGCTACCCTTGCATGCCAGAGGCGGAAAACTTGGCCACCATTCATTGGCCCGTCGTACCATTACTATGGTACGATTAAGCCATTGCACGTCCAGGGTGGGGTGAGTTTGTATTGATATCTTGATTGAACCGTCATAATGGTACAAAGATGCCTTTGCCAAAAGGTACCATTGACATGGTACCTTTGTATAGTGGCAATGGCAGTTCGCACCATGGACAAGTGCTGGCAATGGCAAACCCTGCGCATGAAAACACCATTGATGGCTCCGCCAAGCTATGCCCTTACTTGGCAGGGACGCCGAGGGTATGTGGCGTTTGGTGGATCGTTGGCGGCAATGTTAGGGGCGTTGTGGTCGAGGTCCGGGATGAAGCCCATGCTCGCACAGGGCTGGCAAGGTGCCGGTGGGGTGTCCTTGGTGTCAATCCCCACCATGCCTACCAAGGGCACAGCCAATGACGACAGTGACTTCGGTGATATCTTACAAGGGTTCCCCTTCCGAGTGGGTAAAGGCACACCACAATATTGCCTCTAAGAACATCCGACCCACCAGTAGCTGCGACCATGGCGACATGATTGAATGGACTAAACGAGACTGGCATAACCAAGGTGGGTTACAATGCACTGTCAATGCCACATGCTAGGGTTCTTTTATCTTGCACATGCACAGCCTCAACTATCTTGCACATGACATACACTGTCAATACCACATGCACACCCTCATGCACAGCCTTCAGTGTCATGCACATGAATAGCATGACCAATCTCGCAAATGCACAGCCTATTTCTACTTGTGGGAGCTCACAAGTCGCAAAAGGGAAGCTGCGGAGTACCACGAACGGGTAATCCATGACCTATTTTAATGTTTCCAGCGGCAATTAAGCAGTATGCTTGCCAATTGCCATGTTTGTTAGAGTGAACTAAGGGCAGCGCGGCAGGCTGACTGTCTGCCTGGCGGAGTGTAACAAAGCGGAAGACGAGGTAAGCATGTGTACGCTGATGGGCTAGTCCTCTGGCAGCACGCCACTCTTACAGCATTACCACATGCAGGTGGTCACTCTCAAAGCGACCATTAAGCGCATGCGCGTGCACGGCGAAATGCTGACATTCAAGCTGAAGGGACAAAGTAGCCGCTGTATTGTCAGCGAGCGAGGCAGCAGATGATGATGACTCCGATGTTGGAGCAGAAGACTTATCGAAGGAGGAACAGGAGGAGGGGGTTGAGGAGGAGTTTTGAGGCAGGCACCACGGGTTGACAAGCTGCGCATGAGTGCGACAACTAGACTCAATGTTATATGTAGTTTCATGCGTAAGTCGGCTGCTTTATTACAAGTGGACATACTCTCACCACTGCCGGTACGTTGTATATATTGTGGGCTTATAGTTGCAAGACCAAACAGTCAGTCCAAGGTTTGTACAAGCTGCATGGCATGTTAGTGTTGGCGTACGGCAAGAATTGCCAACTTTTGTCAAACGATAAGGGTCACAAATTAACAGCAGTGTAACGGCAAGGAAACTGCCAGCTATTGCTCTTAGCTGTCCGTGACTACCAGCTAACGGCCGTCTGTGCGCATCGACCAAAGGGTAACTGGTTGACAAGTCTTGGCCGGTCGGTGCCAATAACAACCACTTTCGGCCCGCGGCCTTTTTCGTCAGTCCACATAAGCCAACGGCAAACCCAACAGTCCAAAAGTAACATTTCAGGCAGTGGCAGGCAGGCTCAAGCAGGCGCAGGCACCCGTCAGTCCCTCAGTCCTTACTTAATCTTCGTGTAAAATTTGCAACAATGTCCTTGAGCTGGTTGAACCTCTCGTGCAATTCCTCCTTAGCTTTTTGGGCAACTGCCGCAGCCTCCTCGTCATTCCTCCTCTATACTCTACTGGCTGCATTCTCCTTCATCTTTGTGCTCAATAGCAGACTCCTTCGGAGCTTCATCCATCGCTGCAGCAACAGCAAGGGGAGGGGCCGTCCGTAGCTCATTGTGCAGCTTTTGCCGATTTTGCATCATAATTCGAATCTGCTCAAGTTGCTACGTAGCCGTCCACTGCAAGCACATGCAGGTTATGTAGCTGCATTATCAAAAAACATCACTACATGCATGCATTACACTCAAGCAAAACCTACAAGCTACAATGTTCTTAATTAAATTGCCAACCCACTGCTTGACTCTGGTAATCCTCTCTGCACCCCCGGCTTCAAGTATAGAGACGTCCTTGCTGAGCCAATGGTTGAGCATTGGCATATGTCGCGCATTTTTATGGTTGAAGCCAAAGAACACCTCGCGCACAGTCTCTTTGACAATGGTGGCAAAAGACGTAATCTGTGGGTGAAGACGAGGAGGAGGCTGGTCTGCAGGTAGCCCAGTTAATGCTACACTGCATCGCGATTGAACCCATAGTTGTGTTGTTTCTGCATAGAAAGACAGCACGAAAGTGAGCGTACCATGTTATGAGATGATGTCCATTAACTTGCAGCGCACAGACACCTACCAGCTTTGTAAAGGCAGTGGTCATTTTATGGATAAAGATACCAAGCCCGGTAATAGAGTTGCTGTCGGGATACACCATGTAGCCGCTGTATCCTCGCTTTAGAGCATAAGTCGAGAAGCACCAGCACCAAAGTTCAAGACAAACATGTCCTGCGAATTTTTTCGATATGGCAGGAAGACAAGCGCGCCGTCAAGAAAACCTCTGGTCGTGGCTGACACATACTTAAAACAAGGAGATGTGGGATGCTTTCACGAACTTCATGCGCTTGAGGAAACGATCACTATCGATGTTCCTGCGTTTATTGTCAGGTAAAGTCTTGACGGGTAATGGACCACAAGTAATTTGTGGTCCATTACCCGTCAGGACTTTACCTCATTGCATGCTTGCTTGAAGATTATGAATCGTAGGTGCAAAAAACTTGCGGATGCGACTAGACTTGCAATCCTTTAAGCTATAGACTTTGCCTATTCACCCGCAAAGGGTTTCCAAGCCATCTTACAGACGCTGTGAAATCGATCACGTGTCCCGAAGAACCCAATGAAGAGTATTACAAGAAGCGCTATATCACCGGAGATTGCAGTTGCTATGGTTGGGACAAGCTGTTTCGAAACTGTCCGTCCAATATGCAAGATACCACCATGCGCTTATGTCCATCTCTTTACGTGAGGGAAAAGCAAAATGGTCGCAATAACGACGGTGATCGCACAATGTACCATTGCTTGAAATTCAAGAAGCAATCTTTCACTTACCCTGAGTTTCGTGTGCAGTACTAATTAATGCTTGAAATGTTTCGCTGGTATGCGTTATTGGGTTCCTGGCAAGCTTCTCAGCAACGACAGTGCTTGCAAACGTTTCAACGCGGACACAATTATTTTGATCAGGAACTTCTTCAAGAACTACACCATTCAGTTGTGCCCGAAAATGAGCTTATGCAACAGCACTCTCAGTCCTCGTCCGTGATCATCTTCGTCATGATTGTTCATAAGCACGCACAGATTGAGGTTAATGACATCGAGTCATCAGATTAAAAAAAAAAAAAAAAAAAAAAAAAAAAAAAAAAAAAAAAAAAAAAAAAAAAAAAAAAAAAAAAAAAAAAAAAAAAAAAAAAAAAAAAAAAAAAAAAAAAAAAAAAAAAAAAAAAAAAAAAAAAAAAAAAAAAAAAAAAAAAAAAAAAAAAAAAAAAAAAAAAAAAAAAAAAAAAAAAAAAAAAAAAAAAAAAAAAAAAAAAAAAAAAAAAAAAAAAAAAAAAAAAAAAAAAAAAAAAAAAAAAAAAAAAAAAAAAAAAAAAAAAAAAAAAAAAAAAAAAAAAAAAAAAAAAAAAAAAAAAAAAAAAAAAAAAAAAAAAAAAAAAAAAAAAAAAAAAAAAAAAAAAAAAAAAAAAAAAAAAAAAAAAAAAAAAAAAAAAAAAAAAAAAAAAAAAAAAAAAAAAAAAAAAAAAAAAAAAAAAAAAAAAAAAAAAAAAAAAAAAAAAAAAAAAAAAAAAAAAAAAAAAAAAAAAAAAAAAAAAAAAAAAAAAAAAAAAAAAAAAAAAAAAAAAAAAAAAAAAAAAAAAAAAGAAAAAAAGTCTGTGCGCATGAAAGATGTGACTGCCTTGACAAGTGACTTCTCCGAGAACTACACCATTTGCTCCGAGAACGAGCTTATGCAGCAGCACTTTTAGTCCTTGTTCGTGATCATTTTTGTCATGCTTGTTTATAAGCACGCACAGATTGAGGTTGATGGCATCAAGTCATTAGAAAAAGGAAAAGAAAAACAAAGAACAAGAGCCTGTGCGCATGAAAGAGATGACTGCGTGTACCACACTAGTAGTAGGTTAACAGGCCTCGCTGATGCGGTCCGAAGTTGTAACAAGCCGCCTTGCCTACAGGTTCACTTCTTCATTACAAACGACAACATAAAAGACAACTTTATAGTGCATCATTGCATTGGAAGACTCTTGGGGGAGGGTATCGGCGCATGGACATCGATGTACACAAGATCATCAGCTATAGTGATAACTGCAGCGTACCGTTTCAGTGCGTCAAATAGTTTGAAAAGATCGCTAAATCTGAACACCATGTGCCCACCAGCTCTGCAAGGCTGTTAATTGCTAGGACGACCCAATGGCACACTGTCCAATAAGCTGGAGTGGCATTATCCTCCTTGCCCTCTAGCATGGTCAAGGAGAACACGGCGGCTAGGGAGGGACATTGAAGCACCTTCATGTCAGGGCAGCGTTGTAGGGGAAACAACTATATAATACCGAGACAATAGTACATTACGCCAATGAACACTTGGGCCGAGGAGCTTCCTCCACCAACAAGTCTCGAGAAGGAGAGGCATTCATGCAGAAGCGCATCTGTCATCTTTTTGACATTATTCAAGTTGCACAAATCGGAAGGCTGCAATGTAAAAACAGTAGCAGGCACCATGAAGTTTTAGGCATTGCGAGCGACGGGTGAAGCGGACCGCTTCATGTCCCGCGCTCTCTCTTGCTGATGTGCAGCATGTGTTGAGCTATATCACAGTTGCGTTAACTAAGCGTATGTGTGTAGATGGAAACAAAAAGTGCTCCTTCCTGGAGATGATGAAGCGGAAGAGGCAGAGCAAAAAATGAGCAAGCTCATGGTTTGCCGGATCTTGAAACTGCATAATTTAACTCACTTTTCCGCTGTAGCATGTACGCCTACCAAACCTGCTTGTCTTAGTACTCTTGCTGCCCGATTATCCAGGTAACCACACGTCTATTTTTTGTCCCTGCGCGATTTGCGTCGGATGCTCATTCTCAATCAAGAGACGCTGGCATGGAGCTTGAGAGAAGGGATTAATTTGTCGTGTCTTCAGACATCAAAGATGAAAATCACAACAAAGAAGCACCTTACAGGGTGCTTCGATGCATACATCCAGCAGAGGGAAGTGGAGAGTCGACGACCCGTGCGGACAGCTATGGCAACAGGGTGATGCCGGACAACTTATTCGTTACAAGCGTGTACTTCTGCAGATTTAAGCATCAGCATGTCACCACTTAAGAGCCTAAAACGCATTCGCTGTGGTTTCTACAGCCTAGAAGCTGAAGAAGGCAAGAGTACTGGCGTATCCGCTGCGCTGCGTGCCCAAGGTGACGCTGGAGCAAAAGTCTAGGGTTGAACGAAAAAAGCGGAGTCAATCGAGGTTGACCACTTGGAAAGGTATCAAGGACTCTCTGTTCCGCATTTCAGATGAGCTGCATAAGGCAATCCTTGAGGTACTCTGAAGGCTCTAGAGCAGATCGTTAGCTAGGATTAGACCACATTGTACCTGCATGATTATGCGCAATGTGGAAACCTTCACTAGTATTTGTGCCGTTTTAACATTGTACAAAGTAGATTGCAATAAGTGGCTTGAACATCATTTATTGTGATAGTGATTGCTATGCAGTAGCCATGGCGAGCCGATACCCGCCGTGCTTTCTTGTACATTGACGCCTTTTGCTTTCGATTAATGTTTAAAGCGACATGTACCATCTACCCTTAATCCATGGCAACATAATAATATACGTAACTGCATATTACATAATAAATGCAATATTTTACTACTCTTAGATCATTTCAGTACTCATACACCGTGGTGACCACATTGAAATCCTGATTTGCTTCGGAACGAACTATGTGATTAACATCACATTGCTATTTTAGCTACTTTTATGTTCCTTATATGACACAACATGTATTCCTCATTGCTCCTTATAGGGATACATATTGTGTCATGTAGTACATGTACCAACGTGTATGCTCCCCAATCCAAGTGGTATGTATTAAATTTGCAAAACCTGCATTTAAGTATTCGCCTCTTCCTTAAAGGTGGCCATGCTCAACGACGACATATATAATACATTACGGAGGACAATAACTCTTGGACCCCGAGTTGTCTACCTCCCTACTCCTATCGCCAACGGCCATATGGTGGCCATTTTCGCCTCACCCCGTAACAACTTGCGCCCCCCCTCCCCGGCCGCCATCTGTCATGTGGCACAAGCGCTGCAGGCGTTTTGGATGCCAAGGGCCTTTTGCTGTACAAGATCAAGGGATGACTATTTAAGGGAGATCATTGCAAGAGGTGGTTTTGGANGGGGGGGGGGGGGGGATTAATAATGCAATTTCATGGCAACATGTAAGGCCGGTTGCGGTCGTTATGTGAGCAAAAGTCACGAGATCAATAATCATCGAGCTTTTTCATTCATACAATGCACGAGTAGATTTGTGCTTATGTGAAAATATCACTCGATAAGTGTAAGTATAATTTATTAACTGTTGAAGTTAGTAAGCATGAATTGGTAACAACAGGAGTCGTATATGCAAAAGTCAATTATCTACATTTCGTTGCTTTGCGGTTGATCAGTATAGTAATATGTTAACATATTTAACATCAATATACTATAGTCGGATAAGGTTTATTATACCGATATATAATAGTGTAGCAATGTTCATATGTACATATATGTGTGTCTACCAAATACACATGACACATAACATGCAATATATTCATGAAACAAAGCAATTTTCTTCGAACTGATCACATAAAGTTAACGTGCAATGATACTTTATTAATAATTTTATGTAGCTTAAATCATACGCCACTCTATGAGCAAAAATTGGTAACATATTCATTCAAGAATATACTATTACTTGTACCAACTTATGATAATTCTCTGTATTCGTTTTATAAAATGATGGCAAAGGCAAGAGTGTGCAACAAGCCGTTCGCCATGCTACACAAACGAGATTATATGATGCATAAAAGCGTTTCATAATATCAATATCCACGACGATCCTTTCCTACTCTACAGAGTGCGTCCCCCTACCCCCCCGCCCCCCGCCCCCGCCCCGATGCGCGCAGCTCAGAATGGACGCCTTGTCGGCGCATGTGAAGACGTTATAGAACTCCATGCCATGCAGTGCTTGATCACTCGTCAACAGGTGAAGGATGCCGTGCGGGCCATTGCAAATGCGATCACCAGCGGTGACGCAAAAAACGCTAGCTTGTTTAAAATAACATTTCAAGGCTCTG
>RHPI01001132.1:96058-203726 GCA_009103225.1 Chlorokybus atmophyticus | reverse complement strand
CCCCCCCCCCCCCCCCCCCCAAGCTTCATCGTATATATATGCAGGGTCGGAACCATCTGTTCGCACACCATTGATTCGCATAGACAGTCTTGCCTGCCCTTGGCACAGTAAGGCCTTTGAGGACATTTGGTGCGTATGCGTTGTGGAAGCGATGTGCTTTATCAGATGTGCTTTATCAGAAGTTCTCTAAGTGCTTGTAGAGCAGTTGTATGATTGACCATGTGTGCGTGCGTGCTTATATGCTTGTGATGTAAGTATGCACGCACGCACGTGCGTGGCTGCATGTGTGAGTATACGAAACGAATGTCATTATTGGAACAAGCATGTGCGTGCTAACTGTGCACGTGACCAATTGCTTGTGTGCACACAAGCATGCTGTTGCTGTTCACACATGACTTCGATGAATGCAAATTGATCAGCTATAGTGCAGACCGTGTCCTTAAGGGTGACATATATAGTTTGTTGCTGCTATTATTCTTGTCCTCTTTGCTATTATTGTTGGCATCGCCTCTCTCACACAACTCTCACATCAGGAACTTTTCATCTTCGCGTTAAGCTCAGCCTGCTGCTAATGTCTGACTGCAGGCGCTAATTGTGATAAGCGAGTCAACAGCGCAGAGAGCCTCCACGTGTACGCGGTGATGCCGACAGCAATGAAGTATGAATCGGCTCGCTATAGATGGGGCGTCACAAGCGGCTACCAAGCTTGCTGAAGCAAAATGCAGTACTACCAGACATATATTGCTACAACATAAACCATTATGAAGCAAGTTAACAATAGTAGTGTAACGTAATCGTTGATGTAAATGTGTGCAGCTGCAATAATGTCGATTGAGAGATACCCACTATCGTTGCATCCATATGTATAAGAAAACACGCTGATTAAATCCTTTTATTGCATTTTAGAACACACACCAGATTGTATGCATGCTACAATGCTATTGATACTATTATTTGTGAATGTTAACAGTACTATATATATCAAGAACCAAAACAAATGTACGATTATATTGCCAAGCATTATGCCACGAAATATTCACGAATTCATGATGTAAGAAGGTAAAGCCATATAATAATATTAATATATGATTCTACATTTAGCGCTCAAGCTCAGTAAATATAAATAAATAAAAGAATTATGTTTTGACCGTATACCTCTTAACTGTGAAAGTGATGCACGTTAATTGGGTTTATTTTTGTGACCATGATTGGATGGGGATGTTGTTCTACCAATAGATATTGACTTTCTTCAATGTTTTTTGCACATTGCTCCTCACATGTGCACACATACCTGGTACCTGGTAAGCTTTAAGTATTACCTGCTAGATATGGAAGTGTTCATGGAAGCTGGGCACGTGTAGCGGAAGTCAGTCCCCCCCCCATCAGCCCCAACACGTCACGTGACACTCCCGATCAAAATCCGCTAGCGCCAACACCGGCGCGGCTATTGCGTCACCCACTACCCTTGAAATCTAACCACGCCGCCAAACCCGGGCTTGTCATGAAGCCAACCACAACCCTTCAGTTCAGTGCCCCTGCCTCTTGACACCTGCATCAAGTGTTCATGACACGCTGAATCTGCACAACTTGGTTATCGTTTGGTGACCAGTTTACATTGACGGGCGGTGTGTGGTAACCGCGGTGAGTCCATGTGGCAAGGTACGTACCTTTGACGCAGCGGCGGTGGCATAGGCGGCGGCGGCAGGCCAGGCCACGCTCAGCGGCGGTTGGAGGCAAGCCACGCAGGTCGTTAACTTCACAGAGATGGAAGTGCTCAGTCCATGCAAGGATTATATATCCCCTAGCAGGTCCTGCGAGATCTACTTGAGCAGGTCGCTGCTGCGGGCAAGTAGAACTAGTCTATCACAATGCCGATCGCCGCCGCCGCCACCGCCGCCGCCTCCGTGGCGTCCGTCACCGCAGCAGCCGCCAGGGCGTTGGTCCGCCCTGCTCGCAGCGTGCCGGCTGGGCGAAGGGCGGTGCACCGGACTCCGCTGAGGGTGTTTGCGGCGTCCAACGGCGACATGAAGAACCCACTGTCCAACTTGATTCCAAGCAACGCGCCCAACCCCATCGATGCCGTCAAGGAGGGCGTTAAGGAGGTGACGGAAAGGGTCAGGGAGAATCTTCCCCAGAAGGTTGGCAAAGCTGGCGGAGGTACGTATTCCTGTAGAGACACACTCTTGGGCGCACTATTGCACGCATGCATGCACAAATGGTCGCATGCATGCACGCGTGTATGTGTTTGCTGCATGGAGTGGTGTTGACGTGACTTGTGCGTGAGCAGGTGAGTGGTACGTTGAGGACAATGAGACCCTCACAACCGCTGCGGGCGTGCCCGTGGGAGACAACCAGAACTCGCTCACTGCTGGTCCGGGCGGGCCGATTCTGCTACAGGACTTTCACTTATATGAGAAGAACGTAAGGGACACAACATATCCACCATGTGTGAGAGGCTTGAATCTTTCACCAACTCACTCGTTTGAAACACACAGGTCCACTTCAACCGTGAGAGGATCCCTCCTCGTGTTGTCCACGAGAAGGGTGTGGCCGCCCACGGCAAGTTCACTATCACAGGAGATATCAGCAAGTACACGCGTGCAAAGGCGCTGCAGCCCGGTGCTGAGTCACAGGCAAGATGAAGCTTCAGCATCACACGTGGCATGAAACCTGTTCTCATGTCACACACAATCTAACGATAACATGTTCGTGTGTGCAGATCATTGTGCGCTTCTCACCTGTCTCAGGTGAGCACGGAGCGGCTGACACTGTGCGGGACCTGCGAGGGTTCGCCATGAAGATCTACACTGATGAGGGTGAGCATGTTGGGCTTACATGCGTAGTGTGTATGTGTGTTTATTTGTGCATGCTTGGTGGCTGATTCTGATGTGTGTTGCTCACCACAGGCAACTGGGATCTGGTTGGCAACAACACTCCTATCTTCTTCGTGCGCGATCCTATGAAGTTCACCGACTTCATCCACACGCAAGTACGTGTGACTTCACGACAGCTGCTCACTCAGACTCACTGTTGGCGAGAAATGTTGTCTCACGCGTGCTGTGTTTATGTGTACAGAAGCGTGACCCTCGCACGGGCTTCAAGTCTTGGACCAACCGCTGGGACTTTTGGTCTCTCTCCCCCGAATCCACACACCAAGTACGTGTGCAAGAAACAGACTCAAGCAAGTTGTTTGCTGTATGTGAGTTGCACCCTCGTTGACACAACATACCCACGCGTTTGCAGTTGATCTGGTTCTTTGGAGATAGAGGCATTCCCTACAGTTACCGCTACATGAACGGGTACGGCAGCCACGCTTTCAGCCTCATCAACGAGAATGATGAGCGTGTGTGGGTTAAGTTCCACTGGAAGAGCCAACAAGTAAGCAATGGGTTATCTATGTAGGGTCACTTGCCAACATGGTGCTGAGTGTGTGTCATCAACAGGGAACAAAGAACATGGATGAGCCTGAGGCTATCGAGCTTGCGGGCAAGAACCCTGACCACTACAACATGGACCTGTACAAGACCATCGAGGATGGTGACTATCCCAAGTGGACCTTCTACGTCCAGATCATGACGGAGGAGCAAGCGGATGCACAGTCGTACAACGTCTTTGACCTCACAAAGACATGGCCCCACGCAGAATTCCCACTCATTGAGGTAACTTCTGGTTGTGTGTATACCCGATGTGCAATATCAAGTCACTGATTGGATTTGTCTCACACAGGTTGGTGAGGTTGAGTTGAACCGCAACCCTTTGAACTACTTTGAGGAGGTGGAGCAGGCTGCTTTTGCCCCGTCCAATGTGCCTCCCGGCATTGGCTTCTCCCCGGATCCCATGCTGCAGGCTCGCACATTTGCATACAAGGACGCGCACGTGTATCGCCTGGGTGTCAACTACGACTACCTGAACGTGAGTTGTAACACCTAGCTATTGTGATGTGCGCGTACCCACACTTGCTTACCTGTGGTGTTGGGTTTATAGGTGAACAGGCCGAAGAACTTGACGCAGACATACCACAGAGACGGGTTCATGCGCAATGATGGTAATGGTGGCAACAACCCAGACTACGAGCCTAACAGCTTCGGTGGACCGCGGGAGAACTTGGCCTACAAGGAGAAGGTGGGTGTCTGTTTTTTTAGCCAACATGCAGTCTACGTGTTGTGTGTTTCTAACACATATAGCCACTACACCAACTCATTGGATTGCAGGCTCCAGTCAAGGTCACCGGCCCTGGCCTCAGATACAACAATAAGAAGAACGCTGATGACTACTCTCAGGCAAGGATACACCCTCGTACATGTCTACGCACACGTACCCATGCACATACACACGACTCCAACTGTCTGTCTTTGTGCGCAGGCCGGCGTGTTGTACGATCAGGTCTTCACCGAGGACGAGCGGCAGCGCGTGGTCGAGCGTATCATGACCACCTTCGAGGGTATCACCCCCGGTTTCAAGGCGGACCCCGTGCCCGTCCGCATCCGTGAACTTGCGCTCATTAACCTTGCAAATGCGAGTGATGACCTTGGACGCAGACTGGCCGCCAAGATGGAAGTGGACCTGGATGAGGTCCGAGCTAGGCGCACACCTGAACGCAAGGAGCAGGTATGATATTAATGTGTGTGTCTGTGTGTGCTTATGTATGCTTATGTCGTTCTGCTTTGTCTGTAGTGTGATGTGTAACAATATGCAACTGACATGTTACCTGTTACAGGTGCCTCAGTACACCTCTGCTCAGGCATAAGCACGTAGTTGGGGCGGAGTGGACGTGTAAAAACGTGTTTTGTACATGACATCCGAAGTTGTGCAGTTTTGGTAGATATTGGCAAGACCTTTTGCTGCTTGTAAGTAGTTTGCTTTTGCCACCTTGTACAGCACAGTTTTCATGAATCTCATCATCCTTTTGCGAAGGTTGCTCAATCTGCAACCTGCATACGTTATGTTGCACCACTCTACAAATAGTACAACTGCTGGGTTATCTGTTAGTGATAGGACATATCACATGCACTGTAGTACACCTTCAATCATGTCCACTGCCTGTGCACCATAGATGGTGAAATGCTTTGGTTAATCAAACAGCTTGATGGTTGTATTTTAACGGTACATTGGTAGTGCAATTATTTAGTAGTGTGTACAAAGATATGCTACTAATGGTGAGGGTAATGATAGTATCTGCCTGCTAATGTCGGCAGGTGTTGTGACTAATGTACTGTGTATTATTGTTACCTGCTCATCCCTCCTTGCTCCTGCTTGATCCTATACTCTTCCTAGTTAACCTACCCACCTAGCATTGCACCTTTAGTATATTGCTCTGATAATATGCAACATACTTGCTCCTTCTTTGTACATTACTCACATGATATATACTTATCCGTGCTCCAACTTGTATATTAACTATGTACACATATGAATGTGCACAAGCAATGACAAGCATATATGCTTGGTAATAATATGCACACGCATGGTAGTTGTTCTTGCAATATCCTCATACTATGATTTGCTACCATTCACTTACCATGTTCACACAATTCTTCGTATTAAAACGTGAGAACACAATTGACACCAACGAGCTTGCTCCTCTTTGCACTTGTACTCATGTGTCCGTTTCCCCATGCACAACCATACCAACAAGCACATTATTCATGATTGTACACACGTTCTGCCATCAACGCTGCTGTTATTACTCTCTTGTAACACTTATTTTTGGGTGCTGCATGTGCATATGTGGGTGTTGGTGCGGGTGCGCATTAGTGTGTTAGATAAATATCAAGATTGGTTTCAACAAATAGCTTTGGAGTGTAGGTGTTTTCAACCCTGTAACCCATTGCTGGTGTGCGTATGAAAGTTACCACATGCCCAGCCGCACTTGCAAAGGACAAGTGGCTAGTTGAGTACATGCTATAACACTTGCAATCTTATAATATATGATATGTACATGTATGGTGTGGGCATACATCTTGTAAATGGGTTTATTATCTTAAGTATATTTCATGATATGATTGAAAGTAAAATGGCAAATTGACGACACAAAGCTTTGGTAGGTTATTACGCCATGTTCAATCATTTATCTGATTGTGTAAAAACCTCGAGAAATGAATTCAGAAACACGCAATTTTCAATTAGAGCATATACAACGCAAATACTCACACTCATATCAACTCATTGTATGTATCACAGGATTTGGATGGCAAGCATATAGCCATGCATCCAAACTGCTGCAAAAGCTGAGCATGCACGAAACAATTTGAGATGGACTACAATCAATTGAGTTAGTGTTATTAACTTACACGGGCGTGACAGACTACGTAACCGTCAGTGTTTACAAATCAACAATACGTTCATATCCACAAACGCGTAACAAGGATTATATGATAAGTATATACTTGCTTCTTATGACCGATGCATAAAGTGGTTGAATGAGTGTATGCAGTTTACTCAGTAACAATAAAACCAATTATGTAATCGATCGGCACCTTTAGAAGCAATTCGACATATTGGATTCAAACTTCAATTTTACGTTCACGTTTTGCATTGTGCATTGCACCTTTGCCCTTGCAAGATAATTGCAGAGGCGAAGAGATGTGCATCTGAGGCTTGTGTGAAACAATATAAACACTGGCAAGTCATGGGCGGCAGCATGTGTTTAAATACACAATATACATGAGTCATGATGCATGTTACATGACTCTTTACCTCTCAGTCACCTGAGCAGTATGATACGACTAGGGGTGTGTCTTTACCTAGTATGGTAAATTACCCTAACAGTTACGATAGGTCAATACCTAGTATTTTAGCAGGACGCTCTGTGACAAAAGTAATTTTGCAAGGAGCGTAACCCGTGTGACAGTGGCTAAGTGACAGTATCGCAAGCATATTACAGCTGTGCAGTATAACATGCACTTGTAGTGTTAAGTGTGTACTATCGTAGTACACATAGGCAATGTGTCAACTTCACATACAATCAAACAATAATCACGTATATACATAAGCATTGCGGTATTAATTAATACCGCAATTGCGCAAAATGTTAATCTATCCAAGCTATTCACTACCACTACTGCTATGATATGTACACAATCTCCTCAAACAGAGCTGTGACTATCTCGGGGTCCAGCAAGTCCTTAAGCTGGTTTGATGAGAATGCACGCAAGTTAATACGATACTCAGAAGTCTTCCCAAAACTAAGAAATGGCATTCGTGGTTGAAGTAGATGTACACCCACATTGCCACTCTGCCTGACGAGTATTGCACCACAACGCTTGCTCCGAATGTTTGACATCGGCGACAAACGATAAAGTTCAACGTGCGGCACTTGCCGCCGATTGCGAAGGGCGGAATGGATAATACTCGTATGGCTGTATACGTCTTTTGCAGAGCTGAGCATGTACCACCGTAGTCTCGCCATGGCCACCAACCTATAGGCGGCAAGGATGTTGCAAAGCCTGCCAAAAGTGCATGCTTATGGATTCCGAGTTGTTCGCGGTCGTTGCGAAACATGGTCAGCTAACGCAATGCCACCATGATTTGTTGCGCTTGTTTACGTTGTGCGCCAGATTCTGCAAATCTTCATGTCAACTACCGCCTTGACAACAACATGCAAATCTAAAACGCCTCATGTAGTTTCATACTTTAAGCACTTTCTCAACAGCTATGCGCTCTCGTTGCGCGATATTACCTTACCATTAGATGGTAGCATGATGCTTGGGGTCGAGTAGTGCACCAAGCATGAAAACAATATGATGCTGCATTCGATGCAGTCAATGTTACAACATCATTCACTGCAACTTGCATGTTCTCCAGCATGTGATATACGTCCCCCAAGGCGGCATGATTAGCCTCTAGCATAGAGATCCCATCACAGAAGGGTAAATTAAATTGTATGACTTCCTGCATGTTGGGCCAACATCCACGGAAGCTTTTTTCAACATGTTCTGCTTGATAGCCGCTCTGCTACTTTCATGCTAATGCATGCTCTACGTTGCAAGGGAGTAAAGGATGGGCCACAACTTCTTCCAGCAATGCTTCATTGCAGTGTACAAGCTCTGCAACATAATGGGTGGTGAAGTGCATGTTGACAGGCATCTTCAATTTCTCGCTGCATCTGTCAGCAACAATATTGCTCAACTAGCAATAAAACAAATGCATGATGAGTAACAACATCAAATGCAACACACTTGTAAAACTGAGCAATGAGCGCGCCTCTTCCATCGGTGCATGCGGCTTGTTGTTCTCACCGGGGTGTGAAATATCTCTTCACGACATATTTCACCACATGCACATGCTTCGTCCAGCACAAGATTGATTGAGGGATGCTTATTAATGTTTATTAAAAAACAAGTTGAGGACATGGCTGAGGTAGCTAAATGTCATCATCTTAAGCATCTTGTAAGATCCATACAGCCTTTATCATTGATGGGTGTTGGTCACGAACGCACAATGTTTGTCTTGAAGTGCGTGCTTCTCCACCATTTGCCAGGTCCCGCTCGCTATCAATTCAGCTTGAAAACAACATGTAGTTGATGCTGGAGCTCTAACGCAACACACATTACACATCACATAACAACATAGCAAGTGTTCTTAACAGTCACACCATCAGCACCGAAAGTGGTGTGACTGGTAGGAACATCATGCCAACAAATTAATACTTGTGATTAAATGCTTGAAAGTTTGTGTTGTGCATGACACCTTGCGTGCGCAACCAACCATGTGTCGTGTTGGTCACATGCTCGACAGGTTGCTTTGCTCACGTCTCTATACATCTTAATGTGCACAGTTTTAAGGAATTAGTTAGCTGCCTGCGATACACATGTGTTCCCACAAACATTGCATCTTACCATCAAAGCACATGCGTGCTAGCTTGAGTTAGCGGATATGTTAATTTCTTGCGTGTTGGCAGAGTAAAATATGGTTGCAACTTCTTAAAGAAGTTAATAACAAGAGGGTTCTCCCGTCATAAATGTGGCAAGTCCGTCATGAAAATAACCTCAGCAAGCTTTTTTTGCACAGATAGTACACGTGCATGAAGTTCCTCATTTCAAACATGCGGCTGTTTTAATGGAAACAAGCATTTATGATTGCCTGCAGCGCTTTCAAGACATGCGCATCAATGCGATTCATGTGAAACATGACTAGGCACTTTCTCTTGTGCAAGGGTGTGTCACTCTATACGACGAGCTCTCCACGCTTCTCATCAACCTCATTGCCCTTCAACTGTCGCGCATCGTCGTGTACCAGAGACATGCTCTTTCGGGAGTTGAGGAGATGGTGCTTGTTCGAGCTATATATATCAGTTAAATGAGAACACCTGCATGCGCGACGGTCGCTCATTTTATATGCTTGCATCTTTCAGGCCTGTACAGTATTAAACTGCAACTGATCCAGCAGCAACGCTTGGCCTATACGTTCTTGTAAGTTGACCCCTTTGTTTTACCCCATGTGCTAGCAAGCTGACTGCAGTACCTTGATGGAAAACTTGCCAGTGCCGTCCACTGGGCACGCTGACGTGGCTTTGCGTCGTCGACCAAATGCCAGCACCACATCCACATCTTTGTCATGCAAGCCATTGACAATCATTGCCAGCATGGCGGCGGCGGCGGCGTCGGTGGCGTCGGTGGCATGTCTGCGGCCAGCTCCATCCCGGCACCTCCGGCGTCAGCAAAGGCCAGCTCCGGCCGCAGCCGCCGCCTCCCCCGTCCGCTGCCAACAGAAGGGTGAGGAGGAGCAGGTGGATGCCACCAGCAGCAGCAGCAATGTGACAGTCTCTGGGCGGCGGGCGGTGCTGCTCAGGGCGGCGGCGGCGGCCACTGCGGCGGTGGCGGTGACAGTGGGCACGCCGCAGCGGGCGCAGGCACTGGCCGAGTGGGAGCTCGCCGAGGACGAGGAGGGCGCCGCCAGCCTGCTGCCGGATGTTGGCAAGCCTGCGCCTGACTTCACCCTGCCAACCAATGCAGGTGACCACATGCCGTCGTCGCCGTGATGATTGCAATATGTGTTGACTCAACATTCACAACGACATCAGCGGTGTTGTAAGTTATGTGACTGTTAAAACAATGGGCTGCATGCGGCTCTTGATGCACATTGGTTGCTTGTTTATATCTTCCATTCAAACATATCCTTGCAAATGCCACGCGCCTTCACCTTACCTACTTGTATGTGCGTGAGTTTACCTCTTGCAAGTGTTGCGACTGAAGCGGACGGGAGACATTTGTGATTATGCGCACCAAGCAATCGCAAAAACATGTTGATCGATCAAGCAATGAGCTTAGTGCCGTGAGCTGATGGCTATATATGTTCAGGCCAGGGCGAGGTGAGCCTGCGCGGGCTGCGTGGCAAATGGGTTGTGCTCTACTTCTACCCGCGCGACTTCACCGGCGGATGCACCGTGGAGGCCAACCGCTTCCAGGTGCACGCGCGCGTGTGCCTGCATGCATGTGGGCGGCGCATGGACACGTGTAGATAAGCAATGCGGTCAATGTGCTTCGCCTAAGCCCCTCATTTACTTCTCATGCGCAGCAGTCTTCAGCAATGTTGCAAAAACATAGGCTTCATCTAGCACAGGGGGAGAGCATTCTGTGCAGGCATGCACGGGCATGCCTGCAGTATGTGCTTGCGTCATTGTCTGATTATTTTCTTTGTATTTGTTATTTCTTCGTACAGCGTGATCAAGACAAGTACGTTGGTCTGAACGCGCAAGTGCTGGGCGTGTCGGTGGACAGCGTGGACTCGCACCGCAAATTCTGCGACAAGATGAAGCTCACATTCCCATTGCTCGCTGACGTCAAGGGCAATGTCAGCGAGTACGTGATTTGTGCATGTGGCTGTAATGTCAGCTCGAGTGTCATCAGCTTGTCTATGGTCAGATATGCATTGACTTTGGTATCTTTCCTCACTGCATTCAGTGCCGCATGCGCTTCACATACAGTCCGCACACAAATGACACACGCACAAGTACAAGCGCCAGCGCAATTACCAGTGTCGTTGCATGGATCTTGACTGTGCGTCGCATCATTCTCTTATCATCTTGTCTTGCCAGAGCTTACGGTGCGTTGGAGTACTACCCGGGTCTGCCTGGCCCCATCTCCGCCCGCCAAACCTATCTGATCGACCCCAAGGGCGTGTTGAGAGAGCGGTGGCTGCGCGTCATACCCGGATCGCACTCACAGCAGGTGACACCAATGTGTTTGGCTAATACAAATTAAGGTTGCAGTATGGTTCAAGTCACGCTCACTGCGTCGCATGTTTGTACTCTAAGTCCAAAGCACTGGTGATGGTGATTGGCAGGTGTTGGACACATTGCAGAAGCTTCAGGGTTGAGATGAAGTGGGTTTGTTGAAAGTCCTGAGGATGTTGACAAAACCAAGTTACACACAAATACACAGTGGTGCGCATTGCACCCCGAAACTGTGCTCCATTGGCACTGTATAGAAGAACAAGAAAGAACCATATTTTTGATCCCCTTCGTAACTGCTACTAGCAGACCTCCAGTAGTGGCAATGCAGAACTTCACGTTGCATTCATCTGCACGGCTTCAGGGTAGCTCCGCGGCAGTATCTAGGAAAGACAAATGAGTGTATGCGTATGCACGATTCACTATCGACACAGTGCCATGACTAATGTGGTTGTTGGCTCATTCCCAATGTGAAGCAGTAGTGGTGTACGGAAACCAACCTGTGCTGCTTTTACCACAAGTACCTGCTGACTTCAGTGTTCTCTTGAGGTACTGTTGTGCATACCTTCACCATGCAGTACTCATCTGCAGTACTGGCCTGGTGGCTCCGCCTCTGGAATCTGTCAGATGATAGATTTGGAGTGTGCATGTCCACGCATGCATGGTATGTGCAATGCATGCGTTAGTGGCAATGCATCTGTCAGAACCAAACTACTGCAGTTCACCAATGTAGTACGACCATTGTAAAAGCTCACTCGATAGTCAGCTGGGGACAACGCAAGACAGCGTGCATATGACACCCACCTGGCCCAGCTTAAATGCCGTCGCCCTCCACGCATCCTCAATGCTGACAGGTGCACTACTACTCATGACACCTGCAACAACAACAGCACAACTTGTAAGCAACACCACCACAAGCCCCACGCACCAAGCCGAACATACCAGCGCTTGGAGCACCATTCGCAGCTGCATTTATGTTGAGTGGTTGCATGAAGCCGGTTGCACTTTCAGTCGTGCTGGAAGTAACTGTGAATGGAGAGGCTGCATTTGGTTGCTGCGCGAATGGGGGTGAAGCAAACGCTGGTTGGGGGCTTTGCTGCGGCTGCTGTAGAGTTGCTTGTGGGAGAGAAGCCAAGCCAAACACCAGCGGAGGCGGTGTTAGTTGCGCGCTGACCGCTGCAGCGGGTTGACCAAACGGTGTTGGGGTTGATGGCACTGGAGTGGGTGTTAGGGTTGAAGCAAAAGGAGAAGGAGAAGGAGAAGGAGCTGCTTGACCAAACACAGTCTGCAACTGACCAAACGGCACCGCTTGCTGTTGACTTGGGGGAGTCTGACCAAACACCGGGGCTTGCTGTTGTTGGCTGGCAATCGGTCTGCCAAAAAGAGTCCCTTGTTGTGGTTGTTGAGGTTGTTGGCCTCCGAATGTCGTTTGACCAAAAAGACTCCCTTGTTGTGGTTGTTGTTGGCCTCCGAACGATGCTTGACCAAAGCTGGCGATGCCTGTCTGAGCAGAAGTCGTCTGCTGACTGAACACCGGTGCAGGTGTTGTTGCAGAAATCACGGCCTGACCAAAGGCTTTGCCAAAAAGGGTGCCACTAGCAGGACTCTGGCTAGTCTGACCAAATACAGTTCTACCAGTACTGTTACTGCCGAAAGCCTGTCCCGCTGTTGCCGGGATGACCGCCCTCGCTATGTCCCGCGCGGGCGTTCTCAGCAACGCGGCGAACTGCGAGTCCTTCTGCGACACCAGCGACCTCTCCTCTTGCGCCTGTGCGAGAGTAGTTGTAGTGTTGTGTCACAGGATCACATTGACATGGCTGTGACACTCTCATCAAGAGCGTACAATTTGTGCAAGAGGTTTGCCAGACTTAGCGCTTTCGTACGCGGTGTAACGCAGCTCTTCCGGGCTCGTGTCGCCATTTATGTGGTTTTGGCCCCTGTCAATAACACCACGACAAATCAGCTCACAAGTGGGTCATGCGACACGCTCATGCATGTGTGCTCATCAGCGCTTACCATCGCAAATGGCCGTACGCACTCAACCGCCATACAGGCTTCTCGTCCTTCAGGTCCAAGTCAACTACCTGCTTGCACTCCCTCGCATCATCGCACCTGTGACGGAACGTGTCACCGATCCCCACTTACACCATAATCAATAACTGTTGTGATCTGTCCAGCATGTGATACAGCACCTGTGCTCTGGCTTGCTGGGCTGCTGCTGCTGGTCTCGGCCGTGACTGTGACGGCCGCTGTTGCTGGGCCTCTCGTCCGCAAGAGCACCAAACCTGCCAATCACATGTTGGTTCACGTGTGGTGTTGGGATGATGGTCGACATGCAAGAGAGTGGGTGACTGAGCCCCGCCTGTTGTTGCTGTTGCTTGTGGGCTGGGAGGACGGCCCCAGCCGCGAGCGCAGGTCTCCCTGAATATGAGAGAGAACAGATCAACGAGTGCGATGGGATGTTTGTGAGTGACTTGAAGCATATCACACAACCGGCGGGAGAGATAGCAGCTTCATGAGCTGCGTGAGGAATGCTCTACCTGAGGCTGCGATGATGACGTTTGTGGGATAGCGTGCGAGAATTTACAGTTCACACCGTACCTGCACCTGCGGAGCAACACAAGCAGAACAACAGCTCATCAATTGCAATGGCCACTGTTGTCACTCATTGAGTGTGAAGGCACAACAGGGATGGGCACGGTAATGACGATTGCCTAAAGCGAGCACGGTTGTGCACTGCCGAAGCAGCTGCAGAACGAATATATTATTGACTTAAACAACAAAGATAACACACTGTGCTACATGCAGTGATGAACAGCAGACTGCTGCGCATGCAACCGGTGCTGCATGCGCAGCAGCTATGTGATCTACACTCAGCGTCTCTGCAACAAGCGACAAGAAGAATATAAGCAGCGTTACACAACTGCAACACTAATGGTACCAAGGTAAAGCAGGATTCTACGTGCGTGCACAGCTGCGGCGACCATTGGTTGGTAACCCAAGCTGCGTTGCAAAGCTGGTAAATGCTACCAGCTTTGCAAGGTTGAGGCACCCAGCAAAGTGGTTCGTGAGCAGGCTGTGTTATTAAGCAAACGCTCGTGCAATTGACCTCAGCAGGTCGACGCAGACACATGCGGCGCATGAAGCAAAGCTCCAAAGGCAACAACCACGCACATATACACAAGCGTACCTTCCTCTTTGAAAGTCCCTGCACACCTGAGCACCCCGCGAACCGCTCATGCCCACTGACCTCAGTCCTCTCCTCCTCCTCCGCCTCCGCCTACTACAACTATGTCTACTACGACTACTACCACTACCACTACTCCTCGGACGCTTGTCGAGCGTGCGCTTGCCCGGCTGTCTGCTGCTCTAGCTGCTTCTTCAGCTCATCCACCACTACACACTCGCCCTCGCCCTCGCCCTCGCCGTCGCCCTCGCCGCCCACGCACACAAGTGCATGCCGACAACCACACGACAAACCCGCTAATGCGCACTGCAGGTGCTGGAGGAGGAAGACGACGAGGAGGAGGAGGAGGAGGACATTCGTGCGCAGGGGCTCATGTGGCTGCCGTGCCATGTGAGGTTTAAGTGAGGGCTGAGGCTGGGAAGGCAGGCACGCAAGCAGGAAAGGGGAAAGCCGCGTCGTCAACAACCAGGCTCTCCCTATTCGTTGTGTTTGCTTGCGGTAAGCAGCGCTGTGGCATTGCGGAAAAACCAGCAGTACAGTAGTTAAAAGTAGAGTGGGTTACATGCATAGAATTACCTGTCCTCTGTATCGCTCGCTCGAATTATCGCATGCTGCTGCTTGGGCATGACATGCAGGCTAGCAACAACAATGCATTCTTCTCTGTCGTCAGCGTGTCGTGCGACTGTCAATGTGAATGTGATTGAGATTGAGATTGTGGTTTTCTAATCAGCCCTTATTGTTGTAAACATAATCTTGCCTAGGCTGTCATGGCTTCCTTTACCGAGAGTCCCGCACAACAACAGCAACAAGGGGATGACGACAGTGATGGTGGTGGTGCTTCATTGATGGTGGACTCATACGCGCACCCGGGCTTTGCAAAGTTCTACGACACGTTTATTGACAACCTCCCGCCAGAATACGAAGTGCGCGTGCTTGCACGTGTGCATTTGTGCTTCAAATGCCAGGCGGCGTAAAAGCAGTCACCCTAGCGATGACGTGCTTGCGTGCTTGCTGTGTATGGGACAGGTCAGCGAGTCTTCCGCACTCTGCTGCATGCTGCTGGAGCGAGCGGTGCGGGCCAAGCGGCAACGCATCGACGACCATCACACCAACGGCGAGCTCGTCCCCATCACAGTATGTTGTGCTTGCACCCATCTCGGCTAACAAGGCCATCGTTCGTTTGTTCGGCATCCACTCCCCTCATCCAACCGCTGTGCGTTGCTTTCAGACACTCCTGCATAGTCGTGTACTTGCCGGCCCCGCTTGCACAGGCAGTTATAGCATATCCATTTGTGCGATGCATCGTGCGCACACGTGCACGCATGCATGCACATCTCTTTGATTGACACCTTGGGCCAAACACTGCTTTCAACAATACAAGCAGCAAGCACTGCGCAGGCTTCACGAATAGTCAATTATGACATATAAGCGACTGCACGAATCCGATGTTGATTGTGTTGCAGGTGCTGGACTTGGCGTCGGGTACGGGCCGCGTGATCCTGGCTCTGTTGCATTGGTGGTTTTCCGAAGCCGCGCGCGAGCTGGTGCAGCCATTCACTCTGCGGATAATCGCTAACGACTCCTCGCCGCTGATGATCGCAGAAGCCAGACACAAACTCCAGCAAGTTCATCAATCCATCATCGCGCATGAGCGGAAAGACTCCTACTCTATCAGATGGGTCGAAGGGGACATGTCTCAGATGAGGGATGAGAGCATCAAGCAGGCGGTTGATGTGGCGTTCCTGTGCGCGGGGTCCATCCATCACTTGTTGGCGCGAGCATCGCAGCAGCAGCTGATGGATAATTTACATTGGCATATGCTCCCGCACCCGGACTCGCGCGCCGTTTTGAACCTGTTTGGCATAGAGGAGTTCACGTCGTATGAAGAGCTCAACAAGGTGCAACTGTCAGTGTCATGTTGCCACACGGGTTTGATTCAAGGACAAGGAAGTTAAATTGCAAGCTGCAGCTGAGTAACACATCCATTGCAAGGCTTGGATGGTAAGTTGATGCAGTGTGCGAATGTGCACATGATTGCATGTGCATGCAGGAGGCGTCTGCGGTGCTAACGACCGGTGAGTACGAGCGCGTGCACGTCAGGCGAGTTCGCGAGCATGCTACCGACAGCATGCTGCCGGCAGACATCATCATCCTCGACGAGTACCGACTCATCAAACTCAAAGCAACAAGTCAGGAAGAAGCTACGATCGAATGGTCTGCGAGAGAAGGCTGGTCTCTGCGCAGCATCACTCATGAGGATTTGCGCCGCATGGCTGACAGCGCCGGTCTGCGCGTATTGCACGAGAGCGAGAGGTTTGCGGGTGTGATGGGCCTTGTTGCTAATCAGGAGGGTGCAGCTGAGTTTGATGCGAAGGGAGGTGGTGGTGTGCCTGAGAGCGATGGGTATCAAAGACGGTCGCGTGTGTTCGTGTTGGGTGTCAAAGGGTGTTAGATTTCCGTCGTCAATGCTTGTGTACAAGTAGAGTTCATGTTTGCCCAAGAGCCACATATGTACATACACATGACATGCCATTTGCAAAGTTGAAAAATGCATTGCATTCAATGAAGTGATACCAACTCGATATTTACGTGTGTAATCATTAGCGAGCAGCTATTGAGCAGAAGATCATGCCTCGTTGATTGAGTGTGGATAGTAATGGTCGAGAGACAAATCCGTTAGCTTACCATATTTATTCGTTCATAGCGCCCCCCTTCTAACATAGTGCCCCCCCAAAATGTATGAAGGGGTAATTATATTTTGGCGGGCACTCTATAAGGAAGGGGCATTGCAGATCAAGATTACGTTGACGCACCGTATTTGATTGTGTTTATTTGTAACCCAGCATGGTTAAGTACGTAACACAACCGTAACTCAGTTATAATGTACTGATACTTATGGGTAAACTCATAGCTATGGGGTTTATGCATGGTATACGAGCAGGGGGCATAGTACAGCCCAACAGCGTGCCCCCTTGGGAAATTGAAGGGCGTAAATATAATCGAAGGGGCACTGTGAGGTAAATACGGTATGCAACCTTTCATTGGTATTTGCATATTGAAGCGCATTGGGCACTGTTGTACATGAACCAAATTTAGGTTGTATACGACAGTGGTGCATTATATGCGTGTTGCACCAACCACAGAAACGAGGTTTTTTTTAAACATACGCCACACAAACTCAATGTTGACACCTAAAATAGGCTTAAACATATTATAAATAATTTTGATCAACTTGTGTCATTATCTACAATCTAGGTATACAATAGGCCACAAGTGGTAAGANGGGGGGGGGGGGGGGGGGGGGGGGGGGGGGGGGGGGGGGGGGGGGGGGGGGGGGGGGGGGGGGGGGGGGGGGGGGGGGGGGGGGGGGGGGGGGGGGGGGGGGGGGGGGGGGGGGGGGGGGGGGGGGGGGGGGGGGGGGGGGGGGGGGGGGGGGGGGGGGGGGGGGGGGGGGGGGGGGGGGGGGGGGGGGGGGGGGGGGGGGGGGGGGGGGGGGGGGGGGGGGGGGGGGGGGGGGGGGGGGGGGGGGGGGGGGGGGGGGGGGGGGGGGGGGGGGGGGGGGGGGGGGGGGGCACTTCATAACAACCAGACTGCGGCGATGCAACTTATAGCAAGGGTGCCCTAGACCTAGTTATACGCACTCTTGCTGGCTTTATCTGGTGAGCACGCGGCGGGCACACGCCCCACGTCACGCATGACGCTGAAAACGCCATCAATGTGCCAATACGTTTGGCTGGCAAACGGGCGTTTACCCAGGCCGGACCAGGCCAGGCTGAGGGAGCAGGCGCACTCTCGGCCAGCTGAGCCCCATCGCCGTAGCGAGCCAAAGCTCAGGCCCAATGCCGATCCCCTGTGTGGTAACGGCGGCCTACCTGCCCTGGAGCAAATCCTCAGCTAGGGCGTCCACCTCGTCGTCAGCGTCGTCAACGACATCAACGCCTCACAATGCCCCGGCCGCCTCCACAGCCGCCATTGCCTCGGCGTCACCTATGACAAGCGGCGGCTCCCTGTCGCTGGAACGCAGCCCTGAACAGGTACGCCCAGGCGAAGCACCTGGAGGCTAAGGGACTGGTGGGTGGGTGGGTGGGTGGGGGTGTGTATGTACAGAATGGTACAGTGTGTGTGTAAGCAGAGCAGTCGAGTTTGAGTGTGCGTGCGTAGCTGCTTACCACACTCTGCTAAGCGCAAACGTGCATTGCAACAGGCATACCCGTGCAGTGGGGGGTAGAAGCGTTAATGGTATGGTTGTGTGTGTTTTGGTCCTTTGCTAGCAGGCCTTTCCTGTATGTGTCTCTGCGGGCTGGTACCAACAGCATTGCTTGCAGGCCGCTCTTGGGAAGCATCCGCCAAGTTAGCAGAAGTCGGAGACTGTACACTCATCGTACCTCTATGTATAATAGCTTACAACCTAGATTGCCTGAACTTGTAGTCCACGCCCGTACTGTACTTGCATCAAGCAATTGAGTCCACTACGTTCACATACAACTCCCATATGAACTTGTTGGCTGAGTACCATGTCCACATTTGTTACACCATTAATGGCAGAAGTCTCGATGGAGTGGTACATCACTGTCGCAGCCATTGCCTGCATGCACATCATGCACACATCTTGGCACGATGAGTATGCATGTACTAGTAACGATAGTGTTCTTGAGCACACACATGCACAGCCATGCCCAACTATTCACATGCACATGTATGCGCGCGCCCACAGTCACATGTTGCAGTGCGGTAGTGTAGGGTTGGTTGCCAACGGTCAGCAATTGTGGGGGCCATGCTTTGTAGGTAGTTATGAAAGAGTAGAGGTAGAGATTACTCACATGTAGCATTGCGTGCAATTCACATTTGAACACACTTGTTAACTAAGTAACTTATGCTCATACAAGTTGGCAATGCTGGCTATGCTCGTATTATCAGGTGCCTCCTTCCGTTCATGATGCACCATTATTTTTGATGAAAAGACCCACCTTTATCCACTAACACATTGTAACGGTTACTTGAAAAATTGTGGAATGGATTCAAGCAAACACAAAAAACCTACATACAATCTTGCAGTAAGTTATTACAAAGCGTTGATGAACAGCCATCCGTGCATAGCAATTACCGGTGGTCAATCAAGCCATGTCTTCACGAGATGTACATTAACGCTCCCTGATTACAAGGTAGCGTCACGCATGATAAACAAGGTGTGCATAAAGTATTAATGCAATAGGTTTGCTCTATTTACTCATGAAACAATATTCTACAAGTAAGCTGATAATATAATGTATGAAGCATTAATGGATGGTATGTCGGTCAATTCTTAACTTGTACATGCCCTTGTCTCTCAGAACCTTATTGACCTTTAAAGAACTCTGTATTATATATTCATGTTGTCATGTTGTAGCTTTTGCTAAACATTTTGCATTGTCTTTGTCACGAAGCCTCCGTGACAACTGCAACACAATTGTAATGATCATTGACAAAGCGCCATGATATGTAACACGTAAGCTGTATAATAATACGATCCATATCAAAGGGGCATACCATTATGTTGTCATTATAGTTAAGGCAATGTCATTATGCAATACAAATAAACATGTGGGCGCTCAGCNGGGGGGGGGGGGGGGGGATCTCGTTGTTCACAGCCCAGATCAAGTTATGTAAGCAAAAAAGAGCCGCATTAGCTCTTTTGCGTGACTAATTGCAACACTTCGTGCATGTCGTCACCATCCGTGTAAGCAAATGAATATATTACACTGCCCTTCATATTTATCATCGCGCCTCCTTTTATAATCTTGCTAGTGAAAACATGGACTCAATATACATTTGCAAGCGCTGGTCCCCCCCCCCTCCCCCTCCCCCTCTCATAATACTGTGTGTGTGCCTGCCTTGACACTGCTTTTGCACCACACTTGCATCTATATTGCTTTACATACGCATGTTGTTGTTACGCTTTGCTTGCTCTTGCATCGATGTTGGTATCTAGGCATGGGCCAAGGACAACACCACTGGTGTTACACTGGGTGATCTTTAGATGAATGATCAAGGCGCCCCATCCAATGAACCAGTGCGGCGGCATTCTCCCAACTTGATCACGCGAGCGTCACCTTTGAGCGATGGCATGACGCTTGCGCAAGCAAGACGCTGTTGTGTGCAGCGACGAGGGCGACGGCGACGGCGGCGGCGCTGGCGCTGTCGCTGCCGGTGCCGGTGCCGGTGTGCGGTTTAACAAGACGTTCCCTGTCATCCAGACTCGGTTTGACAAACGGTCTTCAATAAGCAAGTCCCCAAGATTCTGCGCCCTGACAGCTGCTGCTCTGCGCGCATAAACCAAACCAATCCAAGGTGGTGAAGCTAGCTTGCTGCTTTCCTTCAGAAGGTCTTGATTCTGCACGTCAGCTTAGTGTAAGCTGTTGTATGTCAGCTGCTTACATACGTAACGAAAAGGCGGCGTAGTAGTTGCTCCAGAGCATCCACACGTGCGTTATTGCGGTGACGGCTCGTGCTTGTGCCGTATGTGCATATATGCCGCAGCAACCACACACAGAATTACGGCGAAAACTTCTATCGCATGTGAACGATCTCTTCAGTCATGCGTGTGCATGCTGACAGCCAGTGGCCAGTCACATCTGACGTGGATTTTGCCCAGACTGAGCTCTGTTGTAGTGATTGCTGTTTGTGTGGACAAACCTGCCATGACCCACCACCACGACGCATGCAACACACCTTGACTACAGTTCTCCTTCCCAGACCCAAACACGCATGCTGAGTCTATCCCAAAGCCAAAGCATGCATGCTGACTGCTTGCACTGACCGACAGGAACTTGCGAGTTCAAGGACAAAGCCGGGTTGAGAAAGCGCGCTCGCAGCAAGGGAGGAGAAGCACATGCCCGAATGAGAGAGCAGAGCTGGACAGGCAGATGGAGAGGGAGAAGGAGAGGGAGAGGGAGGGTCAGGACCAGGAGCCTCTGTACTCTAGCTTCGTGTGTCCGGTGTCTCTCCAGGTGATGAGCGACCCCGTGATCGTGGCGGCGACCCACCAGACGGTTGATCGTTCCAGTGCGCGCGCGTGGTTTGATCGCGGCCACCGCAGCTGCCCCGTCACGGGGGCGCCGCTCGCGTCACTCGAACTCATACCAAACTACGGCCTGCGCCACGCCATCGAGGAGTGGCTCGCACGGAAGAGTCGCAAGGGACGTGCAAGGGAGGACGGTGATGAGGATGAGGGTGATGAGGATGTTGATGATGCGGCTGCTGCTCCTCCTCGCAGCCGCACGCAAAGAGAGCAGCTCGTGCGCGAGTCCGCTGCCGCTGCAGCCCGCGCCGAATGCAGGTGACACATCATGTTGTTTCTTGCTGGTGTTGTGTACTGTTTCAGTCGTACTGGACTGTTATGGGGAAGGAGAAGTGACCGTCCGTGTGTGCAGGTTTATTGAGGAGGTGATATCGCGCGCTCGAAGCCAGGATGGGCGCAATGCACTGGTGTCGCAGAGAGAGAGGCTGGTGCCAAGGCTCACATCACTGCTGCGCGCTTCACAGGTTGGCATTTACACCCTGCACACCTTGCCTTGTGTGCGTGCGTGCGTGCATCTGGGTGCGGTTGTGTGTGTGGTTGCGATCGCGTGTTTATGTGTTTCTCTGTGCATGCGTGTGTGCACATGTGTACACGCACGCATGTTCCTGTACAACAGTTCATCCTGCCTTGAGTTTGGCAAGTGGCTGACCCCAGTCTCAGGTTGCCGTGCAGATATCAGCGGCTGAAGCGTTGATGTGGTTTTCTCTCGACTCTGGCTGGCAGCAGCACATTACCGAAGCTCCCAACACGCTCCCGACCATTGTGGACATCTTGCAGATGCCCACCTCCGCAGAGCTTCGCTCCCGCGTACTGGAACTCCTCACGCAGCTGACATTCGACAACAACGAGGCCAAGGTATCCATTTCTGTCAGCGGTTTGCTGACCGAACTCGCTCGGTTGCTGCGCGTGCCCGAGAGCCAGCTGGCAGCCGCACGTGTGATGAGCAACCTTGCTGGCAGCGATATCTGCCGCATTTGCCTCGCTGAGGTCAACCACACGGATGTCGCCAGCGCCTGCGTGGAGCTGCTGCGTCCCGAGCACGACGGCGATATCCATGAGGCGGCGTTACGGCTGCTGCGCAGATTGGCATTGCATGGAGACATGCGGCGCAAGCTTTGTTTGACTGGCTCGTTGAAAGTGCGGCTGCAAGCGCTTGCATACTCTTCTGCCACGAGCGTGCCACAAGGCAGCGGATTGCTGTTAGACACACTTGCGCGTGGTCTCTCTGAGGACGGCGGGAACATGCAAGACTATTCTGCCAGCTTAACGCATGAACAGCCTGCCGCTGGGGAGGATGAGTCTGCCTTCGAGTTCAGACCGCCCGAAGGGTTGTTCGAGTTTTCTATGGGTCGAGTTGAGCCGGCACGATTGCAGCAATGGAGAAGAAGAAAGGTCAAGAGGCGTGCTTCAAGGCGGCAGCAGATGGCGATGTCTTGATGAGTTCCACATGCGGTGGACCAGTGCAAGGACAGTGTGTTGCTGTCATGTTTAGATTGAGCTGTATTTTCCAGCCATACAACTTCAGATTAGCTGATGGCGCTGTGAGCAAGCTGTGTACATATTTAGCAAGCTGTGTCACATGTGAATGCATCTTGCTGTTGTCATCTGGGAAATTTGCTTGCAACGATAAAGACACCAGCTACAGCGCCGTACTGTGTGATACAAGTACTGAATGTGCAGCGCCTGGTTGGGGTTTCACCATGAAGAACACGAAAATACATACCAATGCAGGCATTAATGGACAAAGAATCTACCTTGTTGAGGACTGCACTGGCACATGTTGTACACAATTTACATATATTGCTACTACTATCCGCATGCACACTCTCATATCTACACAGTACGCATTCCACTTTCCTATACTACTCCTAACAATCCCCGCAACGCCTGACCCCGAGCGCAACAACCCCTCGCCTTCAGGCCTCCCCGCAACTCCTCAGATGACCAGTTCCTGCATTTCAGGTCAGATTTGCAGACTCTGATGTCGCCATCGATGCCCGCAATGAATGTTGTGTGCTTCCTTCAATGCGTCTTCCCGAGGTTGGATTTCCTGTCATTGGAGCTCCACGGAGAAGGGGGTGGCCGCGAGTGTGAGGAGGAATTGTTGTTGTTGTTGTTGTTGTTGTTGTTGTTGCTGCTGCTGTTGGTGCCATTGCCACCACTGCTTACATTGCCGTTGCTGTTGTCGTGGTGATGGTGGTTGTGTTGTTCTTCCCTCAGCGCCGCCAGAGCCTTGGGCCCCATCTCGGGCACGACGGCCAGGTTGGTATCGTCAAAATCGGAGGTCCAGTCCGTGACGCGGCGCTTGCGAGGGGGACGGTTGCTGCCACCGCTGCTGCCGTTGTGATGATGGCTGTGGTTATGAGTGTGGGTGTGGTTGTTGCTTGCGCCGTGGTTGGTATCGCCGCCGTCGGCAGCCTCCTTCCCTGAACTCGACACGGGAGACACTGCCAGGTTTTGTGCATCTCTCACATCAGTTGACGGAGCCTGCGCAGTTGATGGAACATAGCGTGAGACACATGGCCAAGAAGTGTTGTGATCCATCTGGCATTATATGTGCACGCAGGAGCACATACGCACGTGCATGCTCATGTGTTGCATCCACTTGACAAAGAGAGGACGCAGGTGCGTGAAGTGGATGCGACTGACCTCAACTCGCTGGCCCAACAGCAGATATCTGTCGTGCGAGCTCTTGCCCCCTACATGGACGTCCATGTCGCACTGCAGGCACAGCGACGTGCCATCGATTGCGCAGAAGAAGAAAGCTGCATTGCGCAACATTTGGATGAGTAAATGGCAATAACCTTGCATTGTGGATTCGCAGCTGCGCAGAGAGTCATTACTGACCAGGCGCGTCCTCGCAAATGTCGCAATTGGGTGCGGCCCGTGCTTCGGCCAACTCCACTCGCGTGTGTCGGCTCGCCAGCTTATTGCACCCGTGCACCTGGCCATGGGAGGGAGAGGTTCAACACATGGCACACAAGATGTGGCTTCACTCTGGTTGCTAACGCGCGCGCACACATGTGACCACACGCAAACAAGAAAACCAAGAAGTAAAACGGTACAACAGCGCACCTTTACATCGCAGGCATGGCAGAGTGCAGCCTCATCTGCTGCGCAGAAAACCCTCGCAGCTGCACCCTCGCAGACATCACAAAGCATGCGCATTGTGATGGATTGTGGCTGTCCTTGTAGTTTTCTTGTAGCTGCCAACGACCACGATGCGCACGCCAAGGTTGATCACAACGAATCTTTCCAATTATGTAGACCCCACGCCCTTGTTGTCCTGACTGAACTCCGCTGTGACTACAACTGGCCTTGCCAGACAAGTCAACGCCCGACACGTCTCCCGGCGAAATGTGCTCGTCACCCTTCACTTATGCAAGTTGGGTACTTATGAAACCTGCGTGCAGGTGCATAATGTCATGGCATGTGGTGGGTTTGTCACTAGGGTTTTTCAGCTAGTATTGACTAAGGGCAAGCACTGTGGCTATCATGACCTGCCTGCCTGTCCAGCGTTAGCGACAATAAGAACACGGAAGCTTGGTGGATGGCAGCACAGCGACACACTAAGACAACCCCGTCCAACCACGGGAAGCATGTTCAACAGCAACATGTGCACAGCCCCTGCCCTGGCCTGTCGTCCCCCACAACGCCCTCACCCACGACACACAAAGGGCAAGCGGCCTCACCTTGAGCAAAAGGACAGCCACGCTGCTCGCCCCGGACTCCACCACCACACCCACCGCCGCCGCCGCCGCCGCCGCCAGCACCAGCACCTGCGCCTGCGCCTGCGCGCTTGCCTCCACACCACAGCCGCGACCACTGGCCGGAGGATAGCCACATCTACCAGACCTAGCAGATCGGACATTGCCGCATCTCAACCACTCGATTACCGGTCTCCTACTAGTTCTGCGCCGTCCTGCGCCGGACAGTACAGGTGAGTAGCGGCTCCCTGGGCGGGCGCATGTGAGGCTCTCCGAGGATCTCTCAGCGGCAGTAGTAAGAGATATTATTCTCAATGGAGGTGTCTGCCGCTCCGCTGCTCAGCTTTTGATATTTTGCGTGTTGGTTGGACGCTGCGCTGCGTGCGGCTGCAGTTAACCACCGTTGCCGCCCTGTCAGACGCGCGGCGGCAATTCTCGCCCTTCCCGCTTCCAGCTGCCTCATCTTCATCATCACCATGCCTTTCGAGCTTTCTCTCGCGCATGCCGTACGGTACGCCGGGGGGCATGCCTAAATATCTTTTGTCGCTGCGTGGTGCAGTTCCCCAATCATTTAAATCATCAAGTGCGAACCGCCTCCTCATGTCAACTGATGTTGAGCAGTTCGTTTGTGCCTCAATGAATGAGATGGTGCGATGCGCTGCCCGGCGTGAGGGAAGCGCCAGTTGGCGCAGCCACCCACTGAGCAGAAAGGGTGATCATTGAACATCAGCTTGTGCAGTGCCATTGGACAGGGCGGCTCTGCGACCGTGGCAGGAATGCCACGTCCGGCACTGACATCAACCCGAGACGCGACACCGCTGCCGCCTGCTGTTACGACTTCGCCTGCATGGCTGCCAAAATGCAACTTTAGTGCATGACGTGGCTGATATAAAGCACTTCACTACCGTAGTATCTTAAGAGAAGTTGTGCCACAGTCGTATCGTGTTATCAAACTTTGCTAGGCTGTGCCATATATCAGCACAGCACGCTCGCAGCTGGCTCACTATAAAGCGCAATGGAGTGCATCGGCATCAATGCATGCTCTGCATGCTTTGCATGTTCGCAAGCATTGAACACTTTGGCCGTGTTCGCACTTAATCGCAATATTGCACGACCCTCGTCGTTTATGCGCGCGACCGCACAATGAGCATTTTTAGCGGATGGCTTGCAGACACGGTCTTAGCGTTGTGCCAATCGCAGTTTTAAATTGGATTGGGTGGGCAAGTTTAATCTCAGCGTGCAAGCGTCTCCTGTTCAGCAGCGGCAATCATCGTCTCAAGGCGCCTCTTCTCGGCGGCAACAGCGTAGTTGGTGCATGCGGCAGCATTAGGTCCTCTCATAGCGGCATGGTTAGCCGCTATCGCCGGCTAGCCTTGGCAATGCTCGCACTCAGCCGCCGTATTCGTTGTGCGCCAATTGCACGGCAACCACGCAAAGGCTGTCTCCTGCTGCCACGTAAGGGTCACCTGCAACGGGTGTTTTGCATTAGGAGTAAACGACGTGGATAGATGCCGTCATATCGGACCCACTTCAAAAATGCCTATCAGTCGGATTGCGCACCGGGAGTTAACGACCGCAATTGGTTCGTATCAAGAATTAGCGCGCTCTACTGTTGCTAAACTACAGGCAGTGATTGTTTAGCTCGGAGTTTGCTGCGTCTTGCACAAATTTTAACGGGAGTAAACACAAGTATTTGCAGCCGCCTATCAGTGCTGCAGGCGACGGCGGAGGACGAGAAAGTCACGGCAGCGGCCGAGCTAGCGCCGGTCACCTCTCTTATAACGCCACCCTAGGCTTGAGCACTTAACTCTTACATAAATGGGTTATGCACTCTACTTCATGCAAGCAGCACTCATATACAAGTGCAAGCAGTCTCACACCGTACGTACACTCACACATGCGAGTGTAAGCACAACCTCTAAGTGTACACACTCACACACAAGTGCTACACAAGGACAAGCGTCCACACCTTCAGGTTAAAGAGCTTGAGCACCCTTTCGCGGCCTCTCACCTGAACACCCCATGTGAAGTCCCACAAGCGAGCACGCAAAGGCAAGGTAGACCCAAGTCTTAAATGCCTTGCCTACTGAACATGCTCAATTATATACCCCTGGTACCTTATCAAGTCATATAAAAGTAGTGGGTGACTTCATAAACGGTACCTCGTTCGGACCCTAGTGTAATTTAAGGCAGCTGTCAGTCTGCGCGTGGGTGTCAGTGGCGCAACGCATCGGATATGAAGGCTTTTGTGGTCATGTTTTATAAATTGGAGCTGAGTTACGGTCAGCACATCGAGGTGTAACTCAATTACGCTGGTAGGACTCACATGTCACTGAAAATCGCTAGTTGTGACTGAGTTGGGAGTTGTAGAGTGGTTATGGCAGCCAATGTGACGGTGCTTGTGCCTTGCTACCTGTGAGTTGGTCCAATTAACAACCCTCTCACCAAGGCACAGTATTCACACCGGAACCTTGCCCCCTCTGCCAAGCACGCACGCGCGCCCCGCCACTCGCGTACGCACGCGCATGCGCTCGAAGCTACACACCAACTTGTGTAGCGCCTTGGATCGTCACACAAGCAAGCACACACCAGTGGACACTCGCTAGCAACCCCTGCTAACCACCACCAAG
Source organism: Chlorokybus atmophyticus (assembly GCA_009103225.1). Classification (NCBI taxonomy): domain Eukaryota; kingdom Viridiplantae; phylum Streptophyta; class Chlorokybophyceae; order Chlorokybales; family Chlorokybaceae; genus Chlorokybus; species Chlorokybus atmophyticus. The sequence goes on along the minus strand of RHPI01001132.1, from coordinate 175,975 downwards.
CTTGCATACAAGAAACTAGTGAGCTAAAAGTTGTATTGCAAATTGTAGAATGTCACTATTATACCTACCAGTCTGCACATGCTACTGCCTTGACGATTCTAGCGCTAAACGGAATTAAAAGCTAAAGTATTCTTGCAGAATCTTGTAGTACACTTATAGACCTTTCCGACGCACTAAAGATCTCCTCAGTTGCTGCTCATATAGTCAAGTTATACTACTTGGCGCCAGGCCCTTCCAGAAATCTGGTCAAGCCCTTCTCGACTGGCCCTCCGTTTTTTGGCGTCTTCTCGACTGGCCCTGGGCCGATCGATATCTCTGCGGCAGCTCTGCGGCAAACTCGCAATTCGCCGATATCGGCCACAAGTCATGAAAAACACGGTATCTCAGATAAGGCCTGAAATGGCCATGAAAATCACGAGATTTGGCCTTGACTATTGCACTCCTCCCCCCCTAAGTGAGCTTCGTTGTCGAAGCTCGCGAGGTTGTCGTCGAGCAAGATAGTCACGCACGACGTCTCGAGCATTAGCCAAGTGTGCCTCTGGCTCTCAGGATGCTTCATGCAATGGATAGCCCTTCCATTTCACTAAGAACTTGCGCACGCCATGCACAAACTTCTCACCAAGGATGTCTTCTGCCCCCCACTTTGGTTCACCATTCATGCAAACTTCGGAGGGCGGCCTTTCTGGCGGTTGTCCTCGATATGCCCTAAGAAGGGAGACGTGAAGAACAGGGTGCACACGCATGGTGTCGGGTAGCTCCAGCTTGTACGCCACGTCCAAGATAACTTTGCTGACCTTAAATGGTCCCAACCAGCGTTCATTCAGCTTGCGAACTCCCGTACGCACATGTACATGCTTCGCGAAGAGTAACACAATGTCGCCTTCCTGCAATGTGAGGTGTCGGCGATGCGCGTCCGCGTACTGCTTCTGCCTATTTTGTGCCACTAATAGCGCCTCCCTAGCTGCCTTATTAATGTCCGCGCACTTTGTGAGGAAGTCATTAGCTGCCTCCATACGCACGTCATGTCATTGCGGTGTCCATGCCGTCAACGGTGTCAATGAATGTTGCTCGTAGTTCATAAGGAAGGTTGTGACACTTGTGCTTGCATTGTGGTGGTGGTTGATCGCAAACTCCACCAACTCAAGCAGCTCCGCCCAATTGTCTTGTCGCGCATTAATGTAGCAACGCAGCATGTCCTCGATCACACGGTTGGCCCGCTCCGTGTGCCCATCGGTTTGTGGGTGGAATGCCGTGCTAAACTTCAATGTGGTACCCAGTGCACTATGCAGCGCCTCTTAAAACCTACTTGTAAAGCGCGGGTCGCAATCACTTACTATTGAGTTTGCACAGTAGTACCTCCCGAAGATAAGTTGATCATAAAAGTTTAGATAAGGCGCCACCTACATAGGTACCTTTAACACTCCCACGCGAGCAACTTAACCTTCAACTCCTAGCTCCATGCAGCATGTATGGAACTTGGTTGGTGGTAGTGGTTTTGTCATGCAGTCAGCGAGCATATCCTCAGTGCTGCAGTACTTGAACTCCACTTCCCCACGTGCAACTCTCTCTCTCACCAAATGGTGCATAATGTCAATATGCTATGACCTGGCGGATGTGATGGGGTGCATGCTCAGCTTGAGTGCTCCTTGGTTGTCACATAAAATGGTGACACAGCTCGCTGCATGCCCAAGGTCGATGATCAACTTGCGAAGCCACAGTGCTTCGTTCACCGCAGATGAAGCCGCATGTACTCGGCCTTGGTAGTGGACGCAGCAACAGTTGGGTGTAGTCGACTCTTCCAGCTAACGACGCCTCCTCCCATCAAGAAAGTGTAACCTGTGGTAGACCTCCTCGTGTCGAGGTCTCTTGCATAATCCGCATCACGATAGCCATGTAGTGTGATGTCTTTCGTCTTTCTAAAGATGATACCCATGTTTGCAGTGCTGCCAAGGTAGCGAAGAACTCCTTTTGCCGCCTTCTAGTGCTCTATGATGGGTGCTGACATGTACCTCGCCAAGACTCCCACGGCTTGCGCGATGTCAGGTCTTGTAGCAATGGACAAGTAGATGAGACTTCCTACTAGCTCACCGTAGGGGTAGACAGTCTTGTCGAGTACAAAAGCAGTGTCCCGTGCCTTAAGTAGCTGTACTCCCACGCTCAGTGGTGTTGCCTTGCCCTTTGCATCCTGTACCTTGAACTTCTTGGATAAGTCCAGCACCATCTGCTTCTGTGTGATCTTGATGGTCTTCGCATCTGTGATCCTGTTGATCACAATATCGAGGAACAAGTGTGCATCTCCAACATCGTGAATCTCGAACGCAGATTGCAGTGTCACCTTGATTCGGGTCATTGCAGCAATACCCGCAGATGCCAGGATAATGTCGTCAACGTACACCAGTAGCCAGACTTCCGTCTTCACTGATGAAGAGCCCGGGGTCTGCTGCAGACTGCTGTATGCCCATCTTCTCTAGCTCTTTGCTGAGTCGAATGTGCTAGACACGTGGTGCCTGTCTAAGCCCATACAAAGCCTTATGTAACAAGCATGCCTTGCCTGTGTCTCCCTCTTCGTACCCTTGAGGTTGCTGCACGAAGATTTGTTCCTCCAACTCTCCATAGAGGAAGGCAGGCTTCACATCTAGGTGATGCAGCTCCAAGTCCTCCACAGCAACCTTGGCGAGCAATGCTCTAAAAGTTGTGTGCTTGCTGGCAGGTGCAAATACTCCTTGTAGTCAACTCCCTCCTGTTGAAGGAATCCCTTTGCCACAAGTCGCGCCTTGTAGCGCTCAATGTTGCCCTTGCCGCCACGCTTGATCTTGAACACCCACTTAACAGGTATAGGCTTCACACCTTGTGGAACCTGCTCAAGTGCAAAAGTCTTATTGGCGTGAAGCGAAGCAATTTCCTCATCCATGGCCTTACGCCACAACTCTGCATCCGGAGCTGTGATGGCCTCGTGGTAGATGCTTCGCTCTTTCTCCTCAATGATATCAGCGCTCATAGCCTGAAATCTTTGGGTGAAGTGTGGTGGCGCTCTTGTTCGTAGAGGGTAGCGCCTCTCCTGCTCCTCAACAGGTGCAATCACTTCCTCCTCGAGGTGTGGCGCATTGCCAGGGACCTTCATATTGACAAGTGGTGCGACGACAACCTCCAGCTCATCGATAATGTCAACGTCCATAATTGGTAAAAGTGTTATCAATATTGTTGCCACCATCTTCTCGTCGAAGACAACATCCCTTCGAACCATAATCTTGCCGTCCTCATGCAAGATCCTGTACGCCTTGGAGTTGGGCTTATATCCTATAAAGACGCCTGTCTCCCTCACATTCTCCAGCTCCCTCCTCAAGTGCTTAGGGATGTGCGGATATGCCTTGGCTCCAAACACACACATGTGCGTAACATCGGGCTTCTCACCATGCAACAACTCCCACGGGGTCTTGGCTTTGTTGCTCATAGCTGACCTGTTACGGATGTAGTTGGCCGTGACAAATGCCTCAGCCCTTAAAGATTTCTTCAGCTTTGCATCTGTAAGCATGGCACCCACACGCTCCACAACTGTGCGGTTGAGATGCTCAGCAGCACCGTTGTGCTCGGGGGTGTAAGGTGCAGTGGTCTCATGCTTGATACCGTGCTCTTTCAGGTAGCTCTTTAGAGTGTAATTGAGGTATTCAGCGCCCCGATCACTTCTCAACGCCAACACTTTTGTCGTTGCTTGTGTAGCCAATAGAATAAGAGTCCTCTTGACTATAGCAGCAACATCTGATTTCGCAGCAACATGTACAATGGCAGATAGATTGCTGAAGTCATATAAGAAAGTGGCAACGTACCAACTTCCTCCTACGGATGTAACTGGCATGGGTCCGCACACATCCATGTGTACGAGCTGCAAGGGTGCTATATTGATGCGGGAAGAAGTGGGAAAGGGTTGTCTAGGCATCTTGCTCAACACATACGTTTCACACAGATCACCTTTTGCTGCTTTCATGTCCTCCACTTGTATGTTGATCCCATTCACCATGCCTTCAGCCACCAATCTTGCCATGTTGTCCCACTCAAGATGTGCGAATCGCCGATGCCATAGAAGTGCTGTTGCTGATGCAGTGACTGCCGCAGACATCGCATGCTGCCGGTCCAGTTTGATGCAATACAGACTTCCTAGCAGTGTGCCCTCCACAACAATGATGTTTTTCACCTTAACTTGACACTTCGCAGCAGTGAAGTCAACTTTGGCGTCCGCGCTTGTAGCTCTTTGGATAGAGAACATGCTGGAGGCTAGTCCCGGCACGTAAATTACCTCCTTCAGGGCCACTTTTTATGTAGCGCCCGCCACTTTTGTGTGTAGAATGACGGTGCCCACTCCCACAGCTTGCAAGTGCTGCTTGTTGCCAAATCTCACTTTCACAGCAGCAGCATCGCTCAGAGCAGGATATACCTGGAACTCATGTCTGTGTGGAGTCATATGCTGGGTGCACGCAGAATCCAACAACCAAGCGCTCTCGTTAGCAGTAGTGCTAGCAGCAAGTGCTACAGCATGCCTATTAGAACCTTGTTTCTGTTGCTGATCGCGCTTCAACTTTCGGTAGTCCTTTTTTAGGTGTCCCTTCATGTCACAGTATTGGCAGTTACGCATCTCCTTTTTCCCACCACCATTGTTGTTGTTGAAACGTGGATTGGATTGTGCCGCGAATGCTGCAGCTTCAGCCTCATCCTGGCGTGAAGTGGATGCGCATTGCTTGACTTGAAGTAGGCGTGGGGTGATGGTCTCGAGGGTGAGCTCCTCACTGGTTGACTCCATAATGGTGACGGTCATCTCGAACTCCTTGGGTAAGCCAGCAAGAATAACCCAGACCACCTCCACCTCTTTTACTTCATGTCCAATGGCAAGCAAGTCGTCCCACAGGTGCCGAGTTTGTGAGATGAACTTCATGACAGATTCAGCAGCATCCTTTCTCAAAGCATTCAACTGCTTCCTCAACTGCAACTTCTTAACATTGTTCTCAGCCTTGTAACCTCAAAAAACTTATGCCACAATTCTAGCACACTTGCAACGTGCAACAAGCGCTAAGTGATGTTGTACCACATTCAATCTTATCAATGCAAGTGCCTGATTGGTCACTTTCTTTGTGGGTGCGTCCTCTAAGCCGAGAGGGCGCTCCATGGGATCCACCACCAACCATAGATCTTTGTGCATGAGTAGCATCTGCATTCGGATGCTCCATGTCCCATAGGTATCCAGGTCTAGTGGTTCGACAATCATCTTGTCGTAGCTGGTCCCCCTGCTTCCTTTGCTAGCCTGCAATGAAGACGGCGCCTCCCCAAGCTATACCAACTTGTGTGTGCTATGCTAGCGATAGTGTGGGCCCATAAACTATTGAGATTGCACAGTAGCAACAATGACAAGCACAAGTGTGGCGCTGACTATAGTAGAGTAGTGCAGAGTGGATCTTACTGTATTACACAACAGACAGTGTCTTATATAGTACACTAGCGAGTGCTAGTCAACACTAGTCAACTCTAGTCAAAGTCAACACTAGTTAACACTAGTCAAAGTCAAAGTCAAAGTCAATGGTTAAAGTCAAAGTCAAAGCCAACATTTACTAAGATTAACTGTAACTCCCGTAACGGCCGTTGATTATAACTCCCGTAACTCCCAAAGATAAGTTGATCGTAGAAGTTTAGCTAAGGCGCCACCTACATAGGTACGATAAACACTCACGATGCTTTATGGTAATTTGTGAAAACGAAACACATGCTTCACAAATAAGCGTGCTGACTCCGGTGCCGTGCAAGATTTACCACACGGCGCCAAGCGTATCAATTTACTGGTTTTAACGAACACACCCTTCTTTTGTGTTTGGTAGCCCCATGATAAAGTCCACGGTAGCTTGCTCCCACTTGGACAATGGCACATGGAGAGGTTACAGCAACCCACCTGGCATTGAGTTGCTTGCCTTCACCCTTTGGCATGCACAACGCCACATAATCGCGCACATCACGATGCATCTCTCGCCAGTAAAAACGCTGTTTCAAGCTTGCCAAAGTCCTCTCCAACCCTTGGTGACCAGCAATGGGCACGTCATGAGCTTCCTTCAGCACGGATATGTGCGACATTGGGGATGTACAAGCGCCCGTGGTGCCATAACAGCCCGTCGCGCATTGACCAATGCCCACTTATGTCCGTAGCTGCACTTTTCAGCTTTTGCAACACTTTCATACCCTCCGTGTCTTCACGAAGCACTTGCCAAATCTGATCGGTCCACTCGGGCTGCACTTGAGCGAGTGCCTCAATTGCATTAAGCCGGCTCAGCGCATCAGCAACACCATTTGTCATACCGGGCTTGTACTTGATATCGAAGTAAAAAAGGTGAAAGAACTCCAACCATCGTGCTCGTTACGACGTAGATGAGGTTGTGTTTGTAAGTACCTTAGTGGAGAGTGATCCGTCTCAAGCACAATCTTTTTGCCTTTCAGAAAACAACGCCATTGTCGTAGCGCCATTACTTGCGCCAAAAGATCCCTCTCGTGCACGGGGTAATTCAGCTCCGCACCACTCATCTTCTTGCTGAAAAATGCTATTGGTTGAAGGCCGTTGCCATGGTCTTGCTGCAAAACAGCTCCTACAGCTGTGTCGGACGCGTCGCAAGCCAAAATAAATGTCTTTTCCATGTCGCGGTGAGCCAGGACTGGTACCTCCACCAGCGCCTTCTTCAACGCATCAAATGCATGTTCCTCTGTTGCTGACCAGCTCCAACGCTTTCCCTTCATGAGTAGGGCAGTCAATAGAGCAGCTATGCGAAAATGTTGAGAACTAGTGATGCGCCTAGTGTGTGTGTATTTGCCTCTTACATACAAGTGTGCACACATCAAGGACAAGTGCAGCAAGCACGCCAACTATAGAGACAATGTGCAACCCACTGTATTAAGCAGTATACAGTGTCTTATATACTATGCTACTAAGCACTAGATAACTCTAGTTTACCTCTGGTTGAAGTCAACACTAGTCAACACTAGTCAATGGTCAAAGTCAATGGTCAAAGTCAAAGTTGATCATGGTTGACCGTAATTGCCGTAATTCCCGTAACTCTCGTAACTCTCGTAACTCCCGTAACTAAAGGTTAAGCTGATCGTACCAACTACATGTAGGCGCCGCCTATACATGTACTTTCTACAACCTATAACATTTAACACTCCCACGCGAGCAGCTTGACCTTGAACTCCAAGTTCTTCTCGCAAGCTTACCCACATTAACTTACTCCATTGAACACTCCCACAAACGTGTTGCTCCCACGGACTTGATGCTTGTCTCCATGACACCATCCTTCTCCTCGTGCTGCCAACAGGACTACAAGGTTCCAATACTCCTTGTTTCCTCCTCATAGTTGTCGCATCAGGTTCCACCACGCCACGCCTGACCTTGCTCAGGTGGTTTCGAAGACTCCCTCAATGGCAAACTATGCTATATAAACTACACTGAGTTCTCTACCTTAGCAATGCTGTACCACAGTGTAGGCCGTGCAAGGGTTGATCAGACCCTTCTACCAAGGAAAGCACCCCTCCCATCTCCTGTTAGCTAGCTATACGACTCAGTCCTTGCATGCCAATTGAGTGAAGTGTCCTAACCAGTACCGCACACCTTTGTGCTACTAAAAAAACTCCATAGCAATGCAACCTCTAGTGTATGCAGCTCAATACCAGCAACTACTCAGGCTAGCAGTAACTCTGACAGACCTTTGTGTCTGCGACCTTTGTCTACGCATGTCCTTGACGCGCCCTTACAGTGGGAGAGGACGGACGAACACCATCCACTGCAACTCCTTAAGGTCCTCACCAATGTTAGAAAGCAATCGCTATCTTTGCGTGCTCCTCCTTGGTTGCCTCGTCGTGGATCCTTCTGGCACTCGCGAATGAAGTGGCCCTTTATCTTGCAATAGTGACACTCTTTGTCACGTAATGGCTTCCCACCACCTGCTTTGCTCCTGCTTCGTGTGTGTTGGGAAGATAAGGCAGCAAGTGCAATAGGTTCACCATCATTCTCCATCTCATGAACATCCAACTTGCCTTCCACAGCTAGCAGCTTAGACACTACATCAGCAAACTTCAAAACCACATCTGAGGACTCAAACACAGTCACTAGCATAGCAAAGCTCTTTCTTAAGCCAGCTAAGACTGCCCACATCACCTCCACTGCCTTCACACCGTGGCCCACTGCTGCAAGGTCTTGCCAAAGCTCCCTTGCACGCGAGATGTACTTCTGGATTGGCTCTTTGTGCTCCATCCTCAAAAGTGTCAGCTTGCGTCTCAGCTGCAACTTGCGCGAGTGATGCGCCTAGTGTATGTGTATTTGCCTCTTACATACCAGTGTGCACACATTAAGGACAAGTGCAGCAAGCACGCCAATTATAGAGACAATGTGCGACCCACTGAATTAAGCAGTCTACAGTGTCTTATATACTATGCTACTAAGCACTAGTTAACTGTAGTCAACTCTGGTAAAAGTCAACACTAGTCAACACTAGTCAATGGTCAAAGTCAACGGTCAAAGTCAAAGTTGATCATGGTTGACCGTAACTGCCGTAACTCCCCATAACTCTCGTACCTATAAAGGTTAAGCTGATCATACCAACTACATGTAGGCGCCGCCTATACATGTACTTTCTACAACCTATAACATTTAAGAAAGAAAACCCCATGTTAAACTTGCAATAATACCCCGCAAGGCCGAAAAAGGACATCACCTCCTTTACATTAGTCGGGGAAGCCCACTCGCGCACCATCAGCACTTTGTTGGGGTCCGGCTTATGCCTTCATGCGACACGATGTGGCCTAGGTACTCCACCTCCCGAAGCATAAATTTGCACTTTTGTAGCTGGGCGTACAACATGTGTTCGCGCAAACGCTGTAACACGCGCCGTAGAAGTGCCACGTGCTCCTCTTTTGTCTTCGCGTACACCAACATGTCGTCGAGGTACACGAGGACTCCCTTACTAATCAACCTAGCCAAAACGGTGTTCATTAGCGTTTAAATGTTGCCGGCGCGTTCGTAATTTCGAAGGACATGACCAACCACTCGTAGTGCCCATAACGTGCGTTAAAAGCTGTTTTCTCTCCACATCCTTGGGCGCGATGCGAATTTGGTGATAACCTCCAGCAAGATCAAGTGTTGTGAAGTACTGCGCACCTCGCAATTGCTCCAGCAACTCGTTGATACATGGGAGTGGAAAGCAACTCCTTTTGGTGATGTTGTTGAGAGCTTGGTAGTCGACGCACATGTGCAAGCTCCCGTTCTTCTTTCGTACAAACAACATAGGTGCACCATAAGGGGACTTACTAGGCCCGATGTAGCCTCTTTTCAGCAAGTGCGCCACGTGCCTCTCGGCCTCTTCTAGCTCCAAAGGTGACAACTTGTATACGGGTCGATACGGTGGCTTGTGCACGCCCTCAATTAGCTCCACACGGTGGTCTACGCTCCGTAGCGGTGGTAGACCAGATGAAAGTCCGTCAATGATATCTTGATATTCTTTAACAAGTTTTCACACCTTGGAGTCCATTGTAGCCGTCTTAACATCATCACTCAGCTCCGGTGCTGACTTTGCAGTGTTTTCGCGCACCACGCACAACCATGCAGCCTTCGCCTTCCGTGGAGACAATAACTTCCTCGATTGCACAAAGAGATTTGGTCAATTGTTGTACCACCTAATTGTGCGTGCCGCGCCTCGATGACATCCGACGCAGCTATTGCAAAATCTCTCTTGCTTTCCGCAAAGCGATCTTCCTTTTCAACAGGGCATGCGCGCATACCTTGAATGGACTCTCCACCGTTCTATTCGATCGTCTCCGCTCCAGTACCAAAATGTAACGATGCTCGTGCTAATTGAACACCTTACCAGAGCTACCAGCCTGATGAACGAGCTAGGATGCAACTGAGCACACCAATGGCGCTATCACACGTGCACCTACTCGCAATTAATCAACAACAGTGTTTGCACCGTGGGGTTGACCACCTTGAGGGCAATGTAGGCGCCTCAAAGCTTGTGGGGGCAGTCTGGTCCGTGCAAGAGCTGCAGCAAAAGCAAACCCATTTGCACTCGCCGTGGATGCAAACTACACAAGCACGCACACACCGTTTACAATCAGATCAATAACTTTTTCTATTTCTACTTGGTCCAACCTCCCTAATAGCAATTTACTAGCTACTTATATCCCTGAGAGGCTATACTAACATTGTAGAAGTCAACTATGTTGACTGCACCGCCAACACATGCCGAAAACATGTGTATTAGCTGTTTAAAACTGCGTTGGCGCATAGAAACTGTCAGCGGTGGTCAAATGTCAGCGCATAACGCTCGCGTGACCTTTTGAACGTGCGCCCTCGATGCAAGAATAACCCGGCGACGCGGGACCTTATATAAGCATACCGCGTCAGGCCTGTTAAGTAGGGCTGGTTTGGGGTAGAAGGGCTAGAAACGTAGCTTAAAGGAAAGTGTAACACCAACTTTGTTACAACTCCTCCCCGCTCACAGAACCTTCGTCCTCGAAGCTGCACTACGGCGTGCATGATATCCCTCAAGAATGGCAGGGGCATTTGCTAAATGCTCTGCGGGTTCGCAAGTCGACTCGTATACAGGGTAGCCAACCCACTTGACCAAATACTGTCTTACGCCCTTGCGTACAGCATCATCTAAAATGTCTTCCACTTCGAACTCCGCATGCGAGTTGTCAATAACAACAGCAAGAGGGCGTGCAGGAGGCTCACCGATATAAGGCTTCAAGAGGCTCACACGAAAGACTGGATGTGCGCGCATAGTAGGTGGCAAGTCCAACTTGTAAGCAACAGAAGACACCGCTGCCGTGACTTGAAAGGGACCAATCCACCTGTCCGAAAGCTTTCATACGGATGTGAGCAAGGGTAGATGTTTAGCAGTCAATAGCACCTAATCACCAACTGCAAAGGAGAGTTCTCGGCGACGAGTGTCTGCGTACTGTTTCTGCCTGTTTTGCGCTATCAATGCAGAGTCGCGCTCAAGCTTCAAAACTTCGGCTCTTTGTCGCAAAAAGTGGTGAGCAGCATCAACAGGCTCAGCAGCAGGCAGAGATTAAAGCAATGGAGTGCTTTGGTGACGGCCGTAGTTGAGAAAGAAAGGGGTCACACCTGTAGAAGCACTTTTGCTATTGTTCATTCGATGGTGAGCATGCGCTTCCTCCAATTGATGGATGGATTAAGTTGCCATAGCCTGGGTAGTCCCAAAATCCCGTCAAACCTGTTCCGTAGGGTGATACAGCAAAGTCGCATGTTCTCTTTCATCTTCTCAATGCGAACGCACAACTCTTTGGTCATAAACGCAGCGCCATTACCTCCAGAGGGTGGCTTTCCATCAGTGAGCGTCACTTCAACTCCTCTTAATGACGGAAGTCAACCGTAACGCGGCGCAATACCAATACTCATAAAGTTGCTGTTGGCACCGCTATCAATCATGAGCTTACACTCTCTCCATCCTTCTTTGTCATCGCAAATGTGTGCTCGAAGCCCGAAATACTTTGTTGTCTCCTCTTCTGCATAACTCACCACCGTAGGCGCGTTCATAGCCATCTTCGCTTGCTTCCTTGATGGAAATATCACAGCATCCGTTTGTGCATGAGGCTCCTTCCCATCCGCAGCAGTAGCCTCCTCACCTATCGGGGGAAGTCGTTTTCCTGCTCCACGCCGTTTTGCTCCATGGTGTTACCGCGACAATCATGGCGAGGGTTGCCATTCGGTGTTGGCTTTTTCGTGCTTTGTTGGGGCATCCTTACGCCAAATGCTCAATCGACCCACACACATAACACTTGCGCACACCTTTACCTCTTTCACCACGTCCGCCATGCTCCGCCTCACTTCTACGCGTGTGTATGGCACCCACCTCCATTGGTGCAGGATCAGAGTCAGCTCCACCTCCAATGGCAAGCACTAACTTAGAATCCTCGTCTCTATGCATGTTGAAGCCTCCCCGGGGCTGATCACCATGCCTTTGCCTTCAGTCAGTGTTTCTTGTGGTGGACTTGAAGTACAACGCGTCGAGGCGCTCCGCGATGCGTATAGCCTCTGCAAGTGTCTTCGGGTCTTGTAGCTCCACTTTTTTACGCCCCAAAGGTTTTAAACCATGTGTATACCTGTCCAGCTGCTCCTCCTCGGTCATATTGGGTATGGACATCACCAATCGCTGAAATGCAGCCGTGTACGCCATCACCGACCCCATTTGCACAAGGGCTGCAAGTTTGTCGCGTGCGGCCTTCACGCTCTCAACGGGAATAAAGTGAAGCCTGACCTCCGTTGCCAACTCTTTCATGGTGGTCGATGGTAGCGCCAACCCACTTGCAACACGCGTACAGCGATGTCTCCATTGTAAAAGTGCTGCACCTTCAAGCAATGTCGCTGCAACACGTGCACATGCGTGGGCATCTCCGTGAGCTTCAACCAAAATGATACTTGGAAAATTCATTCATTTACTGCATCTCCATCACGTTGACCCTTCAATGGCTTGAGCTTTGGCACCTTCATATGCACGCGCTAGCTAATGCCATGGGAACTTGTACACGCGTCATTGCATGCTCATACGCCTCGCGTTGTGCTTGTGCCGCCGCTTGAGTGTGATGAAGCTCTTCCCTCGATGCTAAGATGGCAGCTTGAAGCTATTCCATGCGAGCATCCTCCATCTCCACCAACACACTACACACCGCTTCCGAATCAAAAGTGTAAACGCCCACACACTTCCTGTCTCACCGTCGTAAACCGTGCTTCACTATTAGTTGTGACGTTATTCGTGCCTTGCTACCTGTGAGTTGGTCCAATCAACAACCCTCTCACCAAGCCACAGCATTCACACCGGAACCTTGCCCCCTCTGCCAAGCACGCACGCGCGCCCCGCCACTCGCGTACGCACGCGCATGCGCTCGAAGCTACATACCGGCTTGTGTAGCGCCTTGGATTGTTACACCAGCAAGCACACACCAGTGGACACTCGCTAGCAACCCCTACTAACCACCACCAAGCTTGCACACAAGAAATTAGGGAATTAAAGGTTGTATTGCAAATTGTAGATAGTCACTTTTATACCTACCAGTCTGCACATGCTACTGTCCAAACGATTCTAGTGCTAGACGGAATTAAAAGCTAAGATATTCTTGCAGAATCTAGTAGTACACTTCTCGACCTTTGCGACGCACTAAAGATCTCCTCAGTTGCTGCTCATATGGTCAAGTTATACTACTTGGCGCCAGGCCCTTTCAGAAATATGGTCGAGCCCTTGTCGACTGGCCATTCGTTTTCTGGCGTCTTCCAGACTGGCACTAGGCCGGTCGATATCTGCGGCAAACTCGCAACTCGCTGATATCCGTCAAAATTCATGGAAAACATGGTATCTCATAGATAAGGCCTAATATGGCCATGAAAATTAGGAAATTTGGCCTTGGCTGTTATAGCCAAAATGGTTAAGACGGTTGTAGAGACATGGTAGGATGGTATGTAAGTGTCCTTAATTGTGTTGCAGCTAGTTGAGTGCAAATCCCTTGTTGTATTTGGAGCATACACCTACTTGAAGAGGCTTTAAGACATGGTTGTTGCCTTGGTTGTGTGCTTACCATGAGTGTGCACGTGCTTGAATATGCATGTGCGAAGTGTATGAGCGTATGGCACATCTTGGGAACGGACTGAGCCTCATCTCCCCGTGCATCACATGCCAATTGGCTAGTATAGAAGCCCATGCTCGAGTCAGTTGGCTAAGACGCGCTTGTTGCGAGTGTCGCATCATGTGTGTCAGTATGTACATTGATGGGGCAGCTTGAGGATTCTAAGCTAGCATACATGCATGGAGGAAGCTACAACATGTACAGATGAAGAAGGTGTAGCATCATGAGGCTATGACGAGCTAATGGACGACGTCATCAAGTAGCGACGGGTTATGGCATGCCGCGGCCAACCATCTTGTGGTAAGTGTCCTTGTACTTACATATCCTAGGCTCACACCAAACCTTTAATAATTCTTACCCTTGGGTGCAAGCAACCAATAAGAAGATTGCACCATTATCTCATAGTTTCATCACTGTGTGGAGCCACAGCCACTCCTGATCACACAGTACGCAATATCAACATCACTTGCAAAGATAACAACATTCGTACCTTGCAAAAATCTTGCAATGGTTTGTAGCTTTCAAATAAGCTTGAATGTAACCGCATCATTGGAAGATTTAACACATACATTAAATCAACTGCGTTGTTGACACAATTAACATAAGTATTAAAAGTATTAAAAACGTTAATATGTGAGAAGATCTTGTCTAACGATTCACAATAACGTAGTCAACATGAACCTCTGTGTTTTAAACACCATTAATGAAGTATCAATATTGCTTGATTATCGCAACATTTAACACTGATAATATGCTTAACATGAATGTCCATCAAACATATATGTTAATTGACTGTGTACCCACACACTTGAAATACGAATACTAGCCGCGTTACATCTCGTCATATTGTATAGGTGCGCACCATTGTGGGTGGCTTTTACAGCAAGCATATGTTGAGAATTAGTAATGCGCCTAGTATGTGTGTATTTGCCTCTTACATACAAGTGTGCACACACCAAGGACAAGTGCAGCAAGCACGCCAACTAAAGAGACAATGTGCGAGCCATTGTATTAAGCAGTATACAGTGTTTTATATACTATACTACTAAGCACTAGTTGACTCTGGTCAACTCTGGTAAAAGTCAACATTAGTCAACACTAGTCAATGGTCAAAGTCAATGGTTAAAGTCAAAGTTAATTATGGTTGACCATAACTGCCGTAACTCCCATAACTCTCGTAATTCCCGTAACTCCCGTACCTATAAAGGTTAAGCTGATCGTACCAACTACATGTAGGCGCCGCCTATACATGTACATGTACTTTCTACAACCTATAACATTTAACAGCATAACATTGTTATTGATGATGTTGATGGGCTTGCACCACTTCGCCGAGTGGCGCATGTGCCATCACTTGTGCAGGTGACGACAAGCATGTTGTTTTACTGTGGTTATGTTGCATGGGAAGAACGGTTAAGTGGCACCCGACCAGGGCGACCCATGTCCGCTCTTGAGTTACTATAAATATGCTAATTGAGGCAACTTGACTATGCTAGTTAAGCCCCNCCTTTCCCATAACATAATCGGGGGGGGCTCAATTTGTCATTGAACCCCCCTAACCCTAACACACACACACCAGGCAGGGCGATGTAACGAATTGGTACAATTGTTGCAGACCTCACTCATAATAGCGCTTTTGCTATCATCCCCTAGTCGTCGGAACCCCCTTTCTTACTTTAGTATTAAAGCTTTAATTGTCGTGGGTTTGACTCCCGTTGAGGGATAGAAAACACGACAGCTCATGAAAAAGTTTAAGGGGATTGCGAAACATTTGGGCGACTTGCTCTAGGCTAAGCGTGGGTTTGCAACCCGCGCGCCAAGCTATTGTACCCTACGGCTGCATTAAAGCCCCGGACATAATGGCAAGTCGTGTCGTAAGCCGGTGAGGGTGGCTGATGCCAGACAGTCAATTGATGGGTTTCCAATTGATTGTGAACCGGTTGCACATCAATAGGCCGCAGGCGTGGACCGGTCGCGGGCGGTCGTGACTGTGGTGTCGTAAGCTGTGCAAGGGCATGAGAGAAAGGAATGTAGTATGAATTCCCTTTCTTGGCTGGTTGAATTGTGGAGGAATGCAACGAATTAGTACAGGTTGTCATAAACCTCCCTCATTCTGGTCAAAGTCAACACTAGTCAATGGTCAAAGTCAACGGTCAAAGTCAAAGTTGATCATAGTTGACCATAACTGCCGTAATTCCCGTAACTCTCGTAACTCTGGTAACTCCCGTAACTATACATATTAAGCTAATCATACCAACTACATGTAGGCGCCGCCTATACATGTACTTTCTACAACGTATAACATTTAACATTCATGACATTGGTAACGATCGATCTTGCATTGATCGTGGATAAACGTTTAACAAAGTTAAACAATATCACATATTCATGTGGGTTGCACGCCATGCACAACCTGCATGCCACGTATACACATGTATCATCTTACACCAACGCTCCCATTACCTAACACAGCCCCCCCTTTCTCTTTCGCTGATTAACAATTACAAGCAAACATAATATTTCAGTCTCACATCAAAAAAACGGAAAATGTTAATATAACACACTTGGTCACCAGCTGCGCACTACAAGTACCGCTTTGATTGAATACAACCCCCCCTTACAAACAAAGCCCCTCTATAGTTTAGAGGCTTGTTGTGTTGAATGGCGGGTCTTTTATATGAGGGGGTTTGGTATTTATGTGCGGCGATATGCAGCGTTACGTTAATTACCACGCAATGTCACCCGGCGCTGTTTTCGGCACCTATCGCGAAGCGGCAGTCGCAAAGTATGGCTTAATGGCCTGCAATGGCGGTAGCGCCCACGGCTGTAGCGATGCCATGCTCATAAGCATTGTTCTGGTCGTATCATGTACGAGGTGCTAGATAATGCAATGCTTCCACCCATTTGTACCCATTGTAACAAAGGGGGTACCGAGCACTAGGCTAGCATAGCAAAAGCGCTATCATGAGGGAGGTTTATGACAACCTATACTAATTCGTTGCATTCCTCCCCAATTCAACCAGCCAAGAAAGGGAATTCATACTACATTCCCTTTCTCTCACGCCCTTGCACAGCTTACGACACCGCAGTCACGACCGCCCGCGACCGGTCCACGCCTGCGGCCTATTGATGTGCAACCGGTTCACAATCAATTGAAAACCCATCCATTGATCGTCTGGCATCAGCCACCCTCACCGGCTTACGACACGACTTGCCATTGTGTCCGGGGCTTTAATGCGGCCGTAGGTTACAATAGCTTGGCGCGCGGGTTGCAAACCCACGCTTAGCCTAGAGCAAGTCGCCCAAATGTTTCGTAATCCCCTTAAATTGTTTTATGAGCTGTCGTANGGGGGGGGGGGGGGGGGGGGGGGGGGGGGGGGGGGGGGGGGGGGGGGGGGGGGGGGGGGGGGGGGGGGGGGGGGGGGGGGGGGGGGGGGGGGGGGGGGGGGGGGGGGGGGGGGGGGGGGGGGGGGGGGGGGGGGGGGGGGGGGGGGGGGGGGGGGGGGGGGGGGGGGGGGGGGGGGGGGGGGGGGGGGGGGGGGGGGGGGGGGGGGGGGGGGGGGGGGGGGGGGGGGGGGGGGGGGGGGGGGGGGGGGGGGGGGGGGGGGGGGGGGGGGGGGGGGGGGGGGGGGGGGGGGGGGGGGGGGGGGGGGGGGGGGGGGGGGGGGGGGGGGGGGGGGGGGGGGGGGGGGGGGGGGGGGGGGGGGGGGGGGGGGGGGGGGGGGGGGGGGGGGGGGGGGGGGGGGGGGGGGGGGGGGGGGGGGGGGGGGGGGGGGGGGGGGGGGGGGGGGGGGGGGGGGGGGGGGGGGGGGGGGGGGGGGGGGGGGGGGGGGGGGGGGGGGGGGGGGGGGGGGGGGGGGGGGGGGGGGGGGGGGGGGGGGGGGGGGGGGGGGGGGGGGGGGGGGGGGGGGGGGGGGGGGGGGGGGGGGGGGGGGGGGGGGGGGGGGGGGGGGGGGGGGGGGGGGGGGGGGGGGGGGGGGGGGGGGGGGGGGGGGGGGGGGGGGGGGGGGGGGGGGGGGGGGGGGGGGGGGGGGGGGGGGGGGGGGGGGGGGGGGGGGGGGGGGGGGGGGGGGGGGGGGGGGGGGGGGGGGGGGGGGGGGGGGGGGGGGGGGGGGGGGGGGGGGGGGGGGGGGGGGGGGGGGGGGGGGGGGGGGGGGGGGGGGGGGGGGGGGGGGGGGGGGGGGGGGGGGGGGGGGGGGGGGGGGGGGGGGGGGGGGGGGGGGGGGGGGGGGGGGGGGGGGGGGGGGGGGGGGGGGGGGGGGGGGGGGGGGGGGGGGGGGGGGGGGGGGGGGGGGGGGGGGGGGGGGGGGGGGGGGGGGGGGGGGGGGGGGGGGGGGGGGGGGGGGGGGGGGGGGGGGGGGGGGGGGGGGGGGGGGGGGGGGGGGGGGGGGGGGGGGGGGGGGGGGGGGGGGGGGGGGGGGGGGGGGGGGGGGGGGGGGGGGGGGGGGGGGGGGGGGGGGGGGGGGGCTTAACTAGCATAGTCAAGTTGCCTCAATTAGCATATTTATAGTAACTCAAGAGCGGACATGGGTCGCCCTGGTCGGGTGCCACTTAACCGTTCTTCCCATGCAACATAACCACAGTAAAACAACATGCTTGTCGTCACCTGCACAAGTGATGGCACATGCGCCACTCGGCGAAGTGGTGCAAGCCCATCAACATCATCAATAACAATGTTATGCTGTTAAATGTTATAGGTTGTAGAAAGTACATGTACATGTATAGGCGGCACCTACATGTAGTTGGTACGATTAGCTTAACCTTTATAGGTACGGGAGTTACGGGAATTACGAGAGTTATGGGAGTTACGGCAGTTATGGTCAACCATAATTAACTTTGACTTTGACCATTGACTTTGACCAGAGTTGACCAGAGTCGACTAGTGCTTAATAGTATAGTATATAAAACACTGTATACTGCTTGATACAATGGCTCGCACATTGTCTCTTTAGTTGGCGTGCTTGCTGCACTTGTCCTTGGTGTGTGCACACTTGTATGTAAGAGGCAAATACACACATACTAGGCGCATCACTAGTTCTCAACAGGTTATGGGCCCACACTCGCTTGTGTGATTGCTTGTGCTAGTGGGAGAATGTGTTGAGCATAGGCCTACCAGTAGAGTGTTCTTGGGGAGAGGGTGAGTTGTACTATTGTGTAGCAAGTAATAGCTGACACAGATAGGATGCCCATCGAGTCTCTTGATCTGCACAACTACGCTGCATGGTCGCTGAAGATGAAGTTGGTGCTGATCCGCAAGAAACTCTGGAGATTTGTCGACCCCACCTCCTCCACGTTATTACGGCCAAGAGTAGGTGACGCTGGTACCTGGACAGAGAACTCACTATCAGCTTTTGCGCTGATAGGCTTGCACGTCAAAGACTTCCATCTCCCTTTTATTGCGGATTGCAAGACTGGACGTGAGGCGTGGGAGGTCTTCAACACCCTCTTCAAGGCCAATAGTGACTCGCGCAAGTTGTAGCTGAGACGCAAGCTGACACTTCTGAAGATGGAGCACAAAGAGCCAATCCAGAAGTACATCTCGCGTGCAAGGGTGTAACGAAGTGCTACCTCTATAGAGGTTCCCCGCCCTTATTTAGGATTAAATAAGGGTCCCAACGGGTATATACAGCCAATTAAGCCGTATTAAGGCCGTTAACCTAGTGTTAAGGCCCTAATGTAGTGTTACTTAACTGTAACACTGATATCGACATGAGACATGAGTCTCATGTGGATATCAGCTGTATGGCGGCACTGGCAGTGCCNCGGCCATTCAGGCCTGTCCCTGAAGCATTGCATTGCAGCACAACACATAGTAAACATACATTGATTGTATTATATTGTGTGTGTACCACCACGTGGATTCGTGGTGGTGTAAGCGTTTTTCTATTAAACTGGAAATTCCCTTGGGGGGGGCAGTTCGGTGGCAACATCGACTGTCTCAGTGCCGCCATTTTGTGCGGTGAGGCCGCCAGAATTTTCTGAGCGGCCGATATCAAACTCACCATTCACAACTGGTCGATATCGGCCTGTAAGGTCGATTTGACGAGATTTTGGCACCCTAAGTGTCAACCACAGTTGTGAATTGTGCTGGGTTGTACAAAGTGAAAACTTTGAGAGATCATAACTCGTGAACCGTCGCGTGGATTCGCGCACGATTTGTTGCAGAGTGAGTGTCTAGTTGAGAGGTGTGTGGAGAGCTCTTTTGGGGCTGTAAGCTCCACCGTAACGCCTCAAAACTTGACGAGACAAAATTATTGGATTTTGCCTGTATTGCAGTGCACAATCTGAGTACTTGTGCACTTGCTAACGGCTGTCTTTGGGCAGATGTCTGACCAAGGAGAGGGAGGTGAGAAGTACTTTACCGTCCCTGACTCATCGTCATCATACGAACCATCAAGTGATGACAAAGCGAGAGACTCGGACACGAGTGAGAGCTACAAGCTCACTGAGAGTGACAAAGAGGAAGCTGCGCAGGATAGCGAAGCTTCTCCCGATCAATCTACTCAGAGTGGGCCAGCTACAATGGACACACAGTCTGTCATTGGTGGGGCTATTGAGAAGTATGCGCGAGAGCGCAAAGTCTTGATCGATGCTCACCCACAGCTTCGTCAGGAAGTGTGGGATGCATGGGCACAAAAGGTTCGTGATAGCTATGCAACAGATTTTGCCACTCTCCCTCGCGCGAGCAAGGAGATGGTGATCCGCATGATTGAGCACGAGTTGACGAACAATGTTCCGCCACTCGTGCGCGGTGATCCGAAGGTGGCTGCTCTGATGGCTGTTTACGATAAGCCTCTCCCTTACCAAGGCAAGCGAATGGCGTTTGAGGCTTTGGTCAACTTGGGAGTGGAAACCTCACAGCGTTGCAAGGACGTGTTCTGGTACTTATGACCTAACTTGGAAGACAAGTTGACTGGACGAGTGCAGTTGACGGCACGCCTCGATGCTATGCAGTCTGAGTTGGTGGCGCTGCGCCAACAGGTGGCGGGTGCTACTTCAGCAGCTGGAGCATCAGCGGGGCTGCCGGTTACAGCACTGAACAAGCCTGAGAAGTTCAAGCCCAACGGCAGTGTCAGCATCCATGATTGGGTGGTCACTGTTGAGCACTACTTGACAGCACTGAAGCGACCAGTTGGCGAGCACATTGCTGTTGCTGAGTTGCTCATGCCATCTGACGCTCTCGCCGAGTGGGCGAGGCAGATAGAGGATGGTGCAACGAAGACAGTGGAGGCACTATTTAAGTTCCTTATGGAGCGCTATGGTGGCATGGATCCAGCTACTCAGGCTCGCAACAAGCTCAACAAGCTGCGACAGAATGGCAGGACGGCTTCAGTCTATCTGCAGGAGTTCCAAGCGTTGGTGGGCCGCGTGAACAGTGGCCTCATGCCCATGGACAAGGCTGAGCAGTTTGAGTTGTATAAGCGCGGCTTGGATGCGCGTGGGCGCGATTAGCTGCAGTACAACACGGCAACGGGACTTCCTTGGGTTCCTGAGGACTTGGCCCAGCTGCAGAAGCTGAGCGTGTATTTGTACAGTGATGACACGGCGGTGCAGGAAAAGGCACATGTGGCAGCTGCGGCCAAGCCGCACGGGGTGGGAGGAAAGCGTTACCCTCAGCCGAGTGCGCACACGGCAAAGAAGGCAAAGACATTCACGCTTCCGACCGGTGGCACATCTGCTGGTGGTGCTACACCCGCTGCGGCTCGCACCTGTTACGTATGTCACCAGCCGGGTCACATTGCAAAACACTGCCCCGCCAAGAAGGGCAAGGCCAAGAAGGTTGAATAGGATTACGCCGTGATTAATGTAGATGCCATTGATAGCCAGTTGCTTGAGATGCAAGTAGCAAACTGGTTTGATGATCTGTCTCAAGTGCATGTAATGACACATGCATGGCAAGCACATGACAAGTTGCCACTCTTTGATGTTGAAAAAGTGGAAGAGAATGCTTGTGTGCTTGTACTTGTGGAGTTCAACATGCTTACCGATGTGTCGCATGCATTGAATGAGTTGCAGAATAAGCACAGAACCTTGAGTATGGTGGTGATGGTGCCAAAGTATCATGGCCCATGGTTAAAACATACTCGCGGAGGGTCTGTGTTGAAGCAATTCAGCAAGCGTGAAACAAGGACAGTACGGTTGTCAGCCATCTTGATCAACCCTCGCATTAGTCATGGACTCTTGGCTACATTTCAAGGACGGGTGGTACCTCTGTTGTGGACATTTAGTGGCACAATGCAAGGTGTAAACAGTTCGTTCTTGATTGACACTGGTGCAACACACAACTTCGTTGAGGAACAATGGGTTGTGCGCAACAAGATAGCGTGCAAACCCTCAGCATTTTCAGCTGCCGGTGCGGGGGGTGCGTTGCCAGTGAAAGGGGAAATAAAAATGAAAGTAAAGATTGGTAATTATCATGCCACTCTTACTTTCATAGTGGTATCCATCGACATATCAGGTGTTGATGTGGTATTAGGACAGGAATGGCAGGAAAATGTTAAAATGACATTGGATACTAGCGCACGTTTGTGCACGGTAAAGAAAGGTCGTAAGCGTGTAACATTGTCTGTGAAAGGGTCACATAGCTTGGACCACAAGCAGCCCGACCCTGCGCTACTCACTGCACTGCAAGTGAAACGTGCGTTGCGCAAAAACACACCGGCTTTTGTGGTACACTTAACGTCGTCGGACGACTTTGTGCCGGGAAATACAGATTGTGTTGCAGACATTATTGAGAAGTATCAAGATGTGTTCTTAGATTAATTGCCAGGCTTACCTCCTAATCGAGGTGTCGGACACACAATACCACTCATTCCTGACAGTGAGCCTCCGCTTCGGCCTATATATAGGCTGAGCCCCCGAGAGAGGGGGGAAATGGAAACTCAAATCAAAGAATTATTGGAAAAGGGATTTATTGAACCGAGTTCTTCACCCTTTGGCGCGCCCATCTTGTTTGTGATGAAAAAGAATGAAAAGCTGCGCATGTGTGTGGATTACCGTGCTTTGAACAAGATCACGGTAAAGAATCGATACCCGTTGCCCCGGATTGATGATGTGTTTGATAAACTGTCGGGAAATGCGTACTTTAGTACGTTGGACTTGACAAGTGGGTATCATCAAATCCGGATTCATCCTTCTAATGTTTACAAAACAGCATTCAGAACACCGTCGGGCCATTATCAATACAAAGTGTTACCTTTTGGATTGACTAATGCGCCGGCAGTGTTTCAGAAGGAAATGAATAAGATTTTTGGTGGCATACTTGGCAAGTATGGTATGGTTTACTTGGATGACATCATTGTCTTTAGTAAAACCAAGGAAGAGCATAAGCAGCACTTGGAAGCGGTGTTCGCCTTGCTGCGTACACATCGCTTGTTTGCCAATCTTGCAAAGTGTGACTTCTGCAAGACGGAGTTGCCATTCTTGGGGCACATTGTGAGCGGTGCGGGTGTGAAACCTGACCCTCGCAAAGTGCAAGTTGTAAAGGATTGGCCTCAACCTAAGAATATCCATCAGCTGCGATCATTCTTGGGATTGGCAAACTACTTTCGCAAGTTTATAATGGGGTACTCCACAGTAGTGGTGCCTTTGACAAAACTGTTGCGAAAAGATGCTCCATTCTTATGGACAGCTGAACAAGAAGCTGCTATGCAACAGGTGAAGCTAGCTTTGACTTCTGCTCCAGTGTTGGCATTGCCAAACTGGGACAAGCATTTCACTGTGGTTAGCGATGCGTCCACCCTTGGGTGTGGTGCAGTACTGTTGCAAGATGGCAGACCATGTGCTTATGAGAGTAGGAAGTTCATTCCAGCAGAGGTAAATTACACTACCACCGAGCAAGAGTTGCTTGGTATAGTACATGCTTTGGAAACATGGCGATGTTACTTGGAGGGGGTTCAGTTCACAGTGGTGACTGATCATAATCTATTGGTGTATTTCTCAACACAGCAAAACTTGTCACGAAGGCAAGCTCGCTGGAATGAGTTTCTGTCTCGGTATACCTTTGAGTGGGTATACCGGCCAGGCAGAACTAATGTTGCTGATCCTCTGAGTCGTTGTCCATTATTGTTGGCAGTTATGCGTGCGCAATTGCTTGCGACGCGCGGTACAATGCCACCGGATGATGAGTTTGTGCAAGCTGTTGTGCAAGGGTATGCTTTTGACCCATGGTTCTCGGCGGAGGACAACGTGCAAAAGCTGAACAAACGAGACAACTTGTATTATGTGGGCACCAGCTTGGTAATACCTGACCATGCTGGATTGCGTGCAAAATGCATAGCTGATGTACACGATCCACCGTACGCTGGGCACTTTGGCAGTCGCAAGACTGTTAAGGCAGCGCAGCAGTTGTATTGGTGGCCATCGTTGCCTGTTGACGTAAAACGGTATGTGGACACGTGTGACAAATGTCAGCGTGATAAGCCGTTACGTCAGAAACCCGCTGGTTTGCTGCGACCATTGCCTATTCCTGATGGCAAATGGGAAAGTGTGAGTATGGACTTAATTACTGAGCTCCCAGAGACATCATTAGGTCACACTGCGGTTGCAGTTTTTGTGGATCGTTTGACAAAAATGGTCCACATTGTCCCTTGTCGCACGGAGATAGGCTCCCGTGAGTTGGCGATGGTTTTTGTTGCGTCTGTGTTCAAGTTGCATGGCTTGCCCCGCAACTTTGTGTCAGATCGCGATCCGCGATTTGTGGCTCAGTTTTGGAAGTCGCTATGCAGCCTCTTACACATTCAGCAGAACATGAGCACTGCTTACCATCCACAGACGGATGGTCAGACAGAACGCGCCAATCAAGTAATTGAGGAAACCATCCGGCATTATGTGAGCCCGAAACAGAATGATTGGGATATTTATCTCCCAATGGCTGAGTTTGCGATCAATAATGCATGGCAAGAGAGTGTGCAGGAGACTCCGTTCTTCTTGAATTACGGAGTGCATCCACTGAGTCCTGCGAACATTAAGTTGCTCGCTACTGACGTGACTCGCGTACCTGCAGCGCGCGAGATGGCTTCGGCCATGCAAGATAGGTTAGCGTTGGCAAAAGACTGTCTGCGCGCAGCGCAAGACAGACAAAAAGCCCAAGCTGATGCGCATCGTAGAGAGGCCAACTACGATGTGGGCTGTTCGGTGCTTTTAAGTACCAAAAACGTATCCATCAAGGGAGTGGGTACCCGCAAGTTTTTCCCTTGCTGGATAGGCCCTTTCAAAATAACTGATCGGGTCGGCACTCACGCGTATCGTTTGAACTTGCCAAAGTCGATACGCATTCACAATGTGTTTCACGTGAGTGTACTGAAACCATACCGTTCTGACGGTTGGGTTCAACCTCCTCCACCCCCCGTTGCAGTGGATGGCGACGATCCTTTCGAGTATGAGGTGGAAGCAATCCTGAGTCACCGTAAGCCTCGACGCGGACGCGCGCCGTCTTACTTAGTGAAATGGAAAGGGTATGGTGTTGAGCACAACACGTGGGAGCCCGAAAGGAATCTTACCAAGTGCCAAGAGATTCTTCGGGGGTAGTGGAGTGCTGTGTCCACACGCGGACGGTAAAAGGGTGCTGGCAGACATCTTTACCGCTTCCGCCCTGGTTCTCTCACTGCTTTGGTTCTCGGTGCTCATGGTGGGGCTTTGCTAACCCTTCAATGAGGACATTGAAACCTAAGTGGGGGGGAATGTAACGGAGTGCTACCTCTATAGAGGTTCCCCGCCCTTATTTAGGATTAAATAAGGGTCCCAATGGGTATATACAGCCAATTAAGCCGTATTAGGGCCGTTAACCTAGTGTTAAGGCCCTAATGTAGTGTTACTTAACTGTAACATTGATATCGACATGAGACATGAGTCTCATGTCGATATCAGCTGTATGGCGGCACTGCTAACGCAGCAGCCGCCATAGCCAGGGGATCTTCTGCTTCGGCAGTTGCCCCTGGCGGCGGCGGTGTGGTCGGCGTGGCTGGTGGTGGTGTTGGGGTAGGGGATTAAAGGGAGGAGGTAGCACCCCCTCTCCTTACAAAGGGAGCTTTGGCAAGACTTTGCAGCAGTGGGCCACGATGTGAAGGAAGAGGAGGTGATGTGGGCAGTTGTAGCTGGCTTAGGAAAGAGCTTTGCTAGTGACTGTATTGGAGTCCTCAGATGTGGTTTTGAAGTTTGCTGATGTAGTGCATAAGCTGCTAGCTGTGGAAGGCCAGTTGGATGTTCAGAAGTTAGAGAATGGTGGAGAACCTATTGCACTTGCTGCCTCATCTTCTTAACACACATGATGCAGGAGCAAAGCAGGTGGTGGGAAGGCGGTGCGTGACAAAGAGTGTCACTATTGCAAGATGAAGGGCCACTTCTTTCGCGAGTGCCCCAAGAGGATCCACGATGAGGCAACCAAGGAGGAGCACGCCACGATGGCGATTGCTTTCTAGCATTGGTGAGGACCTCAAGGAGATGCAGTGGATGGTGTTCGTCCGTCCTCTCCCACTGCAAGGGCGCGTGAAGGACATGTTGAGATAGAGGTCGCAGACAAAAAGGTATGTGTCAGTTACTGCCAGCCAATAAGTAGTTGCTGGTGTTGAGCTGCATACATTGGAGGCTGCATTGCTGTGGAGTTGTTTTTGGTAGCATACAGGTGTGCGGTATTGGTTCATACACGTCAATTGATTGGCATACAAGAACTGAGTTGTATAGCTAGCTAATAGAAGATGGGAGGGGTGCTTGCCTTGGTAGAAGGGTCTGATCAACCCTTGCACGGCCTACACTCCGGTACAGCATTGCTAAGGTAAAGAACTCGGTGTAGTTTATAGCATAGTTTGCCGTTAATGGAGTCCTCAAAACCACCTGAGCAAGGTCAGGCGTGGCGTGGTGCAACCTGATGCAACAACGACGAGGAGGAAACCAGGAGTATTGGAACGTTGTAGTCTTGCTGGCAGCACGAGGAGAAGGATGGTGTCATGGAGAAAAGCATCAACTCCGTGGGAGCAACACATCCGTGGGAGTTTTCAATGGAGTAAGTTAATGTGGGTAAGCTTGCGAGAAGAACTTGGAGTTCAAGGTCAAGCTGCTCGCGTGGGAGTGTTAAATGTTATGGGTTGTACAAAGTACATGTATAGGCGGCGCCTACATATAGTTGGTACAATCAGCTTAACCTGTATAGTTACGGGAGTTACAAGAGTTATGAGAGTTACGAGAGTTACGACAGCTATGGTCAACCATTGTCAACTTTGACTTTGACCATTGACTTTGACCATTGACTAGTGTTGTTTTGTGTTGACTTTGACCAGAGTGAGCTAGTGCTTAGTAGCATGGTATATAAGACACTGTATACTGCTTAATACAGTGGGTCGCACAGTGTCTCTATAGTTGGCGTGCTTGCTGCACTTGTCCGTGGTGTGTGCACACTTGTATATAAGAGGCAAATGCACACACACTAGGCGCTTCACTAGTTCTCAACAATGAACAGTAAAATCTGTGCATGAAGTGGATATGCATTTATTGATGAGTTTATTTTGTGTGATGTGTTACGTCATTAATAACAATGCATGCATCAAGGAAGATTGCGGTAAGTTTACAGATGGATTGCGGTTCAGATGTTGATTCCAATGATAAGCTCAACTACGTAACTTGAGGCTATGATTACTTATGGAATGCGTACGTTATGCACTTGTACCTGGCATAAGTGCATAAAGTACGCTCTTAGAGCGGTTGCATAATTATGCTCTCATCAAGTATGCATACACGTGGTAGGTGCATACATATTTTTGATGGTATGCGCTTGTGGAGGTTAATGTATACACGATGTATATGTGGCATTGATCTCACATGAACATTGCATCAAATTTGTTTTTCTCTCATAGGGTACACATGCCAATGTGACATCGGGCCATGTTGAAGGTTAAGCATATGAGGTTTGCTAGTATAGTATGCTTATAGTACATGTTGAAGGTTAAGCATATGAGGTTTGCTAGTATAGTATGCTTATAGTACAGTCAGCTTGTTGATGTTACTTGAACCATGTGCGGCGGTTACGCAACGGGAGTTACAGTCAACAGGAGTTGCGGGAGTTATGAGAGTTACGGTCAACTTTGACTTTAACCATTGACTAGGGTTGACTAGGGTTGACTTTGAGCATTGATTAGTGTTGACTAGAGTTGACTTTGACTAGGGTTGACTAGTGTTTTCTAGTGTTGACTAGCTTAGTATATAACTTACTGTATGTGGCGCATACAGGTGGAACTGCAATAGGAACATACTTCTCTGAGTTGTTGACATACTATTGCACTTGTTGTTCCCCTAGTGTGAGCGCATGTATGAGGTAGGGCGCATACATGCACACTAGTTCTTAACAGGCCATATGAAGCCAATGTAACCCTACCTCATACTATTGCTAGAATCGTTGTTCACGAGCGTCGCGCCGTGGCCCAACCCTAGCCGTCACTTTTACTAAGCCCGCAACGTCGGAAGGGCTGTGCCCCACCGCGTGCTTTAACCTTGTTGTTGCAAGCACTAATTGCTGGCACATAAGAGGTGGACGGCGCAAGCGCAGGTGGAGGTGGGTGCGTGGTGGGCTCAACGGGGCAAAACGCACGCTCTTAGCGACAATCGGGTGAAAATGAACGGAAGGAGGAGGAAGAGGAGGAGACTCGGGTTGTTGGCGCAAGCGGGTCTCCGAGTGTACTGATGTGTAGAGACTTCATGAGAGGAAGGTATGTGTGATTGTGGGTGCGTTTGTCTTGCCTTTGGTGCATTGTTCTATTGTGTGCGCCGCATTGTTTACCTGCGCGTCAACTTCTCGCTTGTTTGCTGTATTGGTAGTGCAACCAACTAGCTCGCTAACCCCTCTTAATTGTTGCCCCAACCTTGCATAGCTAATAATTGGTAGCAGCGCTTGGTCTGGTAACCAACTAGTCATCCGCAATGATGCATGCACAACAAGTCATATGAGTTCAAGACGCGCATGAAAATGCGCGTCCATGAACTCAAGAACTCGTTACTGACTTATGAGACTCTTATGCCCCTAGTGCCTTGGGCACTTGGGGGCACAAGCACTCACCAGATGTGAGTTGTGAGTCATAAGCTCCTTATCTAGTCGCTTGAAACCCTTGCGCGGCGGCGCCATCCTTGGCGAGGGTGGCGAGTGTGGTTTGGAGGAAGGATAGGCGGTCGACCTCCATGACCACCACACGGTCAAAAAGTGCACGTGGCAATGGAGATGACGTGGAAGCCACGGCCAAGGCGGCTAGGCTTGCCGCCAATAGGTTGGCGCGGGCTACAAGTCCGCGTCGCCACACCTTGAGTGCGGAGGAGGAGAGAAGAGCGGCGAGTGAGGAGACAAGGGTGCCCCCCCCCGTGGAAGTGGGAGAAGAGGAGGTGAACAAGGAGGGTGCTGGTGACGATGACGAGGACGAGGATGATGAGGACCCACCCGTCGTCACTTACAAGCGTAAGAAGAGGGAGGCAAGCCCGCTCTCCGTCGCTTCCACCCCGTCTATGACACCCACGGAGGCCATTGCGACGAGGTTGGAGGAGTTGGAGGCAGAAAACATGCGTCTTAAGCGTGGGAAGGCGCCCGCCATCCCTCATAATGAGCTCGTTGATGAGCCCAACCACCCGCTACTCGTGAGCATCCTTCGCCGCGACAAAGGCGACTCCACTACACCGAATGCTCGCGCGGAGGCATTGGCCATTCGCTTTAGTGATCCCACGGTCCCTTGGAAGGAGAACATGACAAAGCGGGCTCGGCAACACATCAACGTGGCGACTTACATTGCTTCGGCGGCGGCCTCCTTCGTCCGTGTGCCTCTCACCTCGCCAAGGATCCCCACTTCGCCAAAGGCCGCAAAGACAACATGCAAGGTGGGCTCATTCTTTGCTGAGCATGGCCATTTGCACGAGCACACATGTAGGACGCGCATGAGGGTGCGGATTGTTCTCATGCGAACATGCACATGCGTGCATCATCGGCCTTATGAAGGTACGGGCCTGTCATCTACGTAGAGGCATCCATTTAAATACATTGTTCCGCATCCCTCCTCCCCCCGTATCCGGCAGGGGGGGGAGGGCCCGCACTTAACACCCTTGCATGTCCACCTCTGTATTCACGTTATGACTATTCATAGCAAGGTAACAGGCATAACAGATTTGCAATCACATTAGCATGTCGGAGATGGTGATGTCAATGCGGGTGCGCCTGGCGTTAAACCCAATGGCTCTGAGCCTATGCATAAATGCCCGCAACCAGTGTTGCTCACATGTGCTCTGTGCACCAGCATTGGACAAGGTGTGCACGCAGTTCCACCATGTGGAAGTGGCCAACAAGCATAGTTGGAAAGTGGTGGAGGAGCTCACGAGAGACCCTCAAGCTGCGGACAATGCAGAGGCAAAGCGCCTTGAGAAGGCAATCAAGGAGGCAGCTGCGGCGCAGCCCAAGCCCAAGCCAAAGGCGGCCTACACTCCCAACAAAGGGCGGGGCCAATTTACCCCCCCCCCCCCCCCCCCCCNAATCAGACAAGACTCTCCAGTCTCAGCCCTTTCTGCTACACAGAAGAAGAGTGCCTTTGTGCCGCAATTCTTCTGGTTCATTGGCTAACCAAGTCTTGGGGGTCCCCCCCCCCCCCCCCCCCCCCCCCCCCCGGCTACTCTGGATCTTATGCATCTGATGCTGGGCATACCAGTTACAAGACCGTTCCTATGCAGTCTCAGCCCGCATCTACGGGGGGCCAGCATGATGCCCGCACCTGTTACAATGGTGGGGAGCCGGGGCACTTGCGTGTTTATTGCCGTAAGCCCTCGACAGGCCATGGCGGCCATTAGTTTGGTAGCGCAGCTCTGGAGCTGTTGTGACAGCCTAGTAGCTGTACACTTGCACTGTTGGTACTATAGCCCGGTGGGGCACTTTTCCGTGTTCGCAACTGCTGCTTTAGTGAATCCATTTGCGAGCTGAGTGAATGAAAGTGTCGGATCTGTGATCCACTACTTAAAAATCGCTATCTTCCTTATAACTTTTGCTGGGGTCTCATTGACACGTTATGTCCATTACAATGAGGCTAATAGCGTCGTGCTGAGCAAAACAAAACCCAATTCGGACACTATTTGCACGAGTTGCGGCCATTTTACGGTCGTCATGCCGTTGAGGCTCTAGCTGAGCTCCGTTGTTGAGGACACTTCGTGGTCGTGTGCAGTAGCCTATACTAGCACAAAGGAGGACACTGTTCACGACTGGATGAAGCACCATGAGTTTGCTCGCGTCCCTGCCAACCTCATTGTTAAAGGGCCTTACATGCGTCATCGACTGCATGATGCCTTGCCAGCATGGCGTGACTTCTGTGAGTCTACTATGGTGCTCTCATGGGTGGAGGACGGGTACAAGCTACCATGGGCGGCTGACCCACCCCGCGAATGGGCATTCACCAACCACAAGGGTGTGCATGAGTTTGCGGACTTCGCTGCGGCTTCCATTGCCAACCTAGTGCATGGTGGGGCCGCATAAGAGTGTGTGACAATCCCCCTCGTGGTGAGCCCACTCAACGTGGTCGATGCTGGCCGCAAGTTGCGCCTCATTATGGACTTGCGCTGTGTCAACTCCTATATGGTAAACACGCCACTTAAGTATGAGGATGTACGCAGCATCACGGACTTGCTGCAACCTGAAGACTGATTGTTCTCTACGGACTTAATATCCGGCTATCATCATGTGGACATCCACCCCGCCTTTTTGGGCTACTTGGGGTTCTCGTTTGCGGGCAAAGTGTTTTGCTCGTTGTCATGTGGGTTGAGCACGGCTTGCCTCGTGTTCACAAAGATTATGAAGCAATTGGTGCGCGGTTGGCGTGTGCAGGGCATTCGCGTGTTGCCATACATTGACGACTTCTTATTTGCTGCTCGCTCCAGGGTGGAGCATGCCTCCACCGTGTCCATTGTGCAAGCACATTCAGCATGGTGCGGGCTGGTGATCAACACCAAGGCGCAGATCGTGCTGAGCAGAGTCATCATCTTCCTCGGCTTTGTGCGGGATACACACGCTGGCACTGTTCATATCCCCGGCAAGAAGCGCAATGGTTTGCTTAGGGACTTGCAACGCGCATTTGGTAACAGGCACCATGTGCCAGTGAAGTTGCTGGCCTCCCTTTGTGGCAAGCTGCAAACCATGTTCATGGTGTTGGGCCCTGCCGTCAAACTCATGACTTGGCATACACGCCGCTTGATTGAGACCCGCCGCTCATGGAGCTCTCACATGGTGCTACGCCAACCTGAGACCACGGAGTTATCGTGGCCGAGAGACCACTTTGAGGAGCTTAACATGACACCCATTTGGCGTACTATACAGCTGAACATAGTGCAATTTGTGGATGCTAGCCGCACTGGTTGGGGACTAGTGTACCATGGCATAGCTACCCCCGTGGCGAAGGGCACATGTGAATCACACCTGATGAGTGCTTGACTTCCTCAACACATCGCGAGTTATTGGGACTTGAGTGTGCCTTGCTCACTGTCGAGGAGGAGCTACATGGTCGCACGGTGCTGCGCTATGGCAATGCCCGCAATGTGTACTACATTATGCGCAAAGGGGGCAGTGAGGCCGGACACTTGCAGCAAGTGGCATGCCGTATTTTCTTACATTGCCGCCGGCATTCGCTTGCATGTGGAGTGGTTACCACGTGAACTCAACAAGGAGGCGGACGCGCTCTCCAAAGCACCAGAATAGAACGGTTGGACCTTGCAAACCCCATGGGTTCGCTTGCTCGCTCGCAAGTGGGGCACCTTTGGTGTGGACCGCTTTGCCACGAATGCCAACACCGTGTGTGTGGCCTTCAACTCGTTGTTACCATGTCCGGGCTCATCCGGCAATGCCTTTCACTGTGAGACGAGTGGTTGCAACAACTTGTGCCATCTCCCACCACACCGGGTTAGCACTGTTTTGCATCATGCCCGCAAATGCAAGGCTCGCATGTGCCTTATTGTACCTGAACGGACAACCCAAACTTGGTGGCCCGTGCTGTGCCCTGGCGGCGTGTGGGCACCATTTATCACAGACGTTGTGAGCCTGCCCGGAGGCCCAGCCTGCTTGTGGCCCAGCCCGCAAGTCACGGAACTTCAAGGGGGCTTGCCCAAATAGTTGTATGTGGGCATTGCGGATTGACTTGCGTCCTAGCCATTGACACATGCTGTGTGCAACTGCTATTGAGCGAAGCTTACAGTCGCTCATGCCCAACGTCCCAGGAGACTATGAGATTGAGCGCCTGCGCACCTTATACCGAGCAGTGGCAGCGGCTTTTAAATGTTATAGCTTGTTAACAGTACATGTATAGGCGGCGCCTACATGTAGTTGGTACGATCAGCTTAACCTCTATAGTTATGGGAGTTACAAGAGTTACGGGAGTAACGGCAGTATGGTCAACCATGATCAACTTCAACTTTGACCGTCGACTTTGACCATTGACTAGTGTTGACTTTGACCAGAGTTGATCAGAGTTAACTAGTGCTTAGTAGCATAGTATATAAGACACTGTATATACTGCTAAATACAGTGGGTCGCACATTGTCTCTATAGTTGGCGTGCTTGCTGCACTTGTCTTTAATGTGTGCACACTTGTATATAAAAGGGAAATACACACACACTAGGCGCATCACTAATTCTCAACAGCGGCGTCACGTGCTACTAGCACCCTGCGGGGCCATGAGGGCTACTGGCGTCGCTTTGTGGAGTTCTGCACGCCTCGTGGTAGGGCTACCCTGCTAGCAAACCCTGGCATAGAGGCCCTGTTCTTGACCAATGTTGGTGCACTCAACCACCCCGGCACCTGTGAAAACATGCCTCTTCGGCCATACATGCTGCGTATGCCATGGCAGGCCTCTCCCACTGCGCATGCACTTGTTGCGGTGGTTTATGAGGCTGCTGCCCTTGAACACACGGAAGAAGGACGCCTACACGCCCGAGCTCTTGCAAGTCATGGTCTTGCACTTTGCTCGCGAAGGGTGGGACTTGGTGGCCAGGTTGCCAACGGTGACGGTGCTGCTGAGATTTGCAGGTATGATGCGGTATTCTGACCTGGCGGAGGTAAACGCGCAGGACATTGTTTTTGGCTCAGGCCGTATGGATCTCGTCATCCCGCGCAGCAAAACCGATCAACACGGTATGGGCACCACAGTGCACATAGCTGCTGTGGGCGGTGACTTATGCCCGATGATGCACACCGAAAAGTTATTATTGGCCTCGGGATATCGGCACGCGGGACCCAGCAAGTTGCTGCGCTCCATCATCCGAGCGGGGGGGACGTGCATCATACGCAACACTGTGGTGCCATATGGCACTATCCTTGGTTGGGAAGGAAGCCATTAAGGCGGCAGGGGAGGACCCCTCGCGTTTTGGCACACACTCTGCTTGTTCGAGAGCTGCGACCCAAGCCATGAAAGCTGGTGTGCCTCAACACCTGTGGCAGCAGTTTGGGCGTTGAAAGTCTGCCACTACAGCTGAGGGCTATGTGCGCGCAGCGTTGCCTGAATTGCACACATTAACGAGGAGCCCTGGTTTGGGTGGTACGTGCTCTCACTGTTTGTATCCATCTATCGACCCATAGCGACCCCTCAGCATGAGCTGTGTGTCACAAATAACTCGTGTGTGAGTTATATGAGTTCATGAAGCGCATGACATGCGCGCCCATGAACTCAAGAACTCGTTAATGAGTTATGAGACTCTTGTGCCCCTAGTGCCTTGGGCACTTGGGGGCACAAGCACTCACCAGATGTGAGTTGTGAGTCACAAGCTCTTTATCTAGTCGTTTAAAATCCTTGCGCAGCGGCGCCATCCTTGGCGAGGGTGGTATACATTGCAGGTGTACAAGCTTCTCAATCTTCAACCTCGACGTCGGCAGCACAACCACTAACCGTCTATCAAAAAAGAATATGCAACACACATCTGCAGCTAGGACAAGGCACGCATGGATTGTTACGTCTGTGTTCACAACACCGAAGCTAATTGTGCATGAAGCAGGTATAAGAATCCATCGACTTATAGCGACCCCTCAGCATGAGCTGTGTGTTGCAAATAACTCGTGTGTGAGTTGTACGTGCCTCATCATGTGACTAGTGTGTCATCATTTTGTAGCCCAACAAAAGAATAGCTAGAGTTCAAAGCAAAGAATGACCAAAGGACCAAACAAAAGAAAGAGAAACTAAACTGAAATGTCTTATTGCATTTAAGTAATCGAGGGAACGAGCGAGAACGAGAGAACCTCACACTGGATAGCCCCCTAACCCCAAGTAGAGGACAAGGATTCTTAAAGCTTGAGCACGAAGTTCATCCTTGACCGGAGCTGAAGTGACAGCAAGCTACTCCTCTCGAGCCCTGATGGAAAGAGCGCAAAAGAACCGGGAATGAAGGACCGTCAGGGGAGCAGGAGAACCGTATGTGTGTGAGCTCCTGTAGCACCACAAACACCACAAAGTAATGGGCCGAAGAGCCACCCATAGAGAAGAAAGGGCAGAGGGGGAGACAGCAAAGTCAATGCCAAACAAAAAAGCAATAGGCGTGAGCGTGTGAGCGACCCCCATGTGGGAGAGGACCGAGGAGAAAACCTCCCCCAAAAAGGATGCCTCATACAAAATAAAGATGTGGAAAAAATCCACAACAAGGGCAAAGCAGGTCATGCGTGACGAAACAGCACCCGTGTGCTAAAGGCGCTCTCTGGTGAAGAGCGCACTATGTGCAATCAATTCAAGCGATGTGCGGCGTTTACCAGCAGCTGGAGAGTTGCTTACCACACACCACACCTAAGGCCAATGAAGACGGCTAGAAAGAAGTGGAGCCGCACGAAGAGCAAGCAGGTGATAGCCTACACGGGAAGCGTAATCCCATAGAGAGCGGGCTGCAACCCTCGAGCCCACACCAAAATCCCAGCAGAGCTGAGGTCACAACAAATGTTGAAGAAAGCAGCCCGGCTTACAGCCTGCCAGCCCGAGTAATCAAAGAAGACTAGTAGCACAAGTTGGGTCGAGGAGAAGAGCGCTGGTCCATTAGACCAGTGGGAAGGTGGAGGTAGAACACGCACGTAATGAAGAGACTTGAGGAGAAGAGCAGAAGACTCCACACCCAATCGCACAGTGGTTTCCTTCCAGCAAGAAGGGGGAAAAGAACACCGAAGCATCGAGAGGAGCTATAACTGTTGAGGCCTAATTTCATGACTTTAGGACCTTTTTTGGCCCATTTGTCGAGCGCCACGTTTTCATGACTTGTGGCAGATATTGGCGACTTATGAATTTGCCGCGGATGTCGACCGGGGGCCCAAGACCAGTCCGGAAGGTGCCAAAAAAAGGAGGGCCAATCGAGAAGGGGACGACCAGATTTTTTGAAAGGCCTGGCGCCAAGTAATATAACTTGACCATATGAGCACCTAATCATGAGATTTATGATGCATACACAAGGTTTAGCAGTATACAGCAAGATTTTGTAATAACAACTTAGCACTTAGTTTTATGTAGCATGGGAATCGTCTAGACAATAGTATGTGCAGATGGTAGGTATAAAAGCGACATATTGCAATGTGCAATACAACCTTTAGCTTCGTAATTTCTTGTGTGCAAGCCTGGTGGTGGTTAGCAGGGGTTGCTAACGTGTGTCCATTAGTGTGTGCTTGCTTGTGTGACAATCCAAGGCGCTACACAAGTTGGTGTGTAGCTTCGACCGCATACGCGTGCGTACGCGAGTGGCGGGGCGCGCATGTGTGCTTGGCAGAGGGGGCAAGGTTCCGTTGCGAATACCATGCCTTGGTGAGAGGGTTGTTAATTACACCAACTCATCGGTGACAAGGCACGAGCACCGTAACAAAAGCTAATTGAGTGACAATTAGCAAGAGCAAGGTGATGCTGCCAGCCTGGTCGAGAGCAGCCAAGCATTTTACCGGAAGAGGGACACCAAGACCAGCAAGAAATGGATCGTTCCATGCTTTGGCGATGGCCTCAAAAAGCTGAGCTAGGCGTTGCTCATTTTGCTTTGGATCTCAATCGTAGAGCTTCATTGCGGAATCTTGGCGGCGAAACACATTGTCCTACAACCCTATTAGTAACCCTACGAAAGCCCTTACGAGCCCAAGGGCGAAAGAGGCGTCTAGTGGGACCAGAGTCAAGCACCTTGCCGTCTTGAGAGCAAAGAAGAGGTTTGAAGAACAAATGCTGGCAAAGCACTTCATTGTAGTCACTGTATTGAAGTGCTTCGCCAACGGTTGGAAGGCTGTTAACGGTTATAGCTACATTTATATAGGCGGCACCTAAATGTAGTGGGTACAATCAGCTTAACCTCAAGAGTTGCGGGAGTTGCGAGTGGTGCAAGAGTTACGGCAGTTATGATTAACCATAGTCAACTTCGATTTTCGCTATTGACTTCGATCGTTAACTAGCGTCGATTAGTGTTAACTTTAGCTAACGTTGACAATGCTTGGTGGCATAGTATATAAGGCATTGTATACTGCTTAACTCAATGGGTTGCACATTGTCTCTGTAGTTGGCGTGCTTGCTGCGCTTCTCCTTGGTGTGTGCACACTTGTATGAGACGCGCATACACACACATTAGGCGCATCGCTAGTTCTCAACAGGTTATGGGCCCACACTCGCTTGTGTGATTGCTTGTACTAGTGAGAGAAAGTGTTGAGCATAAAAGGCCACTAGCTAAGTGTTCTTAGGGAGAGGGTGAGCTGTACAATTGTGTAGCAAGTAATGGCTGACACAGGTAGGATTCCCTTCAAGTCGCTTGATCTGCACAACTATGCTTCATGGTCGATGAAGTTGGTGCTGATCCGTAAGACGCTGTGGAGTTTTGTCGACCCCACCTCCTCCACATCATTGCGGCCAATTACAGGTGACGCTGGTACCTGGACAGAGAACTCACAATCAGCTTTTACGCTGATAGGCTTGCACGTCAAAGACTTCCATCTCCCTCTTATTGCGGATTGCAAGACTGGACGTGAGGCGTGGGAGGTCTTCGACACCCTCTTCAAGGCCAATACAACTTGCGCAAGTTGCAGCTGAGACGCAAGCTGACACTTCTGAAGATGGAGCACAAAGAACCAATCCAGAAGTACATCTCGTGTGCAAGGGAGCTTTGGCAAGACCTTGCAGCAGTGGGCCATGATGTGAAGGAAGAGGAGGTGACGTGGGCAGTCTTAGCTGGCTTAGGAGAGAGCTTTGCCACGCTAGTAGCTGTGTTTGAGTCCTCGGATGTGGTTTTGAAGTTTGATGATGTAGTGCCTAAGCTGCTAGCTGTGGAAGGCAAGTTGGATGTTCAGGAGATGGAGAATGGTGGAGAACCTATCGCACTTGCTGCCTTATCTTCTCAACACACACGAAGCAGGAGAAAAGCAGGTGGTGGGAAGCTATCGCGTGACCAAGAGTGTCACTACTGCAAGATGCAGCGCCACTTCATTCGCGAGTGCCACAAGAGGATCCACGATGAGGCCACTAAGGAGAAGCACGCCATGATGGCGATTGCTTTCTAGCATTGGTGAGGACCTCAAGGAGTTGCAGCGGATGGTGTTCGTCCGTCCCCTCCCACTGCAAGGGCGCGTGAAGGACATGCGTAGACGGAGGTCGCAGACACAAATGTCTATGAGAGTTACTGCTAGCCTATGAGTAGTTGCTAGTGTTGAGCTGCATACACTAGAGGTTGCATAGCTGTTGTTTATGGTAGCACACAGGTGTGCGGTACTGGGTAGAACACTTCACTTGATTGACATGCAAGGACTGCGTTGTATTGCTAGCTAACAGGAGATGGGAGGGGTGCTTCCCTTGGTAGAAGGGTCTGATTAACCCTTGCACGGCCTACATTCTGGTACAGCATTGCTAAGGTAGAGAACTCAGTGTAGATTATGGCATAGTTTGCCATTGAGGGAGTCTTCGAAACCACCTGAGCAAGGTCAGGCGTGGCGTGGTGGAACCTGATGCGACAACTATGAGGAGGAAACGAGGAGTATTGGAACCTGATAGTCCTTTTGGTAGCACGAGGAGAAGGATGGTGTCATGGAGACAAGCATCAAGTCCATGGGAGCAACATCCGTGGGAGTGTTCAATGAAGTAAGTTAATGTGGGTAAGCTTGCGAGAAGATCTTGGAGTTCAAGGTCAAGCTGCTCGCGTGGGAGTGTTAAATGTTATGGGTTGTAGAAAGTACATGTATAGGCGGCGCCTACATGTAGTTGGTATGATCAGCTTAACCTTTATGGTTACGGGAGTTACGAGAGTTACGGGAATTACGGCAGTTACGGTCAACCATAATCAACTTTGACTTTGACCGTTGCCTTTAACCATTGACTAGTGTTGACTAGTGTTGACCAGAGTTGACTAGTGTTGACTAGTGCTTAGTAGCATAGTATATAAGACACTGTATACTGCTTAATACAGTGGGTCGCACATTGTTTTTATGGTTGGCATGCTTGCTGCACTTGTCCTTAGTGTGTGCACACTTGTATGTAAGAGGCAAATACACACACACTAGGCGCATCACTATTTCTCAACAAAAACTCCTCGAGCATGTATATAGCCGGGCATAAGCGCCTCCTATTAGCATGGGCAATATGCCGGTCGTGATGGGTACCATTGTAGGTACCACTGTAGATACCATTGTAGACATCGTGTTGTGGCTCAGCTTGAACTATACTGAGTCCCAACGGCTCCATTGTGTAGCTTGCACAAATTCGACCATGCGTGTGAATGTTGAACAATGTGTATGCAATAGCTTTGATTAACAAGTTATGGGCTACGCCCATGCTAGAGTTGTGCATAGCTTGAGAAAGTGTTTGGTTTGTATATTGGATGTTATTGAACACTGCCAATAATAGTGATGTTGTCTCGAAAATGTAGGCTGTTAAAAACTAGTCTGCATATATGCGCCCTACCTCATACATGCGCTCGCGCTAGGGGAACACCAAGTGTAACGTGCAAGCATGTCAACACCAAAGAGAAATGCATTGCAGTTCCACCTGTATGCGCCACATACAGTGACTTCAATACTAAGCTAGTCAACATTGGTCAACGGTCAAAGTCAATACTAGTCAACACTAGTCAGCGGTAAAAGTCCAAAATTGACTATTATAACTCCCATGACTCCCATAATTCCTGTTGACTGTAACTCCCATAGCATAACCGTCGCACATGGTCTAAGGAACATAAACAAGCTGACTATTCTATCAGCAAATTATACCAGCAAACCTCATATGTTTAACCATCAACACTCCCATGCAGGCAACTTGTTATGTGTATCTGCACATCAATGTGCACACAAGCTCCCGCGCTGTCGTTGTCTTAAAGTTAACCTGGAGCTTCTTGCCCCACCCCATGATGCTAGCACCATGTCGACCTTTCTGCTCCCTATGCTTGTTATCATCTTTGTGAGCTGCTTGCTTGCATATAGTGTACCTTGAGCACATACCATGCTTGCAGAGTGTAACCTCCACGCTTCTCAAGCTTAGCTACTCCTCTCCTATTCATATCCAAGCATCACACTTTACCACCATGCTGCTGAGTAGGTAGCTCCCAAGCACTCTTAGCACGCCATGCAAGTACTTCACTCACTGCAACACTCCAAGCTAGAATACACCAGCTCCCATGTACAAAGGACGCCTCCTCCACCAAGTGCTGCTCGCATTCGGCACCAAGCAAAACTCACCAAGCTTCTACGTACAAAGGATGCCTTCTCCACCAAGTCTTGAGGACTGGTACGCATGTATGCGCCCTACCTCATGCATACGCTCACACTAGGGGAACAGCAAGTGCAACATACAAGCAGGTCAACACCAAAGAGAAATTCATTGCAGTTTCACTTATATGCGCCACGCACATTGACTTATATGCTAAGCTAGTTAACACTAAAAGACCTACTTAACTTGTGGTGAAGTCAACTCTAGTCAGCAATGAAAGTCAACACTAGCAAACACCAATCAACGTACAAAGTCAAAGTTGACCATAAATGTCAACTCTTAAACTCCCATAACTCCTGTCACTTGTAACTCCCATGGCATAACCGCCGCACGTGGTCTAAATAACATTAACAAGCTAATTGTACCATAAGCTTACTATACAAGCAAACCTCGTATGCTTAACCTTCAATACCCCCACACAGCCAACTTGTCGTTCGCATATGCACATCAGCATGCACAAGCTCCCACGCCTATACTGCCCTAAAGCTAACCTGGAACTCCTTGCCCCACCACATGATGCTAGCACCATCCTCGAGCTGCTCGCTCCCAATGCTTGTCATCATCGTTGCAAACTGCTCGCTTGCATATAGTGTACATCGAGCACGATACCATGCTCGCAGAGTAGTTTGCACACTATTTGCGTGCATTTGTGAGTGCAGCTGCGTGCACAGCTGACCTTGTGTGTGTGTGTGTTCAACATTACACTTGTTGCGTACTTGTGCGCGAGCAAATGTTGCTTTAACACTAATTAATCAGTTGTCAATGCACTCGCGGTCCAGGTTACAAAGCTACAAAACCAGCTGCAAACCATGGTCGCGGCCAATGCCTTCATGAAAGAGCAACGCGAGCAGCAACTCGCGAAGATGATAGCCGCAAACACCTGCAAGATGATGCCACGCTTTGAGTTCTTCTCGAGTACCCATACTGGGTAGGGCACGGGTCTTGGTATTGCTTGGTGCGTGACCGGCTCTCTAGTTGTAAGCGTGTATTGCATATCGCTAACGTATTGCTTAAGGTTAAAACGGTGTCGTTTCTGACATCCGATCTGTGGGAAAGTGTTGCCCACATGTGGGAAGGGGCTTCTGCGCATCTTGAGGCTGCTGGTAAGGGTGTTGCATGCCTTTATGTATTTTAGACTATGACATTGCAAGCTTATGGGGGCGTTTGTAAGCTTTGCGTTGGGCTGCTGACAAGGCTGTTGCAAGCCTTGATGTAATTTTGCTTATGACATTGCAAGCTTATGGGGGCGTTTGTAAGCTTTGCGTCGGGCGTGGGGGCTAGTTGTCGTTGATTATGATTATAATGTGGACTGTACTAGACGATTTAGGCCTCTCTGTGAATGAAAATTGGTAATTGAATGATTTGCGGTGGCAAAAACGCCATTTGTTGGAGGTCTCAAATGACCCCAAAAGAAAATTACTCGTTGAGACTATTATAATGAGGCGGATAGCCTCAAGCGGAGCGCGATTGAATCCGATTTTAGCATGGTTCGCATCATAGCCGATGTCATATTACAATACATTTGACCCTAATGACCTTGATTGTTTATGAAATTTGGAAGCTAAGTGCACGAGGCTTTGACTTTGTCAGTAACTCCGTGCTCGTATGCTTCTAACACTTTGCACAAAAGTTATTGCTAGGCTTGTATAGGGTAGAGGCTTGAGGGCGGTGGCGGCGGCAGCAGCAGCAGCAGCGTAGGGAGGGGGGGCTAAGTGGGGTGTGAACCTGTGGAGGGTGGCTGGGCTTGGCTCCGCCCAGGCTAGCCGCTCGCCCACCCGCTGTGCGCCTGCGGTCGTTGGGGTTTCGCGCTGGCGGGGCAGTGCAGCGGATGTTTTAACCGTGGCAATTGACCGTTGTTGTGGTGGCGGCAATTAAGCGACGCTAATCCTGGGGCAAAAGCGGCTGCGGTGGGGGAGATAACAAGTGCTGCACTCCGCACTGTGTGTAGTTCTTGCAGCACTTGCTGCGGAGTGCAGCTGTTTTGAATAGGCGCTATGAGGCTGCAATAGTGCGTGTGTAACTCTGGTCAGATTTGCTCTCCTGCGCTCAACTTGCTCTTTTAGGGTTTTGCTTACCTAATGATGGAAGTTGATCAAGGCTTTCCAAGATCGGTGGTAGGCGCTGATTATTTAAGCTTTTCGTTTTTCCACGCTTAAAGTGAAAAAAAGTTGCCTCTACGAAGAACATGATGCACGATGTTAACTCTCCGGCAGTCAACGGCTTGGCCTAAACTGCGGGCGCCCCCTGGCACCCGGCCGGCAGCTCCGCTTCAGGCACCACTACCACGCCTGGTGGGGCCTCTAGCCAATGTTGTATTGGTATGTGCATCCCCTATAGCTTTTTTCTACTGTCTTGATGGAGTAATTAGACTGTCTAGGTTTCACTATTACTGAGTCAAGTTATAAGGAGTGACAGAGTGTGCTCAGCGCTCGTACCTCGGTGTTCTCTTTCCCTTTCACACCTGCACTAGTTTTTGCTATCCGTGTTTGCGTAGCACTTGGCTGCAGTTAATGTGCACGGACGGTGGCACAAGTAGTTTGCTGTCTTTTGCGCACCCAATAGCTGGCACACAAATTGTACATTGTGCCTTTTCCTACGTCTCATGGGCAAAACAAGTTTCGCACGTGCAAAAAAGCACAAGCTCCCCCCATGCAATGGCACACCAAAGCGTGTGCTTTGCTGAGAGGACTGAGCATCCTCTCAGCGAAGCACACGCT
Source organism: Chlorokybus atmophyticus (assembly GCA_009103225.1). NCBI lineage: Eukaryota > Viridiplantae > Streptophyta > Chlorokybophyceae > Chlorokybales > Chlorokybaceae > Chlorokybus > Chlorokybus atmophyticus. Next base: position 132,929 of record RHPI01001132.1, on the reverse strand, counting down.
CTTGAATCTCCCTTTCGAGAATGCGTCAAGTGTTGCTTTAATTCGTTCATGCTGCAGTGCAACGCTTTTGACAAATCGGCCCGGCTCTTCGTCCTTCTTCAAACGCTGCCCGCCCTCCCTTAAAAAATTCTAAGACAAGATGCCGCTTTTCAACTCTCCCTGACATCACTGTCCCCAAACAACTCTCCCTTCATATTCGTCAAGCGGAGGCTTGGCTGACTTACACGGTGGCCATTGTCACCTCATTCTCCCCTTTTACCGGCTTTCTTCGCAAACAAACTGGGCGCACGCGTGCTTAATGCCTAAAGGCATTGCCTGAGCAACTAGCAGAACGGCCCCTGCTCACACCCACCTCATCCACTCTCCCTGCTGCTGGCTCGCCCTTAATAATGCCAGCGCCAGCTGCCAATGCTTCCACCGGAGCAGCTCCGCGTCCATTCTCAACAACCTCACCACCAGCACCATCAGAGCCTGCTCCTCCCATATTTGCAAGCGCGCTGGAGGTTGGATGGCACGAGGTGCATTGCAAGCACAAGCCGACCCAACCTATGGGTGCTCACGGTGTGCAACGTGGTTCCTTCCCCCCACAACCTCCTCTCACTAAGTGGCTTCAGCAGCCTGCCACCAGCCAGGCACGGGCTTGGTGTGACATGGTGGAGGAGACGGCCAGTCCGCATCACTAGATGGATTCCTTAACTGCTGTCACTCCCACTTCGATGCCCCCCACCCTCTCTTCAATTGTAGTGCTGTTGCAAGTGCTGTCCTCTATGGGTATTAATGTGGGGGCCCGAAAGGAAGCGTTTAAACAGATCTACCGATTCTCTTCTACTTTCGCTAGTAGCTGCTCACACCTAACGCCCACTTAAAACACATATGAGGCGCAAAGCGTCCAAGACACATGCAAAATGGGACATGACTAAGTGCATTTGGACTAATGCGTATACTGTACGCACGCATGGTACCTCTTGGGCGCAAGGGGTAAGCTTACGCCATAAGGCATGAGCATACACTGTGCACACTTGTATGTAAGAGGCGCATACACATACAATAGGCGCATTACTAGTTTTCAACAGGTTAACCGCACGTACCGGTGGTACTTGCGGTTATAGTTTGGGCATTACTCGTCGGCTCCAACTTTGGGCCGGCGAGGTTCGTTTGATAAATTGATGAGTAAGTGCTTAACATATATGGTCTAAGGTAGGGTTTGCCTTTGTTGCTTGACACACGTGTGTCAAGCAACAGAGGCAGTTACGGCCATCACTTCACCGACGGCGTTGCTGGCGACACTGCTGGCGATGGCCGAAAGTTCGATGATAGTTTGGGGGGAAGAGTGCCCAATGCCGCTGAAGAAACGAGCTGCGGCTGCGGGCGGGCAGCGTTGCCGGAAGAAAGCGGCCACTGAAGGTGAACAAGCGACCAATGAGGGGAATAGGCGTGCGCGCAATTTGCGCAAGGCTACGCAGCCTGCTGAGCCAATAGCCTCGCCACCGCCGCAAAAGTCATGTGTGGAGACTGGTCATGCCAAAAGGCGTTATGTCGTGACGCTGGCTTAGGGCGTGACGCTGGGAGACGCTGCACAGCCCTTGGAGGTCGCTCCTCAAGGTGCCTCGGCGTAGGCATATTAGAGGGGAGGTATCATCCTCTTCAGGGGAGAAGGAAGAGGTAAACAAAAAGAAGAAAGTCAAGAGGAACAAAAGGAAGAAGGATAAGCACACGTCCTCCTCGTCATCCTCCTCCTCTGATGTGGACAGCTCCGATTTTGGAGACAAGCATACCAAGTACATCAAGCGCACAGGCTTCATCAAGCGCCTGTTTAATCCCTTGGAGACATATGCTTTGTGGGAGGAGCATTGCACGCGCAAGCTCTCTGCTGGCGTGCAAGGCTGCTTCGAGGCAATTGGCCGCGCTCTCTTCACAGGTCCGCCAGTTGCGCAGTTGGTGGCACTCCTGTATCAGATGCTGCTCACGCATGTGCACGGAAATGTAGACTTTGCAACAGCCTTTGCGAGTGGGGTGCGGGGTATCATCAACGATGCTCGCATCAATTGCAAACACAAGGAGGCCAAGGTCATGCGCCGCTTGATACAGCTCGCCTACAGCTTCCAGGGCAAGGCAGCCATGCAAAAGGCCAAGACTTCTATTCCTCAATAAGTCTGTTCAACAAGTTGTTGATCTGAGAGTTGTCTCACAACATAGAAGCAAAGCGCTGGCATGTGCACACTGCTCAAGCATAAATCACATTATGTGTGCATGCAGTATGATTGGCCACTGCTGATCAATGTAATGGTGCAATGCGCCTGCTCATAAACACGCACAATGTGTGCATGCAGCCTGTTTAGCAGCTGCTATCATTTGTAATGGTGCTATGCACGCCTGTTCAGCAAGTCGCACAATGTGTGCATATTGCGTGCACAACAGTTGCCGTCAGACATGGTGCTACGTGCGCCCGTTCGTCAACACTAGCTGCAGCACCATGTTAATAGAGCAATGCACGCTTGGGTCCCTGTCATGTTTGTCAAGCAGGGCACGTCGCTTATTCATGTGATGGTGCACATCACTTGTATGGTAGAGTAGTAGCACAACTGGTCGCACTGAGCACAGTCATACCTGTGAGTCTCATTGGAAGTTTGTTACACATCATAACATACTTGCAATGGTGCGCCTGCAGGCGCTCTGTTACATAAAAAGGGAGCACCCCGTTTCAGCGTGGTCGCGGCCATAATGGTTACGGCCGTGGTGGTCGTGGTGATTATGGTCGCGGAGGCCGCAATTACAGTCAGCAGGCTATGCCAGTTCAGTAAGAAGCATATTATGTACCCATGCAAGAGCAGTAGCGCCTGGCCTTGCAGCAGTGAGTAGTGCAGCCAATACATCTGCTAAGTAGTGCAGTGGCAATGCATGTCAAAGATGCTGGTGTGTGTATTACAGCAATGCGCGAGTGCGCGTGTGCAGTGGCAGTGCATGTCAGGAGGTGCTGGTGTATCATAGCAGCGCGTAAATGCGCATGTATGCATGTTTGGGTCATGTACCGTTGTATACTACATGTGCAGGTCTTCAATGCTGACGATATTATGTGTGCATGATGCACAGCTGTATGTTGCTGGACAAGTACAGTTGGCATAGCTGAAACTACTAGTCAACTTTGGCATGGCTTAATCGACTTACATGTGTGCAGACATAGCACACCTGACGAACGGGTCGCTATTAGTGCTTTTTTTGAGGATGACTGCATCCAAGCAGAGTGGGATCCTGCAATGCCAGCATTGGCAGTGGACCATATACCTCCAGTAGAGGAGCATGTTAATGTTATTACACAAGTGCCACACACTGTTGCGAGCGTACCTGCCACACAGCAGCAAGAAGACATCCGTTCTATAGATGCAGAGTTGTCACATGTGTAAAATGACCTTGAAGAGTATCTCAACTCTGCAACCCATTGAGCAGAACAGCTATGCACTGAAACTCGGGATGCGGAGAACTTTGTAGCAGCCACTTTACAGCAACGGCTTACAGTATGGACCACAAGGTTGTGATTGACCATGCAAGGCAAGAAGACATTTGTGCTGGACTGGTTGCATTATAGGCGTCGCTTGCAATGGGTGGGCACTCAAACTTTAAATCGACGCAAGTGGGAAGAATTACATGCATTGATGAAGGCAGAAGGCTTTGGTGTTGATGACATTAGACCTACTCTGTCACACATTTTCCCAACACCAGTTGTGTTTCGCAATCGCAAGTCCGCCTCCATGCATCGCAATTACGTTTTCACTAAATTGGCCAACTTTGGCAAAACAGAAGCAATCTCTGTTGTGAGTGCGCATGATGTGGCAGTGGTTACTGGAATAGGTGTAGTTGAGCAGGAGAAACGTTTGAGGCTCACTATGGATCTGAGGTATATCAACCTTTTTTTGCGCCACATTCCCTTTAGTTATGATCGGTTACGCGATATATTGTTGTACACAAAGCGCCATTTTTGGCAAGTGACAGCAGATTTAAATTCGGGGTATCAACATGTGCCCATTCATGAGGACAGTAAGCCTTACTTGGTTTTGCGCTATGTTGGAGTCACATACAGATGGATTGTAGTGCTATTTGGCCTAAATCAAGAAAGCTGGTTGTTTACGACCTTAATGTCTAGTGTCTTCACGCCTTTGCGGGCAATTAGTTTTCCTTGCCTGGCTTATATTGACAACATGCACTTCAGCCATTCCAATCATTGGCATTTGTGCTGGCGCATTCGCCGTGTATTGCGTCTATTCAAGACCCTTGGCTTCTAAATTTTTGTGAAGAAAAGCCAATTGTGGTCGGAACAAGTAGTGCAGTTGTTGGGTCTGCTGGTGGACACAGTGACCGGCTCTTTTGCCGTCCCCTCAAGCAAGTTGGCTAAGCTATTGCAGCTGATGAAAGAATTGGCAGAGGCTCCTGTATCGACCAAGCGCCACCTAGCATGCATTGCTGGCAAATTGATTGCGCTGAAGCTAGCTTTTGCACCTGCAAGCATTTATGCTCGCAAATTGATGCATCTGGTATTGGCACGGATGCATGGGACGATAATGCGGGTGATATGAACGCTTTGAGACACTTCTGTGATTGGGCTGCTGCTGGCTTGCAAACTTACGATGGCAATGCTTGGTGGAAGCCCCCCATATTGCTTGAGCTGCATGTGGACGCTTCGGGTACAATTGGTTGGGGGGCGACAGGCACTTGGCCTCGCATGGCGGGCAACTTTAAGCCTGAGCATATGTCACTGCCGTCGGCTGTCAAGGAGGCACTCGCTTATGTGCAAGCATTTACTGAAGTGGCGCGCACGCATGCTCTCCAGCACTGTACAGTGCGCATTACTGGTGATTGTCAACAAGCAATTCAAATGCTGAACAAGTTGTCTGCTTTTGAGCCTTATGTGCTGCAAGCTTTACCTCAGTTGTGGTCTTTGTGCTGGGAGCGTGATATTGCCCTGATATGTGTAGCGCTCGCGCGATGAGCTGCGCGATGCGGATGCATTATCCATATTTACTGACAGAGGAGGGGCCCTAACCGCAGACGCAACCGCGCATATATAGCAGCATGTTGGACACCCAACATTGGACTGTTTTGCAGCTGATTGGAACAGGAAAGCGCCTGCTTACATAAGTTACATACACATGCCTGGAAGTTTAGGAAATGCTCGAACTACAAGCTGGTGCGATGTTCTTTAACGCTTGGGGGGCGGCTTTGTTTGGTGTCACTCGCCATTGGCTCTCCTGCATGAAGCCACAACATTATTGCAGTATTACCAGCTGCCAGTTGTGGTGTTGGTGCCTAAATGGCACTCTACTGTGTGGTGGCCAGTGCTTCGCGATTGGCAATTCACTTATTATGAGAGATTAGGCCCACGGCCCGAATGGTTTAAATGTGGTGCCCGAGTACCTGAAGACAGCATCAACCCTGGTCGCTACCCATACATTTGCGCTTTTGTGCATTGGGTAAGCGTACCTTGCATGTAGGTAACGGTGCACGATGACAGCACTTCTCCATGTGCCTTGAGCTTGTATTTCTTCCAGAGTAACACCACATTGGAAGGCGCTCTGAGCGGCACCATGCCTGAAAGAGTGCAACCCCAGGTGCGGCCTATATATGCCACACGCCTTGCAACAGCGCACAATTACATGGTATGCGCAGTTACCAGACATGCCATGTTCTTCCCACTTCAACCTGTTCTTAGCAACAGGCCGAAATAGAGGACCAGTGGTGATGGCGAAGGAGCTCCCGCAACAGTAGGTTAGATAGGCATAGAGCGCTTTGGAGAACTCCACAGGCAGACCACTGCTGCGCACTTGTATGGTGGGTGCGCCTCCGGTGCTATAATTCTTGAGGTGTATTACAGTGGCCGTCAGCCCAGAACCTGCCGCTTGTATCTCGTGCATCCGTACGCACGCACCTTCACCACCCCGTTGCCATGTGCATCATAGGTATAGGCAAAGTGCATAGTAATGCCAGAGCACAGCCTTATCATGCTGTGACTGTCAATTCCTAAGGTATGGTGGACAGCTGCTGTTGGAAGTAGAGGATCAGTGTACGCATGTCATTAATGGCCAATGGCACAGGAGGAATAGGTTGAACTCCTTGCCGAACAGCAATTTTTGCATATCCTTGGCGAAACTCGCGCATGTCTATGGACAGAAGCGGGTTCCTTGTGAATGTGTCGCTGTCCCTAGGGCTGATGCGCCCTAGAAGTCTAAACGAGCATATGAGATGTGAAACTACGTTGTCCAGTGTGGTGCTGGCAATCATGCGATGACCATGGAGGTCGAGCCTGCGAGATTTGCCAATGTGTGTGTCGGTCCGGTGTCGAGCAAGGTAGCTTGTGACAACAGCTAGGGTGACATTGGCGACGGCAATGTTGAGCGTATGATGTTGCAGGTAGTTGGCAAACTCTTGCCAGACGCGATCGCGTCTGTCGCGAGTGCCATCAGATACAGCTTCACGGCTGATGCGCTCGATTATGAAAAGCGCTGCCGCTGCTTGCTCATGAACATTACAGCTGGTGACTTGCTGCGGACGCACAGGCGCGCGTGCGGTGCGTTGGGTATCAGCGGTATGTTGCAAGCGCTGTGCAAAGTCCATCCGCACAGCAATCACACACATGGTCAGACAACTGCACACAACAATCTGCGCAAGGATTAAATACTATCAGATAATTAAACACAACTATCTCGATTTGCAACTTTGGTAATACAAATACACCAGGCGTTACACCTACAACTCTTCCCTACTGATATATGCTTGGGAGGGGGAGGTAGAATGTTTAATGCATTCACACTTGTTCATCACGTAAATCATACTTATAACGATGAACGCGCATGATCGTATGGCTTAGGTGATCTTGCAAAAGTTGGACTGTGGTAGGATGATGGTTTGAAACAAAAGGACTGTACATCGTTCATCGTGTACAAAGTAGTATAATGGGCATTCCTCGTCGGCTTTAACTATTGGCCGGCGAGTTTCGTTTAACAAATTGATTAGGAAGTGATTAGCATATATAGTTTAACTTACGGTTTGCCTCTGTTGCTTGACACACACGTGTCAGGCGACAGAGGCAGTTACGGCCGTTACCTCAGCGGCGGCGTTGCTTGCGATGCCCGAAAGTTCGCCTTTCTCGCCCAGTTTAAATGCGCCGCCGCGCTTCACAAGAATCATGCGCCTCATCTCGATTGCGCTTCGAAGTGCATACTCATGCTCATGAACAAGACAAGTGGATCGTGAACCTGGATGCATAAGTCTCATCTAAGTAAGATCCTTGTTACATCGGCAGCATGCTGCTGACTGTGCGATATTGATGTCACATCGACGGCATTTCGCATCATTGCTAGCCACTGTCGGTACAGGTAGAATGTCCAATGCATTCATAGTTGTTCATCACGTAAACCATACTGATAACGATGAACGCACATGATTGTAAGGGCTTAGGTGTTCTTGCCAAAGTTGGAGTGTAGGTAGGATAATTGTTTGAAACAAATGGAATGCAAATCGTTCATCTTGTACAAAGTAGTATAATAGTGGTTATGACGTCGTCTTTGTTTGTTCGAAAGGTCCTGTGTTCGAATCCGATCGAATGCATGTTTCTTAACAAATTATTCCCCTAACGCCGCGGGGTTCGCCGCAGCCTTGGTCGAGCGTGGCCGGTGCCGCCGGCTACAAATAATGTAGGTTTTACTGCAATTGCCCTCAATAATACATATTGGTATTTGGTCCGCAGGCCGGACCATACACTGGTCCCTATGCAGCCGCAATTGGTCGGACCTTAGCTGGTGCATACCAAGGGACCATGGTACCATTCACGTGATATTAGAACCATGAATGGTCCGACGGTCGATGAAAAACGGACCGTGTATGGTCCACCAAATTCATGCTGTAGGGAACAATCCCGGTCCGGCGGCACGAACCAGTCATGGTTTTTGAACGTCAGGCGGTGTGTATGGTGAGGAACTTAACACCCAGCTTATTGCTAACATGATCAGATGTGCGGACATCGTTGCGGAGTTTGAGAGCAAACTTTGATCCACAGGGCCATTTAAGAGCAACACAAGTGTGTTAGCTCTGCTGGCAAGCAAGTGCGCATGCTGTCAGTTTCTTTCCTTGGTTGCCATTTACCCGCTCGCAATTGGTTATGTTTTGCAATTTCGTGACTTGCACAATTTCACGCATAGAGAGCCGCAAGGTTGGCCACCTTGGTCTTGCTTACTTGTTCAGACATGAAGTCCATCCATTTGCAGCGAGGGCGCTGCAATGCAAGTGGGGAGGGGTGCCACGCTCAAGAGGCAGGACTTTACTCTTTCTCATGTGCTGCAAACTATGGCATAGCTTGACGGCTGGTTGCAGATGTCTGCTCTTCCCATGTGTTGATCTAATGCACAGTGGGACACATGTTTGCAACCAATCTCTCAGCCTAAGCGCCTTATGCCAGAAATTGTACAAGTATTAGGAGGAGCTAGCACATGGCCAAGCAGTACACAGTCACATGATGTGATGTCACATGCTTTGCTGCCTCATATGAGGACCACTCCGTGTTGGTATCATCCGCGAAAGGATGCTCTATTAAGACAATTAAATAGTGAATTGTAACTTGATGTGTTTGATTGCTAACTCTACAGCCCAAGGTGGCGGAGCATGACTAAGGTCAGCACGTGTAGATGGGAGGGCACTTAGCCAGCTGGCTGATAAGGTGCTACTCGGTCCATGCGTGGCTAAGTGGGAAGGCAGCAAATTTGAGTATATAAGGAGGTTGCTGGCGAAGCCCAGACAATCACAACTGTTGACTTCATAATGCGCAATACGTACTGGTATAGTGTGTGAAAGGTGCTTGACGGTAGCTGTTGAAGAGGCCTTCCCCTTGCTCTACTTTTAGTAGGCTGAGTGCTGGGGTTTGGAGCGGTGTGCGAAGGAAGACCGACCTTGAGGCAAGTAGTCTCTACGAGTGTGTCTTTGGAAGCCTGCTCTGAAGAGAAGGACTTGGGACCATCCCTAGCTGTGACGATTCTGCATAAGAACTAAGTAGTAGTTCTCAATTGCTTACACTGTTGTGACTGATATTGTATGAACATGTAGGCTAGTGCTCAGTAGCATTAGCTAGCAAATTTGTTACAAAAGCCTGGCCCTGGGTGGTTAGCTTTACACAATTTGCACCCGACAAGGGTAGAGGCTCTGCTCTTGTGTGGGGTGCCCAACTTAATTATATAGCACGATTGAATCAAGGGGTTCACCTGCTTAACCATTGCAATGCCCTAGGCCTCTTAGCACCCTACAGAGGAGTCCCGTGCTATTTGGTGTGACTCAGGCTAATGGCGAGTGGAAAGGCGAGTGGAAAGGCTCTCGTTCCTTCATGAACTTTTGTGGCTTCCTGTGAGGTGTTGCGCGGATGGTGCTGTTAGACATGCATCCAGTGAATGTTGTAAGTGTTTATATATACACTTGCAAAGCCGACTACTGGACCGCATTGCAAGGTACTTGCGGCAAGTAGGTTATTGAGAGACGTAATAGCTCACATTGTAAGCGTATGCCTTGATAAAAGTGCTCCTACAGCAAATTGAATAAATCGGATGCACACTTCTATGGTAAGTTCAAAGTCTACCTTACAACCCGCGAAAAGCTATGCATCACTCCATACAATTGAGTAGCTATACAACTTAGCATACATATATGCAACACTGCTGCACACAGCAAAACAGTATACAAGAAAGTAACTTTCTTGAAGAATTTTAATTATAGTTGATACAAAGCTTATTGAGAGATCTTAAATCGCTTGGCTTCAACTATTACCTCAAGCATACAACGTCAATTGCCAAAACTCTTACACAACTTAAGTCATCTCAGAGATGCATATTGCAATTATCAAAACTTTCGTAACGATAGGGATCACTAACATGAAGACAATGACAATGTCTTGTTAATGAATCAGCTATATATGGCACATGTGATGACAGACATTGCACATCCATGACATAACTTGCCATAATTTGTGTGTGGTGGCCGTGCATGAATAAGTTGTACATCAAAGTGCACGTTGTTTTACGTCTATGGTGCTGCGGGTAGAGACATATGCCGTGTATTTAAGTCAACAAATAATTGTATTGCATTGGTTTATCACAACGCTACATAACACCCACTTGAGTACATACGTACATATCTATCTAATACGATCGTATTGCTCTAGCTTGTATCTTGCATAACTTAAAATGTGTATAATATACAATACAACATCAATGCAACATACTTATGTATGCAAAGTACAGTACAACTCTTGTATGTATGCAATGCACAAAAGTTGTAGATTCACACATGCTCTCATCACTTTATCCGCATATATGCAGTTTTGTTGAGATAATATGATATACTATTTTTCTGTAATGTTGTGCATCATTACCATTATGCATACCTCTTCCGCAAGATAAATATATAATAAGCTTGAGTGCGCGTCACTACATCTCCGCTGTTGAATATAGCTATTGATATTTGTCATCATGTTACCAAGCGATCGACCATTTAATAGAGCTTTTGTTTACTCCTACGTAACACCTAATACGAATGGACTCAGCATCATTTATTTTATTATGCTTTATCCGTCTTATAACCAGCATGTTTCAGATTGTGTATCATGTGCAACACAACGTCAATGCAACACATTGCCGAACGCACATACATGCTATTGACTAGGTATAATTTGGTTATTGATGTTGTACAACAGTGTTGTACATAATGTGACCGCGAGGTCAACATACTGTACATGCAATTCCACCTTATTGTAATATGGGTAGTATTACGCCAATTGAATGTTATGTTGCCAAATGATAGCATGTAATAACTTGTTCAATAGTACATGACAGCTTAATGCATACGAGTGCAGCAATCTTCACACACTATCCTATTCGGTATGTCATGTAAGTTGCAAAATGTGTATCGCCTGCAATACAACATCAATGCAATTGACTTACATGTACACATACACGCCATTAACATGGTATGATGTGGACGTTGATGTTGTACATCGTTATTGTACATAACAATCTCAATTTGTACACGATACTTACAGCCCAATCGAAACACATTCAATGCATAACGTGTGCAAGCTGCCATAGGGGCACCATATCAACAAAATTGATTTCCAATTCCATCTATTCACCTTCACATGCACTATGTGGTTGCAACACGCGCATCGGTTTGCAATGTCTTTCAGAGCAGCAACTCAAACAGATGGCAGACGTGACAGGTCGAGTAAAGAGCCTGCAGGCCAAAGCGTTGCTGCACCGTGAACTGCGGGGACGGTGCAGGACAACGCATGTCCGCATGCGCTTGCCACGCTTCCGCTAGCCGCTGTTTCAGATACTCCAGATGCACCTGCAAACACACAAGTCAGCTTCACACAACTCTGTCTAAATAAGCGCATCGCAAAGGATGTGAGACTCCGCCAAGTGCTGCACCTGGTCGGTTTCGGTGTCGAGGCGTAACCCACATGCGCAAAATATCACGGACTTGCTTTGAGCGAGGCGGTGCCGACGGCAGACGGGGCAGATGACGTCGCTGGACGTGTCTTTAGGAGTGTGGGAACACGAGGCATGCTCGCGCTCGTGCTCGGCAATGCGCGCCGCCCAGGCTGCCTCCTCCGCCGACTCCATGCCCGCCAGCATGGCCTCCTCTGCAGACGTGAGACACACAACTCAGAGCATGGCAACTGCGGTGATCGATGCAATCAAAAACGGTTATGCAATAGTGTCTCAAACCTTCGCTGCGCTGCTGTGCTTCTAGATCGCTGTGCAGCGACTCTTCCATTGCCAGCATTAGCGCCTCATACTCTTCCCTGCGTGCTCACACAGCCAGCCTCTAGCACTCCAGTACAGGGATGCGTCATCAACCAAAGCACGAGAGGAAATAACGAACAACAAGCACTCACCCACCCTGAGAGGTGCGTCAGACCGTCATCCGTGTCCACGTCCATCCAGGGACCGTCCATGTCCGCACACGCATCCAGCGACAAGCGCCTGGCTTTGCGCACCTCGTCGCTGATGATGTCGCCCAACGCCACCGTCACACGCTGTGCACACACGCATTCGACACAAATACTACGAGAGCCACGCGGGCATCCCCCTAGCCCGGTACCACGCATGCACACTTACTTTGCGCTTATTGGATGGGTCGGCGGTGCTGGTAGCTGTTCCCGCAGACGGTCCGGCCCGCATCTTCCAGAGCAGCGAGCCCCGCACCTCCGCCACGCGCTCCAAACATCGCAACCGCAGCTGCGCGGGCACCGCACGCACACACAAGGTCAACGCAAGCACAAAGACTGCACGCAGCGGATGGTGGAGGCATGGTCTTGCTGGGATGTTGGGATCTTGAGAACACACATGCTTGCTGACTGTCAACACTGCCGCGCTACACCAGTCATTGCATGCCAGGAGGAGCGCTGCTTACAACGAGCAGCAAAAAGCCCCCAAGCAAATACGCACACGAACTGCTCCGTCTTCGTTAGAGTTTGTGTTGTTTTCACACAGCTGCTGGCGTGTGCACCGCCGCTGTCATAAAGCATGTGACAAGGAGCACGGAAAGAGCGAGCAAGCCCAGCGCATAGGAGTGGCGTACCTTGTCTTTCCATTGTGCGTTGCGCTGCTTGGGCGGCAACCTTGTCGCCTCCATCGTCCCCTGCGACCCCCGCGCAACTCTCTATAACAGCACAAACCCTCTTCGTCTCCAAACGCCGCGCAACCTTTTCGCAACTCTACCAAGAATCGCGCTCTCTCCCACGCTCTGTCGCGTTCGCTCACAGACTCCGCCTCCTCCCTCTTCGACTCTGCCTGGCCTACCCAGAGGCGTTCACTGGCCGTGACAGCAGCAGCTGCCGGCCCGTGTCCGCAAACTTATACGTACACCGCGCCGATATACGTCGCTTAGATATATCCGCGCGCGAAAGACGTGGACGCGACTGAGTGGGTGCGGTGGGGGCAGCCGCGACGACGTCGGCGACCGTGTGGGTTGGCAGGTGGGGGAAGGAGATGGCGCAGTAGGCGAAGGGAGCGCAGGAATAATTGAAAAACCAGGCCCAAGAGCGTGCGGTTCTCTGTAACCCTGCTTGCCGCGAGCCGAAAGCGGCAACGACGACGGGGAGGCACGGCAGCTAGAAAGGTAGGCACATGGGTAGGGTGCGGCACGGGTAGGTGAGTGCTTCGAGATCACAGTGTTGGTCATATCAATCCCCTCTCTTCAGTACAGCAAAGTCAGACTGTCCTATGTGCGTGCGTGTGTGCGCGCTGTCGACCTTGCTTGCCGTCACGTCAATGAGCTGGCCGTCGCAAGCGCGTCTGTAGAAAGGGCTGAGCAGGCAACACCATGTCATTCTGGACAGAGGCTTTCAGAGATAAACGTCGCCCGCGGCTGTTAGTCGCAGCATGCAGCCCAAACAACCACACCCTAATGTGCAGCCTCCGGTTTGCTTTGGCTCGCTTCCCGTTCCACACTCCAGCAGTCTTTTGTGCATGGCACAAACACACGACAGCGTACGCCACCCTCCAGTTCTGTATGTATGTGGTCTCCCCTGCTCGTCCTCCTCCTCCTGAACATTGCTATGACAAATGAAAATGATCGTGTGTGCACGACTTGACTGACTCTCATGCATTCGCAGAAGTGCGACACTGCCACTGAGCACCGCACACAGCGTTAGCCTCCTCTCCTGCACAACTGCAACAAACACGCAGCCATGTTGTTACACGGGCGCGTGTGGTCGTCGGGCCGTCGTCCTTGGCACTGCCGCAGCGACGGCGCACACCTGGTCAGCCGTCGCGTGCTGGTGGCATGGACGCTGGCGCTGGTGTTGTCGCTGTGCTTGGCGTACCCGCTGCTGACGTACGACACGCGCGCGCTGTACGACTGGGGCACGCGTCGCATCATCTCCATGCAGGGTCGTTCCAGCTCGGCGGGGCGCGGCTTCTTCCAGTTCATGTCGTGGATGGGGTCGCCGTTCTACCCCATCTTGATTCTCTGCGTCATGTACGCATTCGACATGATGTTCGGCCTGCGGCTGATGGCGATGGTGGCGTACTCGATGCACGTCAACAACTTCCTCAAGCAGCTGTTCCGCGCCCCGCGTCCTTACTGGTACAGCTCTGAGGTGCGCGCGTTCGTGTGCGAGGTGCAGTACGGTCGCCCGTCGGGCCACAGTGAAGGCGCCGCCAGCCTCTACTTACTCCTCGCGCTGCACTTCCACAACTGGCACATCGTCGAGCAGCAGCCCGCTCGACGCCGTCTCGCCCTTCGTACGTGCGCGTGGGCGGCTTCTCTGCTCATGGTGTTCCTGATCGGCTACTCGCGCATCTACAACGGCGCCCACTTCCCCGACCAGGTGCTGTTGGGTTGGCTCACCGGCGGCCTCGACCTCTGCGTGTTCCTGTGGGTCGACCGCGCCATCGCACGCCTCCAGCCCGCCCTCAAGTCCGCTCCCATCTCCGTCGTCTCCGCCCTCAGCGCCGTCGGGTCCGCCCTCTTCCTCTGCGTGGCCCTCGCCGCCTACTTCATCACCGACGCCGCGTGGGACCTGCCCGTGGAGTGGGTGCGCAACGTGGCCGCGCAGTGCCCCAACAAGCTCATCGACTACCAGGGCGCGCTCGAGGGCATGTTGGCGGGACTCGCCATACTCACCGCACTCCCCACCGCCGCAGAGCTACACCAGAGATACCTCTACCTACACGCAACCGACGCGGGTTGGGGAGGTGGATCCGTGTACCCGTGGTGGAAGCGACTACTCACCTTTCTGGTATCCGTTGCGTGCGCCGTCCCCATGGGCCTCGTCCTCTACCTACCCGCACACCACACGCACTCGGTGGCCGTCAAGGTGGCCCTCGAATACTATCTCCTCCCGCTGATTGGCCTCCTGGCCCTCGTCCCGCTCGGACTCTTCATCACTTTCCTCCTCGGGCTCGTGCCCACGCCATGGGAGGACAACGTGGAGGACATCTCTAGCGACACTCTCCCCGTTGCTGTCATGCCCAGCCTCAAGACGTACTCCATGATACAGCGAGAGCACGACGCCGATAAAGGTGAAGGCAGGGGCGAGAGGCCCTCGACTGCAATCTAAACACGCTGTGGGTAGCGGAGATGACGCGGGATGCCAGATGATGATGCGCCAGCTTCTCGGGAGAGAGTTGGGCACGAGGGGTGCTGAGGGCTAGGTTAGAGTTCGTCCATGCTGAGTTCAATGAGATTCTGTACATTCTTGTAATTACGCTGCTTGTAGCTTCAGCTGCACGTTGTTATCCACTGCTTTGCAAAAGTGCTGTGCCTCAACCAGCCTGTCAGCAACTGTTGCTACGACAGTGCCAGTGCAAATGGCTTTGCAGAAGTAAGTCACACCCCGATTCAATTCAACGCCCTACTTGGCATGGTTTTCACACCCAGCAGCAACCAGTGTTTACAAGAGAACACCCTGGGGAAGTGCGACCATCATCGCGCAGTCCAGATCGTAGCAAGCTCACAAAACTGTACATACATAGACTGGCGCATGGCACAGCTATACTATGCTAACTTTGACACTGTCGCCATCATTTGGCAACAGCAAAGGTCTTTGCATACATAGACAGATCTGGTTTCAAGCTCTCCAGCACCTGCACATCACACCATCACAACTCTGTCTTTTCCCACGCGCCACACATTCCGTACCGCATTGTTTGTACACACCCAACAGCGATTTCACTCACCTTCTTGATCTGCTCGTAGTCTTCCTCTGTAAGCACGGCGTCCTCGCGCAGCACACGCGCGAGGGTGGCCGCAGCGGCGGGGTCGCGGGGCGGTATGTCGATGACGTTGTTGACGTTGCCGCCGCCGTCGGGCGCCGTGGTGAGGGCGTCGGGGTTGTACGTCCACCTGTCCCCCTCGATGACGTACTTGTACTCGTAGCGCCCCGTCCTCAGCGGCCGACGCACGACCCAACGCATGGTACCCCTCCCGACCTCCTTCTCAGCATCAATCCTCTGCACAACCGAGCAGAGTGGGGTTGGTGCAATGCAAGTCATAGTGAACCCGCATGCATGCATGCTTGCACAAACACACGCGCACACTCATACACGCACGTGCGCGCACACACACGCACACAAGCAAGCAAGCAAGCACATACTTGTCCCCATCCGACATCGAGTCCAGCCACTTGCACTCTGTTCCCTCCCCTTCTCCACGCGAGCGTGACCTCCTCCTCGTCCGCGTCGAGGCCGCTGAGTACGTCCGCGGTGGCGCGTCGTATGGCCTCGTAGCGCGGGTTGCATGGTCGCACGGCCTGAAGCAGCTCGTTGGATTGCGCGAGGGAGAGACCGCGGAGCCAGTTCATGTACGCGAGAGCCGTCGCGGGAGCCCGGCCCAGACCCGCAGTGCAGTGCACGTACGCAGTCCCCTGCAATGAAACGCGTGGGTACGCATGCGTGCGTGCGTGGGCATGCTCGTATGCGCGTGCATAGGCATGGGCACCATTGCGTGCACTGGCGTGTATGCATCCGTGTGCGTGTATGTCTACGCGCGCAATGTGCGCGTGACAGAGAGCATGTGACGACCAAACACTCACTCCGGTGAGCGAGTGCAGTGCGTACAGGGATGCGACGGCCGCGGGTAGGTTGCGTCTTAGGCTGACGGGATCAAAGTCGCGTACTGGGTGTCGGTGGTGTATGACGTCCCCTCTCTCTTCTGCTCGCGCACGTATGGCGCCGATATCCAGGTTGAAATACGCCAGATCCGAGTCCTCCTGCAGGCAGAAGATGACGCGCACGTCCTCCTCCTCCACCAGCATGTCGATGTCCTCGGGCTGCTGCGGGCACGACCCCACGATGAGGTCGGGAAGCACGCGCGCGTAGTTGATGCCCGCCGCGTGGTCGTACGTCATGCTGCCGCCCATGCGCTTCTGCATCACGCGAGTGTACTTGGTGGACTTGGCCTCCTCGTCGGCACCCTCACCAGCAGTCTCCTGAAGCTCTTCCTCACCCGCAGGCGCAGCGGCGTCTCCCTCCTTCTCCTCCTCCTCCTCCTCCTGTTCGTGCTCCTCGCTGCTCGCATCCTGCGTCTTGGCGGCCGACGCCGATGATGCCATTGCAACGGATGTCTCCTTTGTCAAAGCAGCATTACCGCCATTGCGCTTTGCTGTGTTGAGTCTGATGATGCAGCTGTGGTGGTTGGGTGCCCGCTGCAGGATTGTCCTGCGTCCATGCATGCATTCTGGTTAAGGTTGTCTCAGTGGAATGTGCCGATGTCTGCTCTTCACATGCACCGCGTAAGGCAATGAGATAACAAGAAACATGATGGACAACCCAGCGCACTCAACAACGCAAGCAAGAACAAGTTGCGCATGGATGCTGACCAGCAGTCCGCAACAAAACAAAGATTACGAGCAACGCCTGACAATAGCAGGAAGGGTACATTGTGCAAGCATTGCGTTGGCACGACCATAACAACTCCTCATTTCTCTCCCAAAGCGTGCATGCACAACAACGCCCCCGCCTCTGGCAGAAGGCAATGCATTCCCCCCTCCCTGCGGCTTTGCTGATTTGCGTGAGTGCATTTGTTTTTGCATCGGCCCATTCATGTTCAACATTCGTTGCATTAGCACATCCGCACCGCTTCCGATCCATCCTTTTATAAGCGCGGACCGCGACCACCCTAAGCCCATTCTTCTCCAGCCGCCCCGCGACGCCAGCGGCGAAGGCGGCAACAGACGCCATGGCGAAGGACAACGACAACGCCGGCGGCCCGGGACGCCAATGCACGCACAAACGCATCTCTCCCCCCTGCAACGACGTGGCCCACACCCGCGCGGGCCGCCGCATGCCAACGACCCCAAACCGGTCGCATGCGGCGAGACGATCTGAGGCAGACTCACCGCATGCGAGGCGCCGCAGCGCCGGTATGCGGCGGGTCGGGATGTTTGCCGCCTGCCACGTAACGACTTGAGGCGTCACGTGACAGCTGGGCGGCGGCGGCGCAGCAGGAGGAGGAGGAGCTGGTGGAGGTGGCGGAGATGCTGGGCACCGAGGTGTACAGGAGAAAGTAGGCTGATCGCAGCGAGAAGAGAAATGATGAGGAGACGAGGTAGGGTAGCTGGAGCTGGCGGGAATGGATGCGGGAGGGTGCTGCTGGGCATGGCCTGCGTGCAGGTGCGTGGCGTCCACCTCACATCCCAACGACTCATGCGTTCAGTGAAAAAACCCTCAAAATGCATCATGAGAGCATGTTCTCTATCAAATATCAGGCACACGAAGCCTACACTGTGGCATATTCATACAGTCTTTGGGTATGGGCTAGTTACCTTGTTGCTGCTATCTCCACTGTGCATACACACAGCCGGGTGAGAGCGCTGCTCGAGAACTCTCTCTCTCTCTCTCTCTCTCTCTCTCTCTCTCTCTCTCTCTCTCTCTCTCTCTCTCTCTCTCTCTCTCTCTCTCTCTCTCTCTCTCTCTCTCTCTCTCTCTCTCTCTCTCTCTCTCTCTCTCTCTCTCTCTCTCTCTCTCTCTCTCTCTCTCTCTCTCTCTCTCTCTCTCTCTCTCTCTCTCTCTCTCTCTCTCTCTCTCTCTCTCTCTCTCTCTCTCTCTCTCTCTCTCTCTCTCTCTCTCTCTCTCTCTCTCTCTCTCTCTCTCTCTCTCNCTCTCTCTCTCTCTCTCTCTCTCTCTCTCTCTCTCTCTCTCTCTCTCTCTCTCTCTCTCTCTCTCTCTCTATGTGTGTCCGTGTCTGCACACGTGTGCAACGCATTTGCATCCACTGTAGAGATGCACGACGAACAGTACTACATTACTTGGTAGTAGTAGTGGCAGTAGCATTGCTGCTGCTGCTACTCCTAGTACGGATTGCTACTAGCACTACTGCTACTACTATTGCCCACTACTACTACTACTACTACTTCTGTGTGTATGCTTTTTGCGTATGTCTCACAAGATACTCACCACTCTCGCCTCGCCACCGCAGGTGTTGTTCTCTCTGGCTGTTTGCGGTCTTTTCCTCCCTCGTCTTCTCCCCGCCGCCGCCTCCGCCAAGCCGCCCCCTTCGAGCCTCCTCCCCCTGCGCTCCCTCTCCCTCTCCCTCTCCCCCGCCGCCATCAACACGCAAGAGGAGGACTCCCTGCAGCGGCTTGATGCCTCCTCGTCCGAGGCCGCGCGCCAGCTGCTGCAAGACGGCACAACAACAACGACGACGACAGTAACAGCGAGCACCCTGTATCCGATTCGCATCGTGTATCCGACGACGGGGGACCCCACCGACATCCGCGACAACGCCGCATACACGGTGAGCAACCAATGAGTACATCCTGCACGCTGTTGTCTGTCAAGCCTCTTGGTCTGCACCAACACTCAGACTGCATGCGTGTGATTGCAGGCAGGGTTTGACGATGATGATGCGGACGGCGCTCCAGCGCGAGTGACGTTCTCGGTGGTGCTGGCGGCGCACAACCAGGGGGAGTACCTCTACGAGACCGTCAACAGCGTGAGCACACTCTTGCCAATGCATGGTTGCACGAGTGGATCAAAGAGTTGTCACAGGCTTATCCTGCATGTCTTATCAGGTCGTGAACCAGACATACGGGAAGTGGGAGCTCATCATAGTGGACGACGGCAGCACCGACGACACCTGGAAAATCGCCATCGCTATTCAAGTGAGTGCGCTGACATACGCACGGACATGCACACCCATACGCACGCACACGTGTACACGCACAAGCACACATGCAAGCTTGCGCAGGGGCGCGCCCTCGCGCGCACGTGCACGCTTGTACGCATGCACGCATAGTGATAGCCCCTGACCCACCACGGTGGTCACCGCAGGACGCCAACCCGTCCCGGCGCATCCGATTGGTGCGCAAGTCCAACGGCGGCCTTGCCGACGCCCGCAATGCCGGGCTCAGGGTGAGACTCGCGCTGTTGTAATCAGTCAACGCCAGGGTTCAGTCACCACAACACCTTGTGATACGCAGTACGCGAGGGGCAGCTGGCTGTGCATGCTGGACAGCGACGACCTTCTGGGCATCGACTACTTCCGACAGGCCGCCAAATTCGCGCTCGAGGACCCGCAACTCGACATCGTCCCCGTGAGTGCGCGTCACAGATGTGATGTTGTTCCTGTATGCACATGTTGACTGGGTGACGAACCTTGTGTGACGGATGCGCAGGGTTGCATGCGCAACTTTGGGGCGGGCATTGACGACCTGTGGTGCTTTCCTGAGGGCTTCAGCACCGTCGGCGTCGCCCACTGGAACAAATTCCACGCAAGGTGCCAGCGTGGTCATCATTTGTGTCATGTGCACACGCACGCACGCATGCACCAACAAAGTGCACCCCAACAGCGTGCCTATGTCCCGACGCCTGATGGTCCTCGTCGGTGGCTACGACCCAGGCAAGCACACCACACTGTCACCCTCATCCGTCACCCAACAAACCAACGCGTGACCAACAGCCACCCACCCACCCACATCCAGGTCTCCCTTGGGGTCTCGAGGACTGGAACTTCTGGCTCGCTGCCTCTTCCCTCACCACCCCTCGCGTGCGCTTCATCTCCACGGGCACCACGTTCTTCTACCGCCAGCACGCCGGTTCCTCCATGCGCAAGGAGATGTTCGCACTCTCCGGTGCTTTGGAGTCCACCAAGGCGATGGTTCGCACCAACCACGGCGCCACGTTCGAGCCCGCGCAGCTGCTAATGGATCATGATGCTATTGCGAGTATGGGGAACACGGCCACGAGACAGAGAGTGGAGGATAAGGTGGAGAAGTACCCGACGCACGCCATGGCGAGGTTCTGGAGAGCGCTAGCCAGGAAAGGAGAGGGGAGGATGGTAGATGCGAGAGAGGACCTACAGGTGTGTGGGTGTTGTGCTCTGCACGAGCTTGTGTGCGTGCAGTACGTCGTGTGTTGATGCTTGGCCCTGGGCAGGTGGCGGTGAAGTTGTGCGAGCCTGCATGGCGCTGCTGGCAGATCCACTACTGGTGCGTGTGCATGTGTGTGTCGGTATTTTGCCTTGTAAATCACACTGTATCAAACAACAGGCTGGGACTCGTGCACGAGATGTTGGGTGACAACGCGCTGGCGCTTGCATCAATCAATGAGGCCTTCAAGCACACATACTTTGACGAGGCAAGCAGTGACTCGTTGAGCTGTCACACATGTGCACACATTCCTCACCCTCCACACCACGCAGATTCTGCACGCAAAGCACCGCCTCGAGCATGCCCTTCCCGCCTCCCGCGCCCGCGCCCTCAGTAACGACACCCTCGTGACGTGCGAGCCAGACTACTGGACGCTTGCTCGCGACGGTGTTGTGAAAGAGAGTTACCGCGAGTCCACGCTCGCGGGCAAGTTGGCACGCCTCACGCGGTTGGAACAGTCTGCAAAGACAGCATCCGAGGAGAGAAGCGCCACGATCAGCACGCTGAAGGGCCTCGCGGGTAAAGAGGGCGTGTGTGAGAAGGGCAACAACAACAACAACAACAACATCAACTTGGTGGTGAACCCGTTCTTTGAGAGGAAGGGTGAGGGGTGGTGGCCGTACGGCGACGGATACGACTTTGATGTTGTGGACGTGTCAGACGGGGCCGGGAAGAGGTCAGTGTTGCGTCTGGACAACGGTGCGGGTGTGCACGCCAAGCGCGGGGCGATGCAGACGGTGAAGCTGGACCAGGTTCGTGCCGAGCCGTTGGTGATACGCGCCCACAGCCGCGCGCGCAACGTGTCGGGGTCCACCCCCGACAGTGGTTACTCTCTCTACGTGGACGTGACGTACGCGGACGGGACCCACGAGTGGGCTCTAACGCTACCTTTTCCACCCTCTTCCGCCACATGGTCTGCACGGTCACTCCACCTTGACCGACCCAAGCCCGTGGCCTCGCTATCCATATACTGCATGTTGAGGGGACACAGCGGCACGGCGTGGTTTGACCGCGTGGCCGTGGCGCCCGCTGCGCACGTAGCGTGTGCGTGCGCGAAGGGACTCGTGTGGGACCCGTCACCACGATCACAATGCCGGCCCGGATGCGGGGAGGGGAAACTCTGCGTATTTGGATCAGAGTTCTCACTCCCGGATGGCTGAGAGGGTGAAGGGTAGGAGTCGTCGATGTTGATAGCGTGTTGCTGCGAGCAAGGGTTTTGTGTACGTTGGTCCTACCAACTTGGTAGATTGCTGAGTTGTACATTCTTTGGTTGTCACTTTCACAATACTGCAGTAGATAGACCTTCTCATGGGTGGGTGTGTGACATGCAGTGTGTCATGCAAGTAGTACAGTAGTACCACTGAGGCTTGTGCACAGCTCCGAAGTACTTATGTTGGCGGCTACACATCAATAAACACGCCGTAATGGATGAGCTCCTTGTACAGCACATAGCTCAGAAACCTTCTCATACACATAGTAGCACACCCCTTTCGTACACTGCTGTAGAGAGTGCAGCTTATTTCAGAAACACGTGCCGCCGGCAACACTTTGCGCAGATAATGTACAGATGGCTGTTATTGAACGCGAACAAGGCTGGGTGCAATATACACAAAAGAAGGTCTGATACGTGGAAGAGACATGCTACGCGAGCAGCCGCAGCGGATGGATGGCAGCAAAATCATCATCATCATCATTGGATGACTTTGTACTGGCCCATGCGTTTGGGCGGCAGCTTCCTCAGTATGTACAGCACCAGTACTGAAGGTATCAACTCCGCGAGCTGCCAACATTCATAGCATGTGACGTTACCGTTGATGGTTGATTCAGATGCGGTTGATATGAGAGAGCACACCAAATGCTCAACAAACTACTCACCGTGTAGTACAATAGGTTCAGCAGCGGGTGGCTGATCTTGTCCACGGAGGCCGAGTTGTTCATCGCGGAGTATGCAATCTGCAGCAAACAAACACTCAGTCAGCGCCAAGAGGCCAATGCAGGATGGTGGAGTGATTGAACTCACCATGATGGCGCGTATGGTGAAACCCGTGGCGCAGATTGCTGTGACGGCACCGACCTGTGTTCACGGGTTGAGAATGGAATGCATGATAGTGGCTGATGACACACACTTCCTCCTGCGTGCACATACCTCCTGCAGCTTTTTCCTGCGGCCCTTTGACTCTATTGGGAAGCGTCTCAGCATGAAAAATAACCTGCATTCGCGCACGCATGAGACAAGCAGTCCATAGCTTATCTCAGTGGTACTAGTACAGTGTTGCCTGCAAGCACGTGCATCGTTTCCACACAACCAACTGCCACCAACAAGTTGTGGCAATGCACTCACCTGCCACCGTAGATGAGGAAGCTTCCTGCTCCAGCAAATGATATGCCTGTCACAAAACAAACGGTTGGGCGACCCATCAACAAGCTGCGCAACATTGTAGTACGAAAATGCGAACCCCCTGCATGCCAAACACGTGGCTTACCTGCGAAGAAGCACTTGGAGATGATTCTTGACAGGTGCTGCAGGCTCGGGTCGATCAGGGACATGTAGATCCAGATAGCAAACTGTTTTGTGCACAGGGTGAGAGAGTAAGACTCCAATGCCTCGCAAACAGTGCCTCAACAGGTGGACATAAAGTGGACCCCACCTGGAAGGAGTACACACTAATGTTGCAGATGACGAAGGCTGGCCGCAGATTGGATGTGGGGAGGTTGCGCGCCTGCGCATGCAATGGGCGCGTAAAGTTACTGTTATTCATTCATTCATTCATTCATTGAGCTTCTCGCAACGCTGTGGTCATCTGACGGCTGGTAATGCTCACCTGGTGATAGATCTCTGCCCAGAAGAGCACGAGCAACGTGTATGTCGTGAAGAAGAGCAGGCCTGGCAGGTCAAGCAGGACCTCCACAAGCACCTGTGAATGACATATTATTATCAGCAACATCCACCAGCCATGTAAAGGGCCGCACTGATCAAGCAACATTGAAGGAGGCCAAGCTGTTGCATCAGCAGACACGTACTGGCGGGTGTATCTTCTGAATGTCTTCTCGGAAGAAGCACACAGCAGAGCGCACTACAAACATACAGTTTGATTCACTGAGGAAATGACAGTCGGTGTGCCAACACAGCAGCATTTGCGAAACAACAAGACATAAAAGCAGTGGGCTGCAACACTCACTGGCACAGAACAGGAGGTTCAAGAGGTGAAACACTTTCTGCGTGGTCCAGCCATACTCGGGTATGCGCACCTGAATCCTGACCAATTGCACCTGCAAACACACACACCAACACGCGCTGACTCACTGACTCAAGCATGCGTGTCTACACGTGTACACATACCAGTGCGACGAGTGCGATGAGGGCGTAAGCGGCTGCGAGCCCCTGCAGCGATCTCTCCTGCCATTCTGGGTCCTTCTCCACCCTCTCCCACCACTCACGCAGGGAGTTCTCACCATCCACCACCGACCTCAGTACCACGCCCGCCCGCATCCTGCTGCTGCTCCCAAAACCTCACCGCCGCACCCGCATGCGACTACACCACGCCTCCAGGAGACCGCTCCACCCTGTGCCTGCCTCCTCTCTGCCGCCGCCGCCGCCGCTCCTGTGCCGTGTGTCTTCCACGTGGCAGGCGACGCAAACCCTCACTGAATCATCCAAGTCCTGGACCGAGCTATCAGGGGTTGTGGTCGGGTCCTGGATGAGGTTGTTGTGTTTGGGTGTGTGAATGGGAATTGGCGGGTAGCTGAGTGCAGCGGTGGTGGTGCAGGCGGCGGCGGCGGCGGCGGCAAGGATGAGCCGGCCGCCGCCGCTGCTGCCAGGGCAGAAGGCAGGTGCTCCTGCTGCGTCGGTGCCGGGACAGGGGCAGCAGCAGCAGCCGGCGACGCTTGCGGCGATAGGAGGCTTGGCAGGACAGCCACCGCAGCAGCAACAGCTACAACCACAGCAACAACCACAATTGCAACAACAACAACAACAACCGCAGCACGTCCAGCAGCAGCAGCAAGTGCAGGCGCAGCTGCAGCAGATCCAGGCACAGCAGCAGGTTCATCAGCAGAAGGCCACCGCCGCCGCTGCAGCAGCTGCTGCTGCTGCGGCGGCGGCAGCTGCTGCGGCCGCCG
Source organism: Chlorokybus atmophyticus (assembly GCA_009103225.1). Taxonomy (NCBI): domain Eukaryota; kingdom Viridiplantae; phylum Streptophyta; class Chlorokybophyceae; order Chlorokybales; family Chlorokybaceae; genus Chlorokybus; species Chlorokybus atmophyticus. The sequence goes on along the minus strand of RHPI01001132.1, from coordinate 107,908 downwards.
CTGCGGGGCAGTCTAGCCTGCCCGGCTCATACACCACCCAGCAAACGCAACCTGGCGTCGGCGGTATGGCTGCCAATGTCGTCCTTGCTGCGGGGAGAGGGCAGCAGAGCGTGGGCAGGCCGCCGCCGCAGCTGCTGCCCGGCGCCGGACGAGGACAGACTATACCAGGACGCACCACCGCACAGCCCTTGCAAGTATGTAAGCATGCGTGTTTGTAAGCGACGTCTCAATGCTGCATGCAAGTGCAAGTGCACACGCACTTGCTCACCATATGATGGGCTTACTAAACAGGGCATACAGCGCATTGCAGTGTCATAATGCAGCATTGTCATCATTGGGCTGTGCAGCTGTCAGCAAGCAAATACGTCAACGATTTTGCACACCCCATGGTTACACCAGCCTGCATTGCAACCAGATTGAGTTCACGAGCGTGCTCTGATCAGTGTTCACAGCAAGCTTGACAAGATGTAGTTTCCATGCAAACGGCAGTCAGGCCTTGTAATGGCCTCACCATCTTGCTGAGAGCACGCACACCGTTGCAAGCGTACTATTGCTTGGTTGCTCACGTGCCGTCATCGCACAAGCCACGCCTATCGGCAGTTTCCTTTGCATGCATGTTGCAACCACCACCCTGCAACCAGTTATGCTGCTCACAAGCAAGTAATGCCCCGCACAAGTTGTTGCGCTGCCTTTGGCTCGCTACCACTACCACTTGCGCGCATGCTTGGCCGCCTGTATGATTATGGTAATGGTCATCATCATGATCATCATCATCGTCAACCCATTGCAGGGGCAGCCTATGTTGAACACCGCGCAAATGCCGAGGCCAGCCGGGCAGCCCGCGGGCGGGAAGGCACGTGCGACGGCGCGCGGGCGAGCACAGCAGCCAAAATACCCGCAAGCCGCTGCGCAGGTGCTTGGCCGAGGCACGGCTGCATCACCCGCATGGCCAACACTATCACCCACCATGTCGGCGTCATCGCCCGGCATGGCCATGCAACGGCCTGCAATCGGGGCTTACGTGTCCGGCGCGGGCGTGGGCGTGGGCATGTCCCCTGGGCAGCCGATGCAACCAATGCAGATGTCAATGCCACAAGCAGGGGCGTCCTCCCAGACCCGCATGCAAACACCAACAGCACCGAGGCCGTTGTCCGCCTCAAATCACACACCCACATCCCCTCTCATCCCCTCACAACAGCAGGTATGTTGGCTTGTCTATCTGACCTCCAACAATACACAGCCACTATCACACACAACATACAGCCGCTATCACTGATGAGCGTGTTGTGTGCCACACGCAGCTGCCAGCCACACTCCAGGGGCAGGTGAGGCCTTCCCCGTCGCCGTTGGGTGGCCCTCCTCACGTCGTGCAGCCGGGCGTAGCCACGTACGGCCGCGGTCAGCCATATGCAACCCCAATGGTTGGTGCCGTGCAACGCCCCGCTGTACCTGTGGCACGAGGCGGCGGCCGCATACAAGCACGCAAGCGGATACAAGACTTGGTCGCGCAGGTCAGGCCAGCAAGACATGCAAGCACATCACACACGCTGCTTGAGTGCGTATTTCACGCCCGCTTGATTGTGCTCAGGTCGATAAGAAAGAACGGCTGGATCCGGACGTGGAGGAGGTGTTGCTGGACATTGCGGATGGCTTCATTGAGACGGTGCGGCACGCTTGTCAGTGATCATCAATGGTTATGGAGTTCTCCGTTGCAGATCTTAAAGCTGATCATATTGTCAAACAGGTGACCAGCTTTGCTTGTGCCCTGGCGCGCCACAGGCGCTCAGAGACACTCGAGGCAAAAGATTTGCTGCTCCATCTCGGTGAGCTGGTTTGTCCGTGTGTAACTACTTGGCAGCCTTCAATGATCACTCGCTAAAGGGTTATTAACGAGAGGCATTGTTTTTTATATTCTTGCAGAGCGCAATTGGCAGATGCGCATACCTGGTTTTGGTGGAGAAGACATTCGGCCCTATCGCAAGCCGGTTTGTAACCAATCTCTGTACTGATTGTGCAGCACATTGTCTTGCAAGTGGCATCGGCATGTGCTTGTGCTGCCGCTTGCGCTGATGTGTGGTTTGTGCAGACGGTCAATGATGCGCATCGGCAGAGGCTGGCAATGGTAAGTCTCTCTGTGAAAACGCACACATTTGGAATGCTGAGGCAAGGTTGGGCCTAAGCTGGGAGCCCACTATGTCTACAGGATATGCTGCCAGTAGTTGTAGACATGCATGACATCACAGCATGCCAAACAGCATACAAGCACATTGTAGCACAACCACCGGGCTATACACACTGCTTGTTCCAACTAACTACACTACACTAGTCTAGACCTCCCCGTGAGATATGCATACATGCGTATTAGTAGTGCATTACCTGTGTGATACTGTTATTCTGTTCACTGTCAGGTTCGCAGGTCATTTGTTGCAAGCGCCCAGGCAGATGCTGCGGCGGCGGGGAATGTCGGCTCAGCAAGTCAACAACAAGGTGCAGGCGATGGCAATGTACTATCTCCAAAAGCCACGCCCGCCAAATCGCAGAGGACGTCGTGATTGTGTTGTTCCAATTGCTGGTTGTACAGTACCATCTTGCATGGTTGTACATAAGTCAGGTGCATGTGCATTTGCATAACCTGCCTGGCTGTCTTCCAGGCTTTGCCTGCAAGCTTTGCAGTTTTTGTCAACGACAATCAAAAAGCATCGCTTGCATACCTGTAGTGCAGTAGTTGGCCACATCCATACACGTTGTGAAACATAATTATAATGTAACCAACACATCTACACATGGTTGCATGGCCTCCTTAACCCTTGCACCTAATCGTAGAAGTGATGCATGTGCCTGGGACAATGCAGTGCTTGTACACAACATGTTCACAACACATGCATGTCCAACGGAGAAGGCTAGTAGCTGGTAGTATAGTGCAGTAGATTAGCCAGGTGACATTGGTGAGATGTGTATTGGTATGCATGTATTGCTTAAGTGGTTGTACAAGTTATGCGAGCAACTGATATAAACTTGCAAATGCACAACATGCACTGTGTGCATTGCATGCGTATGTCTAATTGCACGTCATATATCGTGTACACCATGCTTAGACCATACTTAATAGCACAAAGCAAGCACTTATGGTAATCTTCACAATTACAATAAGGCAATCACGCAACAGTGGGGAGGGGCACTACACTAACATAAAGTGCAATAGCTATAGCCAAAAGGAAGTGGGGGAGGGGCAAGGGACATGCACGGCAAGGGTAGAACGGTTACTCGCAAGCACGGCGCTAAAGTCACCTATTATCATTGATTTGTGCATTTTACAATATGGACTTAATTTCGCTCAGCAAAATCCATAGAATAACAACAAGACACAATGTTGTTACGTGAAGTACACATGCGCATTCATTCAATCTTTCAATTCATGCGCAACGTAAGCCGCATGAGCACATGTGCTTTTTAATGCATATGTTGCGGCTTAGCAATGGAGCGATACTCATAATGGTGCTTGGGATATGATATATGCTTGCCTTAACAAATTTCATTATGAGTGCTTGGGTTTTACGTGTTATTACCATTGTTTGTTTTCATGTGGCGATGATTATTGCCGTACCAATAACTGAGCTATATTTGCAAAGTATAAGTAGTAAATGGTTATATTTAAAAATCATCCTAGTTAAAACCATATCTCAAATTTAACTAAAAACATCAAGTAACGTTGCTTTTTCCATGACGCGAGTTTCATCATTAAATCATGACCGATATCTATTTATACCCACAATATACACTTACATAAGCGGAAACTTTAACGTGTATATTAATATGACAAAGAGACTACAACTATTAAATTTACTCTTATCATATCATTGTATAACAATAATACGTGGTGTAAATTACGACCAGAAATGCGCCTTTTTATTAAGCACACGAAGCCATTGCATTTTGCATGACTTAACGATGACACCCATACGGTATGCATACATCACTATACACAGTGCATTGTATGTTGATTCGCTCAATCTAAGATGCTAAAGTGCGTGCATGTTTATTGACACCATGTAATGTGCAATGATGAAGCATATGCAGCAAAAATGTGTATACATTTTAGCTTGTTTAATAACGTAAGTGTGAAGGTCTTCTTGGATCCGCGATGATTATAGTATACCATTTGTGTGTGTAATTTATGCATCAAGTATTGTTGACTTTAGAGTGATTGTGTGCTAATTGTTATGTGTTTATAACTTCTACTTACTTTTACTTATGTTTACACAAAACAAGGTGTGTACGATGCCAGGTACACCTGGCGTAGTGGATGGCTACACCTAGTAGTAGGTAGTGAATGAAGTACAGTCTGCCCTCGATATAAGAGCCACGTTTGGAAAGCGCCTGTTTGCTCTGATACCAAGCGGCTCTTAACTTAAAATAAGAGCATCCAGCCTAATTTGCTCTTACATAGAGGGTCCAGCTAAACATGCCGACTGTCGGTGGACTGTTTTGACAATTGGGTTGTCAGCTAGTCCTATACGCCGACTATCAGCGCATAGTGCGCCGCACCACGCTGCCTAAATAGCGCAACCTCAGTAGAAGTGTAATGACAGCTGCCCTCGCGCTAAGAGCAATCGGCATTACTAAACGCTCTTATAACAAGTGCTCTTGCTCTTGACCAGAGGTAGATCTGCCCCATGCACGTCCGGGTTACAAGAACTTGCTCTTCTTACAGGGGATATGTATAGTCAAGGGCTCTTATAGCGAGGTAGGTACAAGTCTGACTGTGCAATAGGTCGCCACGTCACAATTGTCAGACGTCAATCATTGCAAGACTTGCCGGACCAGCACGCGGGGCCGAAAGTAGCAAAAGATTCCTTCCCGCGGTTTTCCTTTTGCAGTGCCAATTGTCACTGTTGTTTTTACAGAGGAAAGCCGCGCACTGCTCAAGGCTTGCACTTTAAGCCCAGCGTCCTAATGACTCATGAAAGGGCAACCTCTGGACCCGCCTTCATGACGCTCCATGCAATGTCAGCGCATTGCATTGGCCAGACTGCTAGCAATGGACCAACCGGTCGTGCATGGAGTACACTGTACCGCCAGTCTGGTCTAGACTTTAGAGCATTCAAGTTGAAACCCGCTTCATGACGTGCCTGCCTGTGTGCAACGGATAGGCTCAACAACCGTCAGAGGATCCGATCCGTACTTAGCAACCCCGACACGGTTAGTCAACAGCGGTCTCTTGCACTAACCGAGCATAAAAGATTTCAGAGAAACAGCTCCAATTGACTACCCGATAATCTGCTGCACATGAAAGTGTTTGGCGACGCAAGGCCGTTAGTCAACCGGAATCCGCCTGGCCAGACTGACGCTGAACATCATCATGCTCAGAACAAGCAACAAAGCTTGCATTGGCGGCGGCGGCGGCGGGACGGCGGAGGCTGCTGCGGCTGTTTGAAGGTGTCTTGTCTTAGAGCAGAAGTAGGGTCTACTAGGGTGCTGTTGTGTGGTGCTGCTTTCTGGCGAAGGCTGCCGCCGAGGGCATTGTTGGTGACTCAAGTCAGAGTCAACGGCAGGTTTGTTTGCACAAGGAGGCCACTTGTTTGTGCATGCAAAATGTGCTTGCATGCTCAGAGCATGTGTGGGTATTGTTCTTGTCTCAGACATTGAATTTGCCTTGCTTCATGCTGCCAGAGAGCCATTGCAAGAGGTAGTGAGCTTGCGATCGCAAGCGCAAGCGCAAACACAAGCGCAGGCACATGGCCGCCCGAGCAGCCCTTTTCTTAGGGTTGGCGGCGGGTAAGGCCAGCAATGCGGCGGACGGCCAGCTGTACTACGCACAGTCTTCTCTAAGGCCTATCAACGTCACGCGCCACAAGGGGCTTGGAGGCGGGGCCCTGACCTCCCCCGTTAAGTCTCCTCTCAAGGCAGCGGCGGGAGGAGCGGAAGCTGCCTCAGCCGAAACTGCCGCCCACTCCCGCCTCCGTCCAAGCGCTTTCTCCTCCTCCACCGCTCCAGCTGGAAGTGCTCCCTCTCCCGCAGGCGATCACCAGCACCAGCACCAGCACCACCATCATCATCACAGGCACCACCACCACAGGCACCATGACAGGCTCACCACTGCCGCCACCGCTACTACCAGTGAGGGCGAGATTGCCGTCGAGCCGACGGTTATGCCGAGAGCCACCCTCAAGCAGCTTCTTGAAGACGCCAAGGTAAGACGCGCATGCCTGTGCGTATGTGCATGCAGACGCACAAGCATGGGTGCATGCGTGTGTGTGTCACAAAGAAGTTTTTCGATTTGCACCATTTGCTCATGTTGTGTATTCCTGTGTTCCTGGATGTGCATGCCACTGGCAAACATGGGCAAGAGTTCTTGAGCAGAGCGCTTCTCCTGCAGGGTTTGGGGCGAGTCAGGCTGATAGTGAACACGGGCATGGGCGTGCTTGAGTCCGTTTCTACGCTGGACAGCCTGTTTTATCACACCGTGCCCCAGCGCGGGGAGTACGCCAATGTCATCGACCCTGAACACAACCTCGACTTCCACCTAAGGTGCTTGTTCTGTTGGTGCTTGTCTTGCTGCCTGGTGTGCATTGCTGCTCCATACTATGCCGGCGGATTACCCTCATCATTGCATGATCGCATGATCAGTGCAGCTTATCAGTGTTGCTGCTGGCATGCAGGCTGGACGCTGTGACGTCTGTCAAGCTCATCGTTGGGAAGGCCAAGCGTGGGGATTACTTAACCTACACACTGCGCTTCATTGACAATGTCGGGGCGGTTGGCTGCAGCATTTTTGTCATGTGGCAGGAGGGGATGGCAGGCGTGTACGACGCGGGGCAGGTGGAAGGCTTCCAGCGCATGCTGGACACCTACGGAGAGGAGGTTTTCTTGCAAGCGCCTGTAAGGTGACAGCAGCCGCAAGGTATGCGCGCACGCTTCGCCAGTCCTTGTCAAAGAGGGTGAATCCGCAGCGCGCTCAGTTTTGTAAATGATAACGACTCAGTTTTGGTATTATGTCTATTACGGAATGTACAGGCGTGGACGTGACTTGTTGTTTAGGTGTCTATGTATGCGAGTTATGTGTCAAAGTGTCCATGATTGAACATTTTGCAAGCATCGATGTATTGAAGGCTGATAATAGAGGTTGGAGATTGAAGGTTTTGCGCGTGCCATTACCATGCATGCTTTAAACTCAAACATGTAGAGTCTTAAGTTAGCCTGGGGGTCAGATTGGTGCGTGCTCATACTGCATGCCATATGGTGTATGTACGATGTGCTATGTGACTGCATGTGAGCATTGCCCTTCACATTGATGTACACAATTGTGCCTTGCATCTTTTGTACACATCACACAGACACAAATTGTGCGCTGAGGGGCTACAACTTGTCAGCCGTGCGCAGCGTCCAACAATCACAATAACACCAATTATCGCAAGGTACTAGCATCACCGCAAGCTAGCAACATGCATGGAGTACATAAAATAAAATGGATTACACATACAAGCGTTTGGCTTTGAGCGCTGCTACCATGCCTAACACACATGGAATAGTACGCTACACTCTACATGCAAGGTTGCTAGCCTACGCAAGTGGTCCCGCATCCGCCTTGGCAGTTGGGGGACCTTATGCCACCGATGTCCAGCCGGGCGTCGCCGCCACCGCCACAGCTCGCTCCATGACCGCTATGTCCAGCGCACGCTGCACTGCGCATGCTACTCGCTGATGGCTGAGCCCCACTGCTCCGCCCCTCGAACCATCATGATATGGGGCGTATTCACGCGCATGATGTGCTGAGTGTCCTCGCTCAGCATGGCGTGTACATAAATCTCCAAAACTATTGTGTCTCCATTGCATGCGGGTAGAAGATGTTACCTGACGGGCGACTACCACACTTGCGGCGCTTGGCTGGTTTGGCGCACAGCCTAGCCCGCTTGCTCCCTACCCGCCGTAACTGTCAGGTTACAGATTGTTGCTAACTGCATGGATACTCGTTGAAATGCTGGCAGCAGTCACACAGCAGTGCAGATAATCTACACATAAAGTACACAAAACGGCAACATTGCGTAAGGGTGACACCAAAACCGGCGTGGTTAGCCCTTGACACCCGGATGCTCAAGTCTATACCACAATATGCACACGTATACAAACCTATCAGGCGCTGCGTGCCACATCGGTGGCGGCAGCCTCTCTGATGCTCTTATTGATAACCTTTCAAGAGGAATTCTGCCCTCTCCCCAAACTAATGACAGCTATATGCATGCAATTGCGCACAGCTACGTCGCAACAATATGCTAGTACTAGATAAGCCGCTACTATATAACATACGCCACAGCACCGCGCTCAATGCGCGAACGCGGCTGCAAACTAATCTCCAACTTTACCGGAAGCACTGCCGGTATGTAGTCATATCATGCAGCGCAGCCTCAGCCAAAATGCCCCCAGTGGTTATCTGGTATCTGCGGAGGACGCTGCGGCTCTCGCGGGTCGTGATGCTGCTGCTCCATCGGTCGCTGAGGCAGATGCTGCTCCTGCCAACGATTCTGGTGCGCATTTAAACTCTGCTGACGCTCCAGCAGCAGCCGCTCCTGCTCCACAACTATCTGCTCGCGATGAGCGAGCTCCGATGTTATGCGCTGATGGTCAAGGCGATCTGTCTGCAACAGAGCATGAATGAGGTTGTACAAATTGCAGCACATCTGATCTACAATGGCTGCTGAGAATACGCAAACGACGCAATCACCTGCTCCTTCTCTGCCAAGCCCCTCTCCCGCTGCGCCAGAAGCCCCTCCCTTTCATCAAGCTGCGCTTTTCTCGTTGCATGCACTTGCTCGGACATCAGCTTCAAACGCTCATACCTTTCCACCGCCTCCATCTCCTGGCATCCACACGTTATGTCATGACGCATTCACCTCATTGCAACAACGCACAGATCACAATGTCAAACCTGCAGCTGTCGATCCTCATCAGCAAGACGTCGCTTGCGCTCGATGAGATTCCTTTCCAGCACCTCAAGTGCTGCGCGCTCCTCATCAAGCTGCTTGTGCTTCTGAGCCAACATCTCACGCTGCTCGCTGCCTGGAATGAGCGGGGCACTCGTTCCAGCACTTACGTCCGGGGCTTTCCTTGGCTGCAAACATGCATTTGTCAACCCCATGCATACACAAACTCAAACAACTCAACACTGACCTTTCTGCGGCGCTTTGTGCCGGCGTCGCTTTCTGCAGCGCCATCACCGCTGGTTGACGGTTTTGGAGGGCGAGGCTCGTTCTTGTGAGGCCTACCAGACCTGGGACCATCATCCACTGTGCCAGATCGCGCATGCTGGTCAACCCACTTCTTCACAAACTCCTTCCCTTTGCCGATCCTCAGCGCAGCCTCCTCATAGCTGCCCGTCTCACCATACGCAAGAACCGCATCCCATCGCAACTGGGCAGCAAGACATTGTTGTTGATCTCAGCTAATCTCAGCTAGTGCACGCGCAACCACATGCAAAACAAGCAAGCCAGCAAACATGACAAACAGGCAAAGCACACAGCTGGTCTCAGCTGGCCAATACAGCTCGACGAAAGCGGACATGCTCATACCCCTGATGTCACATTAGCAACATGATAGCCTCGCTAACGACATGAGCATGCAGTGCCACTGCAGACAATCAGCACATCAACCCTCTGACATTTGGGGCCCCAACTGCCACACACATTGAGCGCTTGCGATATGTTCTGTTGCTGTTTTCACCACGGAACAGCAAGCTTGACCAGCTTGGTTATCCGGGAAAACAGTAAAACAAACTTTCCCAAGTGGCAAGAACTAGCTTGGTGTTCCGGAGCGAACTGGCTCCAACTGTTGTTCTTACGTACTGAGACAACTTTACCTCTTGCCTAAATAATGATAGGTGCTGACAACTGGTTGCAAAGCTTGCGACTAACTCACAACACGTCACTCCTGAAAGTGTCCAAAGCGAACGAGCAAGCAACAACCATACTGGCTTGGTGCACGATGGAAGCTAATTTATCAACCCGACGGAGCATGCTGCTTGCACGCAATCGACTACAGCAGTCAGTTAGCTTACGCAACATACATGCTCTTGAACGCTGACTGCAGATCTAGCCGCTGCTACAGCAGCCATGCAACAAGCATGCCCTACCTGCGTCCTGTGCTGCGCCTTTCGCTCCACTTCTTTCCTGTCCATCTCCTTTTTGAGCTGCTGCTGCTGGTCTTCCGCCGGAGGTGGCAGCGGCCTCGCCTCCAGAGCGCCCTGGACTTGCGGCACCAGGGCGGCCGCAAGCCCAGGGCGGTCCGCCATCTCGTTCAAATCCAGCTTCCTCCCGCTTACTCGCCAGCAGCACACGGACGATGATAATGTTGTTGATGTCTACTACTATGATGATGACGATGATGATGGTGTCGACCAATGCTGTGGTATGGTCGACGACAGTTGTTGCTGTTGCGCAGCTGCTGCTTGCGAAGCAGCAGCATGTTACACACACCCGCTGAGCCACGAAGTCCAACCGTCGTTAAGGCATGGGCCGAGCATCCACCCACCACAGTCGTTGCCACACTCCTGCGTGGCAACCCCAACAACAACACCAACGACCAGGAGGCGCCACCAATGGTCAGCACAATAATTCTAGCCTCCAGCAGCAGCAAGTCTAGCAAGCCCACCCTCCCCTTCCTCCCACGCGTAGCAGCAGCGTTTTCCCCCGCGTGGCACACAATGTCTCCGTGCTGCTCTAGAGTAAAGGTTTTTAGGGTTATCGATGACACACCTTTTGTCGTATTGTGCTTATCCTGGCTCATCCCCTGGGGGCTGCCTATCGGATATCCACAGGCGCCGTCGCCGTGATAAACCTGGAGGCAGCCCCCCTCAGGGGGAGCGGGGACAAACGGACGAGCAGAAGTTTATGACCCTGATCATGTAACACACATGCACAGCGCCTCCTCTCAGCAATAGGCTGGGCGTGTGGGGGCCCCACCCCACACTAGGGGGAATTGCAGGGTAAATACGTCGACCGCATATGCATGTTCACTTATGTGTTGAAAGCTTGGAAGGTAATATGTGAGATACAATAGATAAGGTGAAGTCATGATATATGCTATCACACTTAGGTCTTTGTCGAGTTTGAGCTCTTACGGTAGACGTCGTCATGCCTTATGTGGTTATTGTTCAGCCATCCCTACATCATCCATGTATATGCTTACCGCTCACAACGCATTGCCCTGCCATGCCTCACAAAGCAACATTACAAGCACTTTTACCACTCATATGTTAAGTTGCAAGCACCGCATGTGTGTTACCCCCCCCTCCCCCTCCGCCCCTCCCCTTTATACGCGGTGGCTCTTATAATCAATAACTGTACATGCGTCCCTGCGTTGCCCAGCGTAATAAGGTTGGCATATGTGCTGCATGCGACATACGTGATATGCAGTGTACATTACGTATGGCATACAATGCATAAGCTATGCGTGCACACTTAAGCGAGGATGCTTCGGCCCTTCTTAAAAATGCTCACTCGAACACACATGCATGCATGAATTGTCACAAGTTGATGTCACACTTTCATGTACTCACTTGCTAGCCCGTAAATGCAACAATCCACTTCTAAATGCGAATGCATATAGCATGCATGAACCCGTTTCAAACCGTTTCAAATAAGTTATGGCACCATCATGTTGAATGTATGTGTGCCCATTCAAGCTAACATTTGCTTCAATATGCTTACTTGTCTTATCAATTAATTGTTACTTGATTGAAATATCGGGCCACGAGTGGCGAAGTAATCGCGGTTCTCACGCAATTGTCACCCATAGCCGGTAAAACTAAGTCACCAGCACCTTGTTGCAGCGGATAGAAATCCTCCCTCCGCCCCCCCC
>RHPI01001132.1:75694-95857 GCA_009103225.1 Chlorokybus atmophyticus | reverse complement strand
AAAATGCAAGCCCCTTTTGGTAACAAATGAGTGGGGGGCTTATGTAACAGCCCTTATTCAAGAGCCCCCCCCTCCCCTGAATATAGCCTCGTTCATAAACGGGGTGGGGGCTTATGTATCATTGGGGGGCTATCATCCAAGCAAATACGGTGAGCATGTTCCTTAGCAGCAACAAATATTAATTTGAGGCTTGGTTTAACATATCCGCCATGGAGTATATTTGAAACTTGTGGCTTCAATGGCAGCAACTTTTGTTGCTATAGCCTCGTGGTAAAGGCGCCGCGTCACATGTAGACCAATTTGGACTCATGCCGAGTGTGCGGCGTCGTAGATTGGCTAATACTTTATGCATGAACTCTGTGTTGAATAAGGGGAAAAGTAGCATGCGGACTTTTGCTGGCATGACAATTAATATGACACATCATAAGCATTACGCAGTTGCAGTGACAACATTTAACAATGGTGCGTATGCATAATGTATTAACCATTGCATTATGCTAGCCATATGTACTTGGTATCGGTGCTCATGATCAGCTATAACTTGACTGATATATGAGTAGCTACGCGCGCGTGTGTGTGTGTGTGTGTGTGTGTGTGTGTGTGTGTGTGTGTTGACATATTACTTGTCAACATTGATAGCAATAATGAAAATAAATCACTTGTATCGCAAGCAAGCCATAGACATCCTCATAAGTGTGCCAAGTGGTCTTGGCTTGTACACACGCACGCACGCATGCACGCACGCACGCACGCATATGTGTGTGTGTATATATATATATATATATATATATATATATATATATACTTCATTTGTGTGTTTTTGTTGGGCAAGGACATGCGGAATCAATTATCACATGGTGTCATAGCCATGAATGCAACCACATGCATAGTGTACCTTTATTTCTGAACAGTGAAACATACAACATTGCCTCCTACTCTTTTGCTCTGCTCGTTGTGCATACTATAGTATACTATTGTATACAAGCTAGCGACTATGACCACTTACGTACGCAGCCCGTTGCCTCGCGCGCGCTCCTCTTCCGCCTTGCGCACCAGCTCGGCCTGTATGCGCATCATGGTTTCCCATGGTCGCGGGTTCTGCGGGTCCCTTGGGGTCAAGTACTTTACATTCAACCGCTTGACCTCCTCGTATATCGCGTCCTTCTCAGCCATCTCATAGCGGATCCCGTACGCAGCACTGTATGCATGTGGGTCAGCGTGCAACCGTGTGCATGCGTGCGCGCGTGTTGCGTGTGCGTGTGCAAGTGCATGTTCGTGTACGTGTGCGCGCCTATGCATACGCGCTTGCACATGTACGGGCGTGCGCATGTGTGTAGGTTTACATGGATGCGAGTGCATGTCCACTTGTGTGCACGTATGCGCGAGTACAAGCCGGCGTGGGTGCGTGGGTCACCATGACCATGTCTCGTGTACCTGTTAAAGTGCTCTTGTATCTGCCTGTTGTATAGGCCCTTCCCAAAATGGGTGCCACCCGCTCCAAAGCCAGGCGGGAACGAGCCATAGGGTAGCCGCATCTGCGAGACGTAGTACCCCGCAAGCCACGTGCGCAGCTACCGTGTGCATGCATGTCAACACACGCTCACACTCGGCAAGGCATACAGGGGCGGGGGACCAAACATGACTGTTCGCTGCTCACCGCCAAGTCAAAATCTAGGAAGATTCCAGGCTCGCCAGGTAGGGAGAAGAACTCATCATACATGCCAACCTGCACACGTAACAGTCATACTTGAATAACCAATACGCACGCACGCACGCGGATCTCAGACACACGCTTACGTCAAAGAAGGCCTGTCGTCGCATAGTGAGCGGCGCGAGGTCGACAACGGAGACAAACTGGTGGTCCACACCGGAGAGCGGGTCGTGGAAGTGCCCCTCCGTCGGGTACATCCGCGCCCACAACGGACCCTTTTCGCTGTCCGCAAACACCCCGATCTGTGCATATGACAATGCATTTGAGCCGGGGTGCTTACGTGGTCACACACACGCACGCATGCTGTGCGCGCTCACCGAAAGCCCAACACAGCCGATGCGCGGCCACGCCTGATACAGCTTCGTCAGGTTCTGTATCCACTGGCAATCATCCGGCGGAAAGTTGTCATCCTGCTCCGCAACGCCCCACATCAGAACACATCCCCACCACCACCCCACCACCATCACCCCTCCTCCCCCCACCTGCATGAACACGAGTACTTCCCCCCTCGCGATCCTCCCCAACCGGTTGTACCCTCTGATCTCGTGCAGGTTTGACGAGAACACCGGCGTGAGGAAGCCCTTCCCGCCCGTGCGCGCCATGGCGGCAACCCAGGAGGAGGCCTCGTCGGGGTTGTCCACGTTCACTAAGAGCTCGCCTGGATGGGAGAGTTGAGAAAGAGGGTGAGTGAGTGTGAGTGGGTGAACAGGTAGGTGAAGGGGTGAGTGTCAGTGGGTGGGTGGGGGAGGAGTAGAGTGCGCACCGGTGAGGTTGAGAGGGTTGTTCGCGGGCTGGAAGCACTTGTAGATGTTGTCCACAATTTTGTTGATGTTGTCGCCATGCCTGACACGGTTGCACTAAGTTTCGCGCACGCATTCACGCACGCACACACACGCACTCTTGTGCACGCACGCCTACTTGTAGTACTCGACAAGAAACGAGATGTTGAGTGCTCCCGGGAAGTCATCCGCGCTGATCACAGCCTTGGACGCCCTCAACAAGCTTTCCTCTTCCTCCCCTCCCTGCACAACACACCATCAACTTCACATCAAACCCACAAACACACATCCCACCACTCTCACTCACACACACGCTCACTCGCACACACCTTCCCGACGCCGTTGGCGAGGAGACTCTCGGAAATCATGGCCGGCAGCTTTGTGGTGCGCGAGGGCATGATACGCGACACGAGAAAGGCGATCTCTTGGCGAAGCTCAGCGAGACGCCGCTGAATCTGAGCGCAGGGATGTGTGCGTGTGCGTGCGCGTGCGTGTGAGTGTGTGCGCGCGCGCGCGTGCGTGCGTGATGCAAGTTTCTCCGTACCCGTGGGTAAGCCTGGCGCTGGTCCCATACAAAGGGATTATGCTCGTTCTCCACTTGCCTCAGCTTGTCCACCTGAACACAACCCTTGCATCAGCACACCCGGCACTGCAAAAGCTAAATGGTGCTGGTACGGGCATTGCCACGCATGCGCTTACTGCTTCGCGCATCTGCGGGAGGTTGGGCTCGATGTCCTCGGGACGCTTGCCCTGCTCTTTGGCCTGGCAGTCGATGAGCGTCATGTTGTCCCATATTGGCCTGTACACTCGAGCCGTGTCAGCAAGCGCACTCACGCACACATGCACTGACACGCACACGCACACGCACACGCACACGCACACGCACACGCATATGCAAACATGCATGCCTGTCCGCGCATGCCGTGTGCGTGGGCGTGTACGCTACGCGTGTGCACCATATGTACACTTACACATGCACACATATCTGTGTGCACACGCGCACACATTACCACCAACTATGTGCCTTTGATGCCACCCGCACCCGCATACTACGCTCTCTACCTATAAGCCACGATTGCCTCGACCATGATGGGCCGATGCTCCTCCTCGATCTTCCGCCGCCGCACGAGTTCGGCCCTCAGCGCGTCGTACTCGACACGCCTCGCACGTAGCACGGCACGCAGCGCCGACACGTCCGCGGCAGACAGCGTTGTTGGGGTTGTTGTTGGGGTTGGGGTTGATGTTGTCGCGCAAGGGGCGCATGTAGGCGCGGCTTGAGATGCAGCCTGTTGGGTATACGTGTAGGTGATTGTGAGTGCACGCATGTATGTGTCCCCGCGTCTGTGCGTGTGTGTTTCATCCAAGTATACCTCAACAGTGTATGCAGAAGGCTATGTCGATGCTTGTGAAGTGTGTATGGCACGTGTATGCGTGCTTACATTACGTTGGTGTACATGGTCAGATAAACGTCAACGCGCTTACTGTGGCTTCCAGCTGCTTGATCGTCTGCTCATTGGCCGCAAGCTTCTCTATCGCTCTTGTTAGCTGCGAGCCAACACCAGAGGGCTTGCGCATCGAGACTCTTGCATGCAGTGTGTTGAACAAACATGCAAAGCGAGACCCACGTCCATGTGGAGCTCAGCGTTCTTGTCGCTGAGCTTGCGCATCTCTTCCGCATCACGCTCGGGCTGCTGCACGACACAAGCTACATGTTACACCACACTATCTGTATATAACATAGTGTGAATGACGATCACCACCTCTTGACAGTCGGATGGAGATGTTATTTGTTCCGCTGCCTGTTGCGGTAGTGTGGCTGTAGCTATCGCGGCTGCCTGCTCACTCTCGCGTGCCGTCTCAGCGCACAACCGTGCCAACTCCTCCTTCAAGTCTGAGCACGACATGTTGATTGGGTGACGTTTCACGCATGCGTGTATCTCTCTGTGTCCGTGTATGTACCATAGTTGGTGGCCAGGCCTGCTTTGAGTTCTCGGTCTTGTAGGTTCATGGGGTGCAGGTGGGGGGAGAAGGTGGAGGAAGAGGAGGAGGAGGCGGAGGTCATGTCCGCATCGAGGAGGAGGACGATCAGGAGGCCACCCAGCAGGAAGAAGACGGTGCTGACTACCGCAACTTGCACCGCCAACACACCCCTGTACACTCACACATGAGCGCACATGTGTGCGCACGCGCGCACGCATGCAAGAGTACCATCTGCTGTGCGTGTCTAACTGCCAACACAGTGTAGCATTTGCACAACTACAACAAGTGTATGTGGGGTTTGTTGTTTGACAAGCAAGCCCACAGTCACCTCCGTGGTAGTTAATCAAAGTCATACGCGGCGTGAGTATGCCAAAGTAACCAACTCGTAACACAACCAATCAGTCTCACCAGTCCACAAGTCCATGTTGTCAGCAACAGTAAGTGTACATGTCAACAAACCTGTACCACATCTCTTCACACCCACCAAGCCGCAATCTCAAACACCCCCACAGCAGCGAAGCCCATTACCATATCAACCCCTCTCTCTCTCACCTGTTGCACAGTCCGTGTCCCCCTCCCGCCGGCCTGGCCACGACCATCACGGCGTTGTGCATGGTGGACGGGGTGGGCGGGAAATTACCACCTGGCGAGCAGCCGCATGAGTGAAGATCCGTTACAACATGCAGGATGGCGTTAAGGAGGACGCCAGCGACACCGCCAGCGACACGGATGCCGCCGTTGGTGAGTCACGTGACAGCATGGTGGTTGGGAGGACAACACACGATAAACGAGAGATAAACAACAGTAAAACTGAAGCCTAGTCGGAGGATCGAACTCCGGACCTTTCGCTTACGAAGCGAACGCACTACCACTGTGCTAACCAGGCACTTGTCAGGCCACTACGGTAAGTAAAAAATATATAATTATTAATTTTACGTTATGCGTATCTGCATAGACATCTGGACGTCGACATGTAGACGTGTATGGACGCGTGAGGCTGTACCTCGTTGTAAGGTCTGAGCAGCAAAGTCACATTGCCTTGCAACACTTCCCTCATCAAGGGGATCATCAAGGGGAAGGCTCCCCACCCGTGATGGCGAACAACTCTTATTGCAAGAGAATCTGAGACTGAACAATAAAAAGAAACATTGTATTGTGTACGTTAAATTAAAACAAAAATCCATCCAATGACATAAGTAAGCAATTAGGTTTAGATTAACCATTTTAAGCAATTACATCAGCTGGTGATGTTCATATCATACGAGCCGCAGTTGAAATGTTGTTATCATGTTGAAATCTCATATTGTATACTCCGCTGAATGTTACAGATAGTTTACAGTCAATACGTTATCCCTAATCACAAGCATGTCTGTCATATGCCATGAAAATGCAACCACACAAATTCATCCAATATTTGTCACTATCATGTTTAATACTATGCGCGATGCGGTTAACATTTTGTATTGAGTTGTAATAATCATCACAATATGTGATTGTACATAATATGCAATTCTTATCATGACATAGGCTACTAGCTTAGTAACCGGTCACGTCACACGCCATATGGCCAATCACACCGCCTGACGTTTTTGGACCATGAATGGTCCGTACCCTCAGACCCGGATTTCCCCCTGCTAATTGAAATCGGTGGACCTTGCATGGTCTGTTTTTCATTGACAGTCGGACCATTCATGGTCCGAATTTCACGTGAATGGTATCATAGTCCCTTGGTACGCACCACTTAAGGTCCGGCCGATTACACTTGTTGCGTCAGGACCAGGTCTGGTCCGGCCATCGGACCAGGGACCAAATTACAGTCTACCCCCGTTATAAGAATCACGTTTATCCTGGAGCTTTTTATGCCACTAACGGGGTTATTCTTTTGACGTTTCAGAGAATATATATTCTGTTAACGTTAAGAGAATATATATTCTTTTAGTGGGGG
Organism: Chlorokybus atmophyticus; assembly: GCA_009103225.1. NCBI lineage: Eukaryota > Viridiplantae > Streptophyta > Chlorokybophyceae > Chlorokybales > Chlorokybaceae > Chlorokybus > Chlorokybus atmophyticus. Next base: position 89,442 of record RHPI01001132.1, on the reverse strand, counting down.
TCCCGCCAGAAAAGCGCATGAGCGTTTATAAGAATAAATATGCTATTAACGAAGTGTGTGCATTTCACATGTATATGATCAGTATAGTGAGTATACTGATCATATACATGTTTTACGTACATCAAGCAAATGAACACACAATGTAACCTGGTGTTGTGTGACAGCATGCATGCTTGAAGTGTTATAATACAACAAGTGTTCATGTGCATGTATAATGGCGCACACGCATGCGTAAAATATGTAATGAATCTGCTTGAATGTGTACATGAGCATGTTGCTTTGCGTGTGTCTGCAAGAGCAAGCAGCATGCATCTGCAAGGCCATCACCACCAATACAAGCATTGCACACTGCACTCGTACATGCATGGTATGCACGCTACTCTAACTCGACTGGCTCATCGATTGTGCCACAAGTGCTACTGGTGCTAGCATCATGTCCAGAAGCACCCGCAGTAAAAAAAGTCCTGTATGGTGGTCTGACGGCCAGCGTCAAACAGTTGATGCTTCATGACCGCGTTGCGCAGCAGCCGTAAGGTGAGCTGATGATGCTGTGAGATGGGGCAGTCATTGGTGGCGATGAAGGCCTCCACACCATCTAAGAACCTCATGCACTCTGCCACTGTGATGCGTGGGGGTGATTCCTCCTCCTCATCATCATCTACAACACAAGGCATTATAAGTGCCCACTCATGCACATCATATGATACACGCACACGTACTGCAATGAGATCCCTCACCGTCAGCCTCATCAGGCTCAGCGGTGGCCCCCTCAACGCCTCCAACGCTTTGAAGGATGTCATCATCGCTCTGCCCGGCTTCGGTTGGGAGGGTGTCATCAACGTGAACGAACTCAGCTGGGGAGAGCATCTCCGCACGTGGAATGGGGAGACGCTGCATGATGTCCCCGATCTCCTGTACAACAGCCTGCTCGCGTGCGTCAGTGTCAGGAGTTGGCGCGTGCCAAGCAGAGGGGGTGATGCCGCTCTTCCTCCAGCAATTGGAGATGGTGATTGCGGTGAGCTCCGCGTACGCCTCGCGACACCATATGATTGCCTCCCTCAACTGCACCTTTACCGTGCGCAAGTCGGTTGTTGGGTCGGCATCATACTGCTGCAGCAAGTACGCAACAAGCTTGCGCTTGTACCTGCCACGACCAAAGTGAGAAAGCATTACAAGCTCTGGCGAACAAGGGGGGTCTAGGGGGGGAAACCCCCCCCAGCCCAAATGTTTTTACAAGTTTTCTAAATTTGGACTCAGTTTGTAACCCGAGTAACGCAGCATCGTACCTGGCCTTGAACGCAGCAATAATGCCTGCGTCAAGAGGTTGAACCTTGCTGGTTGTATTGGGAGGCAGGAACAGACACTTCACAGTGTCCACCTGCAGCGTCTTAAACCCTTTCTCCATGCCCGCGACCCCGTACTTGCAGGCGTGGGTGGAAGAGTTGTCGAGCAACAACAACACATTGCGCTTCTGCAGCTTCATCTGAAAAGCGAAGTTGCAGAGCCAGCGACTGAAGATCTGCATGAGACAACGTCTAGTCATACACACGAACTTTCAATCACACATATGGACTTGCAGTTTGCACCAACGGACTTGCCAACTAGCAATAGTATCAAACACCTTACCTCTGCATTCATCCAAGCGTTCTTGTTGGTCTCGTACTCCACACCGATGCGGATGGGAGTCCATGTGCTCCCAAAAGACCTAGGTCTTTTCATCGCAAATTTTACACGATGACTGACAAGAGACTGAGGGACTGTCGGGTGCCTGACCATATCTGACCCTAACTGACCCAACGAGTTGAGCCATTAAGGGACTAAAATGGACTGCCGGTGCATTTTGTGGACTATACTCAATTACCGACCGCCTATCGTACAGTACAGTGGATTGTTGCCTACCGGTGGTGACGTAACAGCAACATATGTTGACGGCCGACCGCCGGTCATACAGCTTCCGTAACGGCAACCTACCTATTATGACAATTAAGTGTACATTCAGGCCCCTAATGGCGACGGTCGATACCGGTGAGTCAGAGTTGACCCGCGGCCGGCCGCCGGCCGTACATTAGCCGCGGCGGCGACCAACCTACATTGGTAAGCTAATGACCACTCAGTCCCAACGAAGTCTCCTAAGAGGGACGAGCGATGGCGGCGGGTACCTGTCAGTCCGGTTGGGTATACTTGGCACCCTCATGGGAACAATAGTACCATTGCAATGGTACAACAGTTCCATCAAAGTACCCTAGATGGTACTCATTATGTGATTGCACAATGGCGCCATCGTACCATTTTTATGGTACGATCGTACCATTGACTTGAAGCCGTTGAGCGTTTGAAACGCAGCAGCGTTCAAACGCTCAACGGCTTCAAGTTCGAGGACAGTTGTGCGGCGGCGGCGGCGGTAGTGGCGGCGGCGGCGGCGGCAATTGCAATGGCATGGTAGGTGAGTTTGATTATATGTGTCATGATGTATGATGCCATTGTGTTGGCGCCCTTGCCGAACAGGCCAGCGGAGGAGGAGCGGCGAGGCGGCGGCGGCGGAGGAAGAGCGGCGGCGCAGGTGGCTGAGTATAAGGGTAGAGTATAGAGTAGTAGTAGTAGTAGTAATAGTAATAGCTCAACATAGTTTACATTGTAGCGTAGCAACAGTTTATAATTTGATCCATGGGTACTTTTGTGTGTGCATCAGTCAAGCTTATAACTCGCCGTCTCTCACAGTTGACGACAATCACATGCATGCAGTATGCAGCACATGACTGAGCGGTACCGGTAGGTACCGGTAGGTACTGGGGACATTAACGTCAGTTACCCTAAAAGTACCATAAGGTACCCCAAAGGTACCTGATAGTTAGGCACCCTTGAGGTACGGTTGCCGGTACCTAACTGTTAGGTACCGGTTAATTAGGTCAAGTCCCTTTTGCTTGACTGATGGGTATTTGACAGGTACCTGTCAATCTAGGTCAGTCCCTTTATTAAAACGGCTGCCGACTAATGGTGACGGCCGTTATATCAGGTCCCTGTATCGAGATTATAGGTGGACTGAGCCACGACAGTCTAATTAACTATCGTTTGGTGCACGGCCGTTGCCAATATTCAATCGGCCGGCAGGGGAAACATTTTGCGACGTTGGACGTACCAATCAGCAAAAGGGGATACTTCTCGGAGCTGTCGGCATTCACACACAATGCTATTGTGAACCTATCCTTCTCTCTCTTCCCCCCTGTCGCTTCTTCACTTGCAGTGACCAATGTGCGGCGTGGACAAGCTCGGTAGAACACCCCGCTCTCATCCATGTTGAAGGTGTTGGTAGCGCCGTAGTCTTCAAGAATCTCTGGCAAGTCAGCTTGGGCCATGTCGACCCCTTCTTCATCTGCATCGTTGGCCTCCCCGTGCAATGGTTTAGCGGAGATGCCATGACGCTTCTTGAACCGATTCACCCACCCGTGTGATGCATTGAAGTCCTCTATGTTCAACTTGCTAGCAAAGTCCTTTCCCTTCTCTATCAATATCGCGTCTGTGATGGTGGCATTGCGAGCCCGAGCTTGTACAAACCATGCATACAATGCATCCTCCAACTTGGGATGTGCTGCAAGCCGCATGTGCTTGGTACTTGCAGCGAAATTACCACCCTGAGCTAGCGTCTCAACTATCTTATCACGGCCGGTCAGCAACTTGGACAATGCACTTTGTTTGATACCCAATTTCAACTTAGATTTGACAATAGCAATGAAGTCCGCTTGCCTAATGTTGGTGTTCTCGCACAACTCATTATACAACTCTAATATGCGCTTCTTGTCCTTGAGAGTGATGTTGCTACGCTTAGCGGGCTGTGGTGCAGACATGATGACCTACAAAACGCACAGAATGGCCTTGGTGTTCACGTGAACAGTCACAACAATGCACACATACACACGCGCATGTGCACAACACACACCTTAGCACAAGCCCTCCAAAGCTTGAAGCAGCTGTTCCCACCGTCAAGGCGTCTACTGCTACCTATCACCTTTGCCCCCGCCGCCGCCAACCCTCGCGCCGCCGCCGCCGCTGCCGCCGCATGGGGATAACCAGTGCCTCTGCAACTGACGTGGCGGTTTAAGGCACAGAAGCACTTGCATGGGCACAAGGGCACAAGATCAAGTGCTTGCTTGTGCCCTTGCGCACAGCACTGCTACCCCGATAAGAGCATATCACCACTGGGATTTTCATGCGGTAACATTAGTCTTATTACGTACAAGACTATTCCACTAAGTGAAGATATTTACCTGTAAAACCATTGGTCTTTTTATAATCTATGATCTTAGCGGGGTTATTCCCTTACAGCGAATTCCTTTAACGGGGGTAGACTGTACTCACTTGAAAATGTACGTGAAGTACATTGGTACATGCGCATTAACGCAACATCAGAACTGAGTCGTATAAGCAAGTAAAGCCGAGAGATAAATAAAAATCATGTAAGTTAAAAAATTCAAAGTTATTGTTTAATAGGTTAATATAATATGTATATGATATACCTATGATATAGTATATACAATATATAATATATGATATACATATGTATATGATATACATATATGCAGCGATTGTGATGTGAAGGCTTAAGCCAAGCCAGTCTAATAACCTGTATATATTTATATGTACATTGTACATGCGTTGTGTAGTGCTGCTCTACCTCACGCACGGTCATGCTCACACCTACATCACACAAGCCAGTCGGCTGCATGCTTTGTCGTACATGACACGTTGTCTATACTCATATGAGGAAGCAGCGATGCAAGAACTCTGCGCCATGAAGTCTCAAACTCTGCAACAAAACGTTTGACGAAAAAATGGGCATTGGTATGCCATTAATAATGTGGCGTGATAACCTTGGTCACCGTGTTTGAGAAAGTGCAAGAAGAGGACTTATTTCTTCTTGATGGCAACATGCTTGATAGGATGTGGGTGTGCTTGTGGACACTAGCACAGTGCGCAATTTCATTGATATATATGGTAGTTAAATCGTGCATGTATGATTGCGCCAGCCGCGTTATTATTGCGGCAATGGTACGCATGAAAGCTTGTAAAGATAGGTGTGCTATAATTGATGGTGCACTCATGTCGGTGTTCGAACAAGTTGACCATTAAGTTTATATAGGCAAATACTCAATTGCATCGTTCATAGACGATGCAATTAAATTATTTTCGGAGACTGTGCAATATCTCGCTCATTAACCGCTTGAACGTCGGCAAGACTTTTGTTATTGCAAATGGCATCTCAACAGTCTCTTGGAGGCCAAACGCTGAACGACATGCTGTCTTTAGCTATAGCTATGCTAGCTTGTCGTCTCATCATACCTGCAAACAGCCTAACGTTGAATTGAATTTTTAATTTGATAGCTCTGCATGCAGTCAGTTTAATGCATTGATGCATAGCCTTGCGCAAGGTTATGCATTGTATGATATTTTAAACTTAGCATCCTATTAATGCTTCATAGCGGGTACTTGTTTTTTATTGTGATAGTGTTGAGCCGCTCAGTAAGGAACTGGTTAACTGACTTGGGTTGTCTCTTCGCAGGCAGCCCACATTGCTCTAATGTTCCCACCCCGGACCGTGTTGGCGCTGCCATCGCCTGAAATTGCATGCATGCCGTGCCCTGAAGAAGCTGACGCACACCAACCCACTCAAGCCAATGAACATGCTTAGAACGTGAACCAATGGATGAAGGACACCATATTAGTGTTTGTGTACACGGACAGTGATGATGTTGTCTTCTGCAATTATGTTGGGAGGTTAGTTACACAACTGCATGGTTTAAGCGTTACGTTCACCTTTTATCACGACTGTGAGGTGCATGAGGCTCATGCACCTCACAGTCGTGATAAATGGTGAACGCGTGTATGCATTATAGGTAGTAGCAAAGGCGTTAACAACCATTGTATTAAATTCTGGGAGGCCTAACGCAATACAGTATGATGTCTTGCAATGCTTTATTATCTCCGTATGTACTTACAATATTTGTTACTAGCTAAACACCGCATGCATCCTTCATAAGTTTTGCAAAAGGGCTATAACAGCTGGCAGCTATCATAACCGGACTATGAAGGATATTTAAACCTCGAGATCGTAGCCTCGCATTTTGTCAACCAAGGCTGCAAGGCTACGATTGTCACAGCCCACTCGACCATAAAAGACTTGGTGCTTGTATGGTCGATTTGTGATTAATCCAATAACATCGTAAATGGTCACTTTATCAATGCCATCATCGATGGGTCGCGACTTGCCTAATGGCAGTCGCGCCGACGTTTAAGTCGGCGTGGCAGGACGCGACCTGTTGCGATGCGACCTGTGGGGCCGACAGCGGCGCTACGCGCGCGTCGATCGGTACGGGCTTAAATTAGCCGGTCCCTGGGCTGTGGGGCCGGTGACCGACCCTAACTAACCCCTGGGATGATTCCGTAGCTGAGCATGGGCAGCTGCCGAGGACATCAGCGTTCTTAAGTGAGGGGGAACGCAACGGGAAGATACACTAAATATCCACAAATCGATTATAAAAGCACCAAGTCTTTGATAGTCGAGTGGGTTGTGACATGGGTATTGGAGCTGAAGATGATGCCGCAGCTGCAAGCGTTGGGGGAATGTAACGGGAAGACTTACCACATATCAACCTTAGCGCGCCGCTGCCGGCCCCACAGGTCGGCAAGTCGCGTTCTGTCGCGCCGACTAACCGTCGGCGCGACTGCCACTAGGCAATTTGCGACCCATCGATGATGGCGCTTATGAAGTGACCATTTACAATGTTAATGGATCGAAAAACGACCGCGGAATTTGTATGCAAGGCAGGAATCGAACCCGGGTCTTAAGCTCCAATGACCAATGTCACAGCCCACTCGACCACAAACGACTTGGAACTTGCATGGCCAATGTGTGTCATATATATCTTCCCGTTGCAACAATGTTTAAAACATCATAGCAATTTTAGGTAGCGGATACTTATCCTTGACAGTGACAGCGAGCAGATGGTAAGCCATATAAAACTGATTTGCTAAAGTTACCATCCAATCTACCCATAAATATTGCCATAACACTTGTGGGTAAGCGAAGTGGTAACTTTGGGGTGCAGTGAGCCGCAGCACCACAGAGAGGAAGAAGGTACCATCACGCGCTACTGTCCAGATTCAGCGCCATATCGGTGGTCATATTGTGTTTTCGCCTAGGACTTACTTGTACAAGTGTGAGCCCTCTCAATATAGCGACGTTATTAACATCGTATGACGTTGACAATTATATTGTCATATACGACACATCTTTATCAAGCGACTTTTGAAACATCCCTTTGGAGCTCTTAAGGTTGTTTTATAACAATAAAGTGGTGGCATCAGCATACAAATGAAGTTTGCAATACCATCACCAGCATTACAGCGATGGCGTTACGATGCTGATCTATGTCAATGAGAAACAGCATTCACACTTAGCATTGCGACATTACTATTGATGCTGACATATGCAGTACTGCATATGAATCAATAATTATCATCAATGCCACCATTGTAAAGCTGTTCTTGCCTTCAACATGATTATAGCTACTAGTAAATAAAAATGTGTTGTAGCTATAATCAGTCACGCCATCTTGGCTAAACAGCTACCCCAATGCTGATCAATGCATTAATGCATGTATATTGATGATTTATAAGGCGACACCATCACCCGAAATGGAACCGCTCAAACGTTTTGGGTGAGGCACTTGAAAAATGAGTTTATAAATATACAAACGAATATTACGAATTGAACTACATGTTTTAGCTGAAGCGCTGTAATCTTATTTATTATCATCGGACCGTTTGCTAGGATGTTGCTTTTTGCTAAAGTATCATTTTCACTGAATTATCGTTTTTGCAAAGTCTGAAGCTAAAAGCGTTTTAGCTAAAGCGCTGTAGCTAAGACGTCAGGTATTGTTTTGCGCAATACGTACGCGTGCATGCCATGCTTGAAATGAAAGATCGTAGGGCTGAACATGGCCACTGTGTTCATAACATATATGAGCCATGAAAATTACAGCTTGATAGAGCGATATGCATAGTGTATGTACAATTTATGCAATGTAAGAGAGGCGCTTACCCGTCAGTAAATCACTTAACATATGGCAACACCAATCGTACTCGTTATCACTTGAAGAAAGACGTGTGCGGAATGTTTTATTGGTGTTGCAAAGAATATGTGGATATGTTTGCTTCTGTGAAGTGCTGGTTTAATCACATTACGAATGTGCAAAAAGTGGCTTTGCAATACGCGACATAGACTTGTATAGATGCCTTCATTTCAATTGATGCATTATCTCACAACAACTTAAGTTGTATATGTTTTGATTTGGGGTAAGCAACATGTCTTGGGATAAGATGAAGGGGGCCCAGAATCGCGTACACAAGCACTTGTTTCAGATCGTGTAGGGTTTGAGTTTAAGCAAAAAGGGTCGTGTAGGGTTTGCTACAGCTGTGAGAAGCCCCTCCCCGCTAACATAAAACCCACCCAGGTTTTAACATACAAAAACCCAGCTCATAGAACACAAGAATACCTTTTCACTTCAATCATGCCTTTGTCGCTTCATGTCCCCGTCAGACTGGTGTACTCCTCCCCTTGTTGACAGGCTCCGCTTCAAAACTTGTTCAACATCACAACTCTCGCAATCTTCAACCAACCCTTGCAACTTGTTTAAAGCTGGTGATTGCTTTCTTGCAAACTTCTTTGACTGTATCCCCTCAGCCTGCTAATGTATGTTGACAACAGCTTGGGCTTACTGCGTCCCGAACAACAAAACAATAACCTAAGCTACACTAGGCTAGGGGCTTCTCATGTGTGACTCTGTGCATGCACTTGCGCGAGCTGCATAGCAAACATAAGAGTTGCCAAAGCAAACTCCATCGTAGGGGCCAATGCAGTGCAAGCCAGCAAGCACACAGCAAACTGCATGCGCATTGTTACAACTGTCAGTCACCACATTGACCCCAACGACATCCGACAGCATGACAACGCCTACTCAACTGTACATACATAACCGGTAATAGACGCGGTAAACTACTACAATAAACTGCCTAGCCGTTCACCTCCATATGCTACATAACTACAGTGTGCGTGTGCGTGCAGACTCTGTGCATGCAAGTGAAGCATGTGATCATTCCCCTTCGGTGAACAGCCTCGGATGCCTCACTTTCCCCTCCATCTGCTTCAGCACCGCATCCCCGTCAAACATAGCCTCCGCAGCACAAATCAAACCCTGCCAGCAGACACAAATCTTTGAGACACGACCGTTTGGTGTAAAATATGCAAACATAAGGTACACTCACGCAGATTGGGTACATAAAATACTACTACAATATTGAGGACTACACTTCACTTGATACACATAAGACTGATAGAGAACACAAGGTGTGTCTATACCTGAGCGTTCCAGGAGTATACGGTGGTGCCCGAGAAGAGCAGCCACGTATCTGGCGAGGGCGGTGGCCGCGCGCCCGCAAACTCACCCGCCACGCGCCCGCGCACAGTCCACAGAGACGTCGCCTGGTTCGACAGCGGACCATCACGCACCTCATACCTGTGACACGTATGAGAGCGTGCGCACGTGTGTCTGCAAACCCAAAAGTTGCTGCGAGTCAGCTTGCTGCTTACGAGATGTAAAAGGGTACGAGTGCGTTGTGCCACTGCTGAATGTACGCGCGCATGCCCCTTCCCCCTCGCACCGTCATGTCACCGGCCCTACTCAATGGGTGGATACCTGTGGCAGTAGTAAGCCACATTAAACACATTGGTAACAAAACCCTGCTTCACACATCCATCATGTGGCTCACCGACAAAGTCCATGGAGACCAGGTGGTCCATGTCCCTGTACGGTTTTGTTCGCGCCCAAACGCACATGCAGTCCTTTACCGAGTCCAGCCCCGACCGCGCCTGCGCATGATCACAACAGGAATGGTCAACACACATCAGCCACTTTGTGCTCTGCATGCCCCGGGCTTTGGGTCACACCTTCCATTCGCCCTTCTTGAGCTCGCCGACTCGACCGGCAGATACCGATGGCGGTGCAGGAGACTGATGGTGCTGCTGAAGTGGGGGGGACATGCCATTGCCTGTTGCTGCAGAGATACACACATTGGCTCTGTGACTGCGTTCATGTACATAAGCCCACCAAGTGCGCACGTAGACACAATCACTCTCTGGCTGAGCGCATGCATGCATGTGTGCATTGCGTATGTGTGCGCACACTCATGTATGCATGCACGTGCGCACACATGCAGGGGCACACAGACACGCACGCACACATGCAAACATAAAAATTAACTGGTTACGTGCGCGAGTAGATGCATACATGCATGCCATCACACGCATGCATGCATAGTGCAGACGTGAGAGGTAAACATCAAGGGCCATGTTGGATGCAGACAGCACGTCGATTACCCATTGGTGGCGTGGCCGCCATTGAAGGCATGACTGCTATCTGCGCACTCGGCTGCGCGGTCACCACGATCTGATGCTGGTGATGAAGCTGGCTCTGCAGCGCGCCAACTGACGCTGCTGGTGCGGCCACTGCCTTCCGCTTGCGCTGCTGCCGGCCTGCCAACAACCACAACCACATGAACACATGCACAATCCCCCCGATTTGAGCCACCAACACCGAGTCCTGGTCCTCTTCTGTTTGCTTTGCTTTTACTAGCATCAACTCAACTCCTGACTAAGAAAGCATTGTCACATGTAACACACATGGCATGAGTTGCTAAAACAGAGCAGGTACCGGTGTGCTCAAACACAGACATGCGTACGCGCATACACGCACGAACACCTTCCTACGCACACGCGCGCATGCTCACACACATCGCAAAAAAACCCTACCCTCCATCTCCATGCCTTCCGGGTGCTCATCTCCTCCAGACTGCTGCTGTTGATGCACGGCCATCTGTTCATCTCCACTCCCACTGCCCACACCATCCCCACCCCCACCCCCACCCCCACCCAAACCCACCCCCACACCTCCCACGCCCGCCGCGCTATACTCCGGCCTCGTCCTCAGTATCCCATCCAACGCTTCAAAGAACGGCCACGACGTCGCGGGCGTATTGCGATGGTGCACGCCGGGCGACGAAGAGGAGGAGTAGGGTGTGGGTGTTAGGGTGGATGTTGTGTGTGTGGCTGTCGTTTGACCAGAAGGGCGGGACTTCTTCAGACGGCCCAGCTTGTGGTTGGCGTACGTGCGCATGAGGTTGGAGAGGAGGCGGCGGAGCTTGCGGGGGTCGCGCGGGGGGAGAGAAGGGTGAAGCTCGTGAAGCCTGAGAGGGTGTGATGTTGGTTTGTGCACATGTTGTGTGCAAGGACAGATTAGACAGTAAAGCCCGGCCAAGTTGCAAATGACGTCGCATGTGCACGAAAAAGGTGTCTTGATATGTGTGCGCACTAGGATACGCAACCGCGGATGCTTGCATGTTCACATCGTGCATGCAAGCTGGCATACTATTGTACTCCTTGCACAGTAATCAGCACTTGCAATGCGCAAAACTACAGCTACATACAGCGCTATAAACAGCGTCCCTGGTAAACTCTAAGTTAGCTGCATGACAAAATTGACAGTCAATGTGAGTTAAGCTTCACGCAAGCACAAATGCGTGCAGAGCGAGCGCATGTGGGCATGTACATTTCACATCACTAATCAAACATGCACGCACTTATGCACAGACACGCATAAGCAAGCTTGCCCACACTCATGCACATGCACCCACACGCAAGCACATGGTCGCTCAACCTGGCAGCAATGTCAATCCAGTGTCGCCTGAGCACGTGTCCATGCTTCTCTAAAGCGTCGCCCCAGAGGCCGATGAGGGTGTGCTTCTCCCCGTCCGTGATGGCGTCGTCGCCGCCACTGACGGTGCCTCCTCCTCCTCCTCCTCCTCCGCCCCCGCCTACCCCAGCTCCATTTCCCCCAACGCCATGCAGGCCGCCCTGGATGGAGCCGCCTACTCCTCCTGGGCCTCCTCCAACGCCGCTGCCGCCGCCTCCTCCACCGAGCCCTACTCCGCCCCTGTGCGAGGCGGCGGCGGCGGCATGGCCGTCGCCGTCCGACTCAGACTCTGAGCCCTCTCCCAACTCCGCTCCCCACGGATTGTGCGCACCGCCGCCTCCGTCAGGCACTCCTCCAGCCGCCGCCACCTCGACCGCCGCCTGGGCTGCCGCCGCCGCCGCCGCCGCCTCCGCTGCGGCGGCAGCAGCGGGGTCGTGGACTATGCCGTCGCTGGTGTCGTCCATGCCAGCGCCAACGCCAGCAATCTCCCTCCTTCCCCCGCCCCGCCGACCAGGCCAGGCCTGGCCCAAGCTCGCCCCAGCCCGGCCTGGCCCGCAACGCCGGTTAGTTTGGCCTGATACCACGGCTAAAGTGGCAAACAGGTAAACGGCTAAGGAGTTTACAGGACGTCATCGCGTAAGCGTCGACGTCGACAGTGCGCTTTGGCACTCATCAACGGCCAGATTACAGCCAGATCGTGTCTATGTCGGCGCAATCTCGGGATACTGTCGGCGTTGGTGACACTTATTGGTGTGGATAGCGCGCAGGAGATCGATCAAGTTGCCAGTGGCGGCGGCGGCGGTAGCGGCGGCGAGAAAAGGGAGGTCAAGCATGCAGAGCGGTGCCTCCATGTACATCACAAGCACGTCCAAGGACAAGTCAGCAGACGTCGACACAATGCCGCCTTCTCATCAGTGGCTGTGTGTGGCATGCACCTGTGCACACACTCTGATCTGACTTACACACAATTACAATAAGCCAATGGCTGCTCTCTCGCATTCTACGCTGAAGTTCGGGAAGTGGTTATTCGCAGAAGCAGTCCTGAACACAATGTTTTCAAGACCAGAGCGGAGAGGAGGCGCATGCATCAGCGTGCCTATCAGCTGGGAGCCATCCTCGGAAGCTCCGCCCTGGTTGTGTCAATCGCAGCATCAGTCGCCAATCGCTTCTCCCACAAAGTGTGTGGTGCATGTGTACATAATGCTTGTTGGTGGTGTTGGCTGTTTGTCACAACGATGTGCTTGCCTCGCAGACAGAAAAGCCTGTCTACTTGGAGATGGCGGTGACGTTTGTCTTCGCTGCTAGCGTGATGGTGAGTGTAAAACTCAGTGGATGCTTTGTCATTGCAAAGCGGAAAAGCAAAGAAGTGACAGCGTTCTGTCGCATAGATGGGGATGGAGTACTTTGCCCGTTACGCCCACAAGTTCGTGTACCACACGGTCTTCTGGTTCTTGCACGAGGTGAGGACTCTTGTCCGTGAAAATTTGCTTGCGTGCGTGTGCGCCAACACCTGTGCGTGCGGGTGCATGCATGATTGTGCGTGTGCGTGTGTGCGGGTGTATGTGCGATTGCGTTTGTGAATGCATGCATATGTGTGTACGTGTCTGCGCGCGCGTGCTCGCATGCAGCTGCAGGTGTTTCTATACTGCACACACAGCCAACAACATCGGTCTCATCACACGCATTGTGCAGGGTCATCATTTCCCGCGCGGGGGGCCGTTCCAGTCGGGAGACTGGCTCGCTGTCATCAACGCGGTGCCTGCGATGGCGCTCACGGCCTTTGGCGTGTACAAGTCGGGTCTCCTCGGCAGCATCTGCTTTGGATCGGTGCGTGATACTGACAGTGTACAGTCCATGGCCTTGCAGAGCATCACAGTTCTTGTGCACGTACACGGTTGTACCCCTTGTTCATGTAAGCACACGCGCACACAGGCGAGGGGGGGAGAG